>OX596287.1:9716777-9918347 GCA_951394225.1 Harpalus rufipes | reverse complement strand
CCAATTGTTACCAGAACCTATTCAACTCTTCCCATTACTGTTAGACTGAGGAATCCGTAGTCAAACAGGTCTTTAGTCTTATAGAATTTGAGAAATCGTGTCTCCAACAACCTCACACACACATCCACACACACACACACACATCATTGTAAAAATGTTAAAATCGGATTCTATGGGCCTTAAGTCGTGCTTATTCAATAAAATCTGGATATGCGATTTTTAGCATGAATCCAATACCTCTCTTAGCGAGAGGTAAAAAAATTGACCATTTTGTTTAAGAGATATAGCTTAAGAAAGTAGACAATTTTCAATTTTCACTTTTACAGGATTAGAGGGGAAATGATCTGGCAACGATGTAAATTCAGGCTCAGGCAGTGAACGTATGTACGTGTTGAACCCTTCATTTTTTCACCGATTATTTAGAATTAATATTACTTTTATCATTATTTTCAAAGTTATTTTATCGTAGTTATCATCATTTTGCATAATAACTTAAAATATTTATGCTAATACAACGTAAATATAGTATTTATTACATAGGTATGAAATAAAAATTCATTTAATAATACGGTAAAAACAAGAGTAATATAATTCTTCTAAAACTCCTACAAGTGAATTTAAAGGTTTCGAGTCAGAGCCGAATAAATTTCTAGGTACATGTTGTAATGCAGGTGAAGTTGTTTTAAATAATAATTTCCTTTTTGCAACTCAAAATATTAATTTGCCTTTGGTTTCATTTTTACTACCAGCCTTCTTGCCAGTTTTAGCATTTTCAATGACTAGGTTACTAGTAGAAATGGTCTTATTTTCACCTTCCTTATTTTCAACAACTTTTTCTACTATAACGTTATCGTTAATATATATATATATATATATATATATATATATATATATATATATATATATATATATATATATATATATATATATATTCAATTTTATGGTATTTACTCCATATTCGAGTTGGTTGTTGGTTTATCCGTATTTAGAAATAAATAATACAAATAAAAGAAATCAAACGTATATAACCTTAAATGCCAACAAACAAATGAAATGTGACAGCTCATAGTTCTACCATCTGTATTCGCTTTGGACGAGGCGTTATGGAATTATACCAACGCGGGATTTTCAGTTTTTAAATTTCTGGCCAATAGAATCAATAGGAATGCAAATGACGTCAGAAAAGTTTAATTCGTTATTTACTTTTTACTGAAGAATATGTTTATAAATTATTTAGCTTTATACTTATTAATCAGTAAGTATTTTACAATTTTTATATAAATTTGTTGTATTTCGATTATGGTTAATGTGCTCATTGAATAAAATATTCTAGGCCAGGTGAATAATCCACTTTGGAAAGAGGAAAAATCCCATGGACTGAGTGCATCTAACTTTGGAATTGTGTGCAAACGTGGAGAAACACCAAATGCTATGAAACTGGCTGAAAGATAGATAAATGGATCACATTTTTTTACAAAAGCAATATGTTGGGGTGTAGAACACGAACTAATAGCTAAGAAGGAATTTCAAATAAAGCATAACTTTTGGTAAAAGAATGTGGATTTCTTTACTCATGAAGAACACCCATATTTATTAGCATCTCCGAATAATTGACCAAAATACTATTGTAGAAATAAATGGCCAAACTCCAAACGGACACTAGCTCCAGAAGAAACAGTAAGCAAAAAAAAATAGTTATTTAGTTATGTCAAATAATACTATTAAATACAGGGGTAATTAGCCACAACCAAGAAAGATTTTTATTATTTTATAATATGGACACCTTTGGGAATATTTGTAGAAAATGTATATTATTTCAATAAAAATTCATATAAGTTCTATACAAGGTGTTAAATAAAAAGACGTTTAACATGGGAAATCAGTTTTTCCTTGCGCAAAACTTCCCAATTAATTTTGGACAAAAAGTACGCCGGGCTATATAAACCGTCAGAGAGGACAGCCGATAGACATTCTGACATGACACGCATCGTTAATGAACAGTTGGTGATATAAATACATAGCCTACGAGTGGTAAACATAAATAAATATATTTATATAAATAAGAGTGAAATAAATAGTTTGGGAAACGCTGTATTAGATAGTAGTGTTACTAATGAGATAACAAAGGCATGCGAAATTGATGATTTGCATACTGATAATCATATTAATGTACGAATTGATCTAAATAGGTCAGGTGGTAATTTAATAATAAATAAATAATAATAAATTTTTACAATGGCCGGTAACACCGCAAAGAAAAAGTTTAAAAAATACTGTCATAATGCCTTTTGTTTTAACGTCACAACAATGGGAAGAAATTTATAAAGAGAAAACTGATCTGAAGAAGAAGCAAGAAGAAGAAAAAGAAAAACGGGGAAGAATTAGAGAAAATAAACAAGAAGAACTAAAAGAAAAACGAAAAAGACGGCAAAAAATTGAAGAAAAATTAAGTAAGTACCAAAAAAGTATCACGGGTACAGTTATCGAAGAAAAGTAAAACCACGAAATCTGTCGTTCCAATACCTCTAAATAAAAAAAATAGCCATAATCAATGTAATTCGGCTATTCTACCAAAACGTGCTAAATATCGCGAAATTCCAAGGGAGGAAAATAAAATTAACGATAACGTTATAGTAGAAAAAGTTATTGAAAATAAGGAAGGTGAAAATAAGACCATTTCTACCAGTAAACTGGTCATTGAAAATGCTAAAACTAGCAAGAAGGCTGGTAGTAAAAATGAAACCAAAGGCAAATTAATATATTGAATTGTAAAAAGGAAATTATTATTTAAAACAACTTCACCTGCATTACAACATGTACCTAGAAATTTATTCGGCTCTGACTGGAAACCTTTAAATTCACTTGTAGGAGTATTAAAAGAATTATGTTACTCTTGTTTTTACCGTATTATTAAATGAATTTTTATTTCATGCCTATGTAATAAATACTATGTTTACGTTGTATTAGCATAAATATTTTAAATTATTATGCAAAAAGGTGATAACTATGATAAAATAACTTTGAAAATAATGATAAAAGTAATATTAATAAAAGGGTTCAACATGTACATACGTTCACTGCCTGAGCCTGAATCTACAGCGTTGCCAGATCATTTCCCCTTTATCCCTTCCCATCCTGTAAAAGTGAAAATTGAAAATTGTCTACTTTCTTAAGCTATATCTCTTAAACAAAATGGTCATTTTTTTATTTTAATATTTGTCACTTATGTACCTTTATAAGCTGAGATGTTTTTCAATAATATGTCACGTACCGTTTTGAAGCTACAGTGAAAAATATGTCATTTATTATGGCCTGATATAGGAAACATGTACAAAAAGTGCTATCTTTAATTGCATTTATCTCAAATTTGATATTGTCAATCGATTTTAAATTAAGACAGTGTGTAGATAATAATATTCTGTAGATGCAGTTAAAATTTCATAAGATTCTCACGAATCGTAATTCGTACTTATATTACCTTAAGGTACTCACAAGTAATTACAACTTGCTCATACTTTAAAGATTCAATTTTCGTCCCAGATACATAAAATACTATTAAAAGTTCGCTTTGAATCTCATTGCATACTACAGGTCTATCCTACTAAAAAGTTATGCATCGTTACGACTCGATAACAGGCGACATGTAGTTATAATAAACCGATATTTACCAAAACCCTATTCTGCTAATATATTTATCGTTACGTATCGTTATTTTATATCGTTTATAAACGACAAGTTCACATGTCTCGTTAAAGTAGTAATATTTCACAACAAAACTGAAATTGGCTGCAGGCGATATTTTATTCTACAAGGGTGTGTATTTATTCACTTCTTTACAATTTTATTAATTATAATTTTCAATTTAGAAGTAGATATTCGGAATATGGGCACAGAATAAAACGACAAGTTTTCAATTCCTTAAAAGAAGAAATTGAAAACTTCGTTTCATTCAAATTCACTGTTTAAATTTCGGTTATCGACTTACAACTAAATTTCATCTAGTGGACGTTATTCCCAATAAATAATTTTTAATATTACCTAAACATATTTCAATTAAAGTTAAAAAATATATTTAAAAATTTAGATTTCGATAAATAATTAAATATAAGTTGACTGTTGTTTAATGTATAGGTAAGTATTGATGTATTTATTATTTTGTAAATTTGTATGTACTATTATATTTAATAACTTACACATTTTTGTAGGGAATTCAGATACATCTCATGTAAATCCACTTCGAAATTTGAATATAATGAATCACTATGTTAAATTTAAATAGAAAAAAATTGATGTGGCCAGCACAAGACCTTCCGTCAATCCTGTGTGTACAAAGTCCATATATAAATTTTCTTGCAATACATTCTAAATTTCCAGTAAAATTATTTCATAAACATTTCTGTTTTGTGGGTCGTCCTCATTCGGTTGTTTTCTCTGAAGTCTTCCGCAATACAATCCTTCCATCTTATCTTTGGTCTTCCTCTGTTTCTTCCACCTTCTATTGCTAAATTATTCGTTATTATTCCAATATATTCTTTACCTATCCTCATGACATGTTTAAACCAATGTAATCGTCTCTCTTGTATCTTTCTAGAAACTTTTAATACTCGAGTTATTTCCCTTATTCTTTCATTCCTTACCGTATCTTTCCGTGTCTTCCCCAATATCTATCTCAACATCCTCATCCCTACCACATTGATTTTCTTTTCATTGACACTGACAACCGTCAGGTAGAATTTTCTTAATATAGTAGCTGTTTCCATGGTTATAGCATAGCTGGCTGATTTATAAAATTTAATTTCTTTATAATTCTTTTAACTCCTATATCCACTGAATGTGAAATATAAAGCAATCAATTTGTATAGATAATAGAATATTCTTTAATATTTATAATAACATTAAATATGTAAATAATATTTAACAGTAAATTTTCAAGAAAAACTGTTAAAATCTTCAAATTAGGGTACTTTCGGTTAACCAATTATAACCAAAATCTAATCAAGTGTACATATGGATATAAGGAAGAGAAATATGTAAGAATTGAAATTTTTGGAATTCTAGTATTGGATATCAAAGCCGAAACCGGGGTCACACACACACACACACACCCGCACACACACACACACCCGCACACACACACACACACACACACACACACACACACACATACACATACACATACACATACACATACACATACACATACACATACACATACACATACACATACACATACACATACACATACACATACACATACACATACACATACACATACACATACACATACACATACATACACATACAGATAGACATCATCGTAAAAATAGTAAAATCATATTGTAGAGACCCTAAAACGTGCTTATTCATTGAAAACTCACCACCGCATATTTTGACCAAAGACAATACCTTCCTTATAGCGGTTTCACACATAATAAATCGGTCAATTCGTTGACCGATAAATCGATCAATTTATTGTAGAAATCTTGAGAATTTACACACAACGATTTTCTATCAATTTATTTTTGTTGGAATCAAGGCTACCAACTTACCAACTTCTTGTCTTTTATGAATATTTTTGAGGTTGGAATTTAATTTAGTGGCGCTTCAGTAGATTTCTGGCTTCTGTCGTTTCATTTATTAGTTTTGTTAGAGTTTGCGTTGTAATTATAATTAAAAATTAGTACAAGCGGATATACGTTCAATAAAGAAGGGATTATGATTTTAATACCTATAATTATTAATTTATCTTCTACAGAAACTGTCTCTTTCCTAAAAGTATCTTCCTTTTTAAGAAATGGTGATATTAATTTTAACAGTTTATCGAAAGCTGGTTTATCCATTCTTAAAAATAATTTAAACTGATCCGGATCTTTGTTAACAAAGTCAATACGTACCAAACGTAAATTTCCTTTCGTTTTAACAATCCATGGTCTCACCCATCATCTCGTACACTTTTAGTTTTTCACATTTTGAATAACCATCAACGCAAACTTTATCCTTTATAGATTTCCGGATTCTTCTTCTACGTGTTTAGCACCGATATCTTGTCATTTTTGTATAAAAAATAGAAATGAAAACTGATAACCTACATACGTCAGATATAGTTTGAAATGTGAAATATTATAGAGTTGGCACTAGAAAAGTAACCAAATATTTCCCAAAAAATCGACGTAAAATAGAACTCGTTCTATTTCATCAATTTATTTTCGTAAATAAATCGACCGATTTTCCTGTATTTCACAACCGATAAATTGAAGGTCGCAGTTGATCAACAAATCGGTCGATTTATCGTTACGTATAATACAGCCATTACCTAGAGGTGACGGAAGGTAACAAATATAAATTTATTCTGTCAAAATAAACATGAAATTTAGATAGTATCGTTATAATCATGATAACGATATCTTAACGATATGATTAGTACAATAGGTTTTTGGCATTTGTTGTTCAACCAAATACTTAGCGAGAGTCGTATGGTAACGATATCGTTATATCTGTCTTTAGTAGAATAGATCTGTAAGGCGTATATACAAAATTACTAAAATTAATTGGACTAATTGAATTCTGAAAACTAAATTAAACAAATTAGCAACTAAAATTATTATAATTGTGTTTTTAATTCATTTCACTATTTTTTTCTATATCTGACGTTAAAGAGTGCTTTTATCAACTTAAAATAGTAGATAAAAGAACATTTTAACCGCAAGGGTAGATAGAGCAGCATTTTAACAGCACGGGTAGATAAAATACTTTCATTCTTATTTAGTTACATATAAAAATCCATAATAACCCACATAGGTACAAACGGATTTTAAAATTGTGATTATTTATAGGTCGTATTTTTTTTCTTTAACATGTGCTATTGAATTTTATACAAGACGATAAAATTAAATAATCAACTCGCGAAAAATAATTCACTGGCAAAGTCGCTCGTGAATTAAACTTTCCGCTCTTCGATACAATATAATTTTATCGTCTTGTATAAAAAATAACTATTATCTGCAATAGTATTTTATGTACCAATAGGATTAAGATGTTTATGCCCGCCGAGGGTAATAGTTTATTAGGCCAAGGGCCACTGATGCTCTGGTCTGAGAGCTTATAAATCGCCCGAGGTCTATAAACATCAAGTAATACCAATTCTAAAATAGGTAGGTTATAAATGCTTGCGCTTGTTTCTTTAGGCTATATCTGTCTCAGTATCAATTTCTTGACAATATTACCATAGCAATAACTCACAATGCCCGTGTGTATACACTACAAAATGTACCTAGTATCCACGACATTACAGTAATTAAGGTATCACAGGTGCTGTAAGGACATTTATGCCTGGAGTCAACTTCGAGGGCCTCTGCCCACGTATGTTATGTACGTTGACATAACTCTATTGTTTGGTCTAAAAAAATGTTTAAATAAGTAAATCAAATTTGTCCGCAAATAAAATTTTCTTAAGATCTACGATTTCAGCAACTTTCTCCTATAGGGCGTCCCATTTGAAATATGAAAGTTAATGTCACTTCCGGCTAAACCGAAGAGCTGTCCTCATGCCAAATACCATGTTTTGCGAGCCCCTAACCCTAATTCACATTATACAGAATGTTTCTTTAACCTTGCTCACTATTGGTATTTTTTTATTTGAAGAAATACGAGGTTGGCTTAATATGCAAAATTGTGCCATTTTATATTAGAAAATTGGTCATGACGAAAAAAAAATATATCAGCGGTTCTCAAATTTTGGGACAAAATACATTTTTTAAATGGAACCATGTATTTCTTATTTTTTATCGGAAAGAGTATTTTTTTCTCTTTTCAATAAGGTAATGTTTATGTTAATTTTTTTTCAAATAAACGAGTTATTAACGTATAAAAATAAGCCATGAAAACAGGGCAGGATTAATTCATCTGGACGCCCTAGGCTGATAAAAAGTTAACGCCTATGCAATAATTTGTACGTATTTAATATTAAACATGTTTTAATAATTTGTATGTATTTATGAAAACGCTAAACATAATGCTAATTAAATGATTTTTCTACATTTAACGTTTCAAATTTCTGATTCTATAGATAATAAAGAGATCAGAGTTTTGTCATTCGTTAAATAATTTCCTAAATTTTATTTGTTTTGTTGTGGAGACAAACCTTTCGCGCGTATAGTTTGTAACAGGCAGGTATATTCTACAAATAATATCCAACATATTAGAATTTATCATAAAAATCCGAGAGAAATGCAAAAATTTTGATTCTTATATTTATGAAGTTATAAGAGCGCTCAGTGGCTGTGCTAGGCGATACGGTTTCAAATGCGTCCATTGTGATATTGTTTTGTTTTCTTTATTTTCTTAATCTACATCCCTAAAACGATTTAGGAAAAAAATATTTACTTTATTTGAATAAAGCTGGCATATACATAAGCGTAAAATTAATTACAAGTTACAATGAAAAAAAAAAAAAAAACTAGATTGGGTCTGCGCCTATTTCTTTTACGGCGCCCTAGGCTTTAGCCTAGTGAGCCTATTGGATAATATGGCCCTGCATGAAAACATTATTTTTTTTATAAACTTATTATTTTATTAACTTATTTTACAGTAATAATAAAATAATCAAAGTAAATATTCAAATTAAAAGCTATCACTTCTTAGGCACATTTCAGCTATTTTGGGAATAGTTCCGAACGTTCTACGTAACTGGTATCAAGTTACATATTATGAGGGTGAAATTAGCCGATTCGCAGCAGCCGATTCGTGATTCAAGTAATTGTGAACCCGCCTCACACTGAACGTATAGATGCACTACCAAGACCAATTATTGTGTTGTAATGAATTATATTAAATGTATAATCTAAGCAATAATGTAAGTTAGACACACAATAACAATATGTAGATGGAGTAAAATTATAAATTACAATAATATAATGTTAATCTTATTAATATAAATTTTATAACAACTTGACATGTATATCTTTGACGAAATGTGCGGTAAATTCAAAATAAAATTATATTAATTATTGTTCTAATATTACATTATATTTGTTTTTAATATGATCCCTATATTGTTACTAAGAAAATGCAATAGCTATATAATCCTGAAGACCCGTAGAAATAATTACCGTAAAAATGATAACACCTGTGAAGTAAATATTTCTTTTTATTGTTGTTAAAGATAGTCTCTATTTCTAATTTTGCTAATATGATCCCTATATTGTTTTTAACAATAACGATATAATCCTGCAGATCCGTAGGACAATTTGTATGAATTAATAAACGTAAAAATTCTAACATCCGTGAAGTAAATATATTTTTTTTGTTATTAAAGATAGTCTTTATTTCTAATTTTGCTAATATGATCCCTATATGGCTAATAACAAAATGCCATAACGACATAATCCTGAAGACCCCTAGGACAATTTGTATGAATTAATTACCATAAAAATTATAACACCCGTGAAGTAAATAACTCTTTTTATTGTTATTAAAGATAATCTCTATTTCTAATTTTTATAATATGATCCCTATGTCCTATGTGTCTTCTAACAAAATGCAATAACGATATAATCCTGAAGGCCAGTAATACAATTTGTATGAATTAATTACCGTAAAAATTATAACAGCCATGAAGTAAATATATTTTTTTATTGTTATTAAAGATAGTCTCTATTTCTAATTTTGGTAATAAGATCTCTATGTGGCTTCTAACTGAATGCAATAACGATATAATCCTGAAAACCCGTAGGACACTTTGTACGAATTAATTGCTGTAAAAAAATTACGGATCTTCAGGATTATATCGTTTTTGCATGTTGTTACTATCCACATAGGGATTATATTAGCACAATTAGAAATAGAGACTATCTTTAATAACAATAATAAACAAATATTTACTTCGCGGATGTTAGAATTTTTATAGTATACAAATTGCCTTACGGGTCTTCAGGATTATATCATTATTGCATTTTGTTAGTAGCCACAAAGTGAACATATTAGCAAAATTACAAATAGAGACTATCTTCAATAACAATAAAAAGAGTTATTTACTTCACGGGTGTTATAATTTTTACGGTTATTAATTCATATAAACTGTCCTACGGGTCTTCAGGATCATGTCGTTATTGCATTTTGTTAGTAGCCACAAAGTGAACATATTAGCAAAATTACAAATAGAGACTATCTTCAATAACAATAAAAAGAGTTATTTACTTCACGGGTGTTATAATTTTTACGGTTATTAATTCATATAAACTGTCCTACGGGTCTTCAGGATTATGTCGTTATTGCATTTTGTTCCGAACAATAGGGATCATATTAGCAAAATTAGAAAAAGAGACTATCTTTAACATGTGTTCCATTTAAAAGTAAATGTATTATTATACACATGACAATGATCGTCAATAGGTAAAAACAATAAATAATAAATATGTTGATGTCAATAGATACATTTTTTTGTAGAAATTTTTAAAAATCTATAAACGCCTGTAGCCTGCGAAAACAATAAAGGTTATGACATACAGAGTTCCAAAGGACAAGTTACTAAATTACCGCCAATATTTATAAGTAAGATTTGTCTTATTTTTATTGTATTTTAAGATATTTGTATAAATTTTATTAATATGTCTGTTTTTAAGTTTACAATGTTTTTATCATTATTTATATGTAACAATTCCAAAGTTAATCTCTTGTGTAAATTATGTTGTTTCCAATATTTTGACATTATCAAAATTAAATTTGTATGCAGAATATTCCACATGTCCCACTAAAGCACATTTACTGTACTATTAGTGTTATTTTTGTTTATGTTATTGCAATGCCTTCTATATTGGATGAACATAGAAGAAATTGCAATTGCAATTAATTCTTCTTTTCAAATAGCGTTTTGTTTGGCCTGTGTTTTGCGCTTATTATTGCATGGTATTTTATACACTACGTTGGACACGATGTCATTTTTATCTATACCTGCTTTGATAAATAAATTTCCCACAGTTTTGGTTTATTTACAAGTTATATTTATACTCGTATTTAAATTATTAGTAAAAAGTTTTCTTAGTTTTACTGCAATACCAACTATGTATGTTAATGGATATAGGTTGTCTCAAGATATATGCACATGGCTACCTGCGTCCTTCCCCGCAGGGGGTAGTTTAAATAGAGTGGCAGAGAGTAGATACTGGGACGTTTTTATTTATTTTTTATTTTTTTGAAGTAATCAAATATTAATTTTCATGAAGTCAATTTTGCGATATTTTTATTGTTTAGTTGTTATGAAAATTTATTTAGTAAGTTTATTTTGACGAATAAAGCTTATAATTATTTAAAAAAATGCATTTATATACAAATTTTTAATCGATAAGAAAAATACGTATTTATAACAATTTATTGTCATTCCAGTACCTATTAAAAATAATAATAGCTTGTTTTTTGACTCCAGATCCAGTACGAGTACTCAAAATTTTAATTTACAATCTCATGTTTCGTCAATTTATTATATACATATCTATACAAAATTATGAAGTATAATAATTGTTTCGTCAATAAATATATACATATTTACATAATTTTGGACTGCAATTACATTTGCAATAAATACGTACCTATCTACACACATATATAATACAAAATTTAAATCTACAATTATGTTTCATCATATATTTCTTTGAAAATAATCATCCTTTTAAAATTTTCCTAATCCCAACCTGGTCAAATCGCCGGCAAAATATCCAACTGTGAAGGGTCGGGACTGTACTTTATCGTTAACAATAAAAATAAAAACACAAATAAAAAGTATTACCATTAACATACATAGATGGTATTGCAATAAAACTAAAAATCTGAGGTGACCAACACAATACCTCCCCCCATTTAATTTTTATTAATTTAAATAAATACATATGGGGTCTCGTTGCCGCGTGCTTGATGTTTGGTTGCGAATCTGGGGAACCCGATTCGATCCGATCAACGCCAATTATTTCGAATATTAAATGGCTCAAAATTGTCCCCTGCTTTGCACTCTCCATGCCAGCAATGAGGTGACGCTTGGTAAACGCCCGCACGATATAAATATGTCATCATCGTTACCGAAATCTATGTACAAAGCACATTATCACACCCAGCAATGGGTAATGTGTCGTGATAATATATTTATTTATTTTTTTTATTTAAATACATATCTGCATATTTACTAATGCTAGAAATTATGTATATTAAGTCCCTTTCCATATAACTATTGTTCTCTTTACAATTTGAAACTATGTATATTAAGTTCCTTTCCATATAACTATTGTTCTATTTTTTACAATTTTCTTTTTAAAAAGTGACCATTATTAATTTGAAATCATTATTTTTTTTGACAGTGACATTTATCTGTCAGTTACATACATGTGAGCTGAACTGTGTAACCATGGAGTTGTGTTTATAGCATAAGATCCGAGATATAATTTTTATATTACTTTATAAAAATAACATTTAAAGGTATTTTTGAAGAAAAACTATTTTGATCTTCAAGTAAACTGTCATTTCCGGTTATCCGATTCACACCAGAATCTAATGGCTTCTTTCCATATTAGAATAAGGTAAAAATACATGGTTTCAAAAGTTTCTGAATAATAGTATTTGAGTTAGAGTGCCCAAAAGATCCACACACACACATATACACATACACACCCACAGCCATCATCGTGAAAATGTTAAAATTGGATTATAGGGACAGGGACCTTAAAACGTGGTCATTTACCAAAATATCGATATGCGATTTTTAGCATGATGCCTATACCTCCCTTACCAAGGGTAGCGGGAGGTAAAAAAACTTTAAGATTATTTGACTGAACATCCAGGAATTATTTTCTGCCCTCTAGTAGATATTTACTAACCCAATAAATAGCAAACGTGCAAGATAATTTTTCTTCGATTTGCCATTTTATAAATTTTTTATTTTATCGATTTTCTGTTTATTAAATATTTTAATCTGAATACGCATATGCAATTTCTTTACAACTTGTGTTATATTCGCTAAATACTATACAATGAGTATATGATGGCCATTTTCGAGGTAAGGCATTGGCATGTGAAAGCAGGGTATTGCCCTTCCATGCCCTCCCCTAGCAATGGCCACGATTCCGTTAAACCTATTTTGCAAGCAACACAGTTAAAAAATCAAAAGAACAATAAAATACAACTCCACTTCTTACTTTTTCCTACCGATTTATACAAAAAATGTAAATTATATTTTCAAACACTGTAAAGACAGAATAATATTAACGCTAATAATATATAATTACAGTGCTATAAATATAATAATAAAATCTCTCCATATACTTCATAAATCTATGGCAATAATAAACAACAAAATAAAAAAGTATAAAGTAGATACTTACATTTTAAACAGATAACGCTTTACTACATAAATTATGACAATCTTCGAACGATTTCGTCACAAAATGGTTGCAACACTTCTCACTAGCCCCACAGTTCACTGCATACTAAACTGAATAGTGTAGAAAGTTGAAAGTAAACAGCAGGTAAAAGAGTAGAGGCAAGCAAAAGATATAAGCGCTCGGGTCGGTTGGAAGTATTGTCGCGACGGCGTGGGCGAGAGGGGCCCAGGGCTTCGCGCGTACAAGGTCAAAGGCCTCGCACAGTGGCGTAACTAACGGGCCCGCATTGCGGGTGTGCCCCAGGCTTCAGAGGGGCCCAAATTTAAATGTATTAGAATTTTGTTAATATTTTGTGGCGCATATGTTGTCATCTGATTTAGTGTACCTATAATTTTGAATAGAACTCTAATAGTTATTTATGCAACAAGAGTGTAAAAACAATCTTTATGACATGAGGTCAAGTATTATGTGACGAGGCTTGCCGAATAACGAAAATTATTGACCCAACGTCATAAAGATTGATTGCACTTGAGTGGCATACAATATTTTTTATATGACCTTAAATGAAATTCTTGAAACAAATTAGAAATTTGACAGACGACAATTTGAACACACCAAATACCGAATTCACATTTAACAGATAACAGATCTGAAGTTGAATATTGCAGTTCTGTCAGTATTATCAACATGAATGCATAGGAAAAAACTAAATTAGGTAAGACAAGTTAAATGCCAAACGTAGGTCTGTAATGTGTAAATAACATAAAATACGAAAATCGTTTACTTTACACATTTTCTGCAGTGTGTAAAATATTAACTTTACACATCGGAGTATACATTTTTTTTTAGTTCTTCATGTTTTTAAATGTCATTTTAAAAAAATAATATTGGCTAAGGAGCCCCCTTCTACCAACCCGCTATACAAAGTCTTGCTCTTTTATTTTCCATCACTGTCCTCAACGGCCAGTAGAATTTCGATTTCTTGGCGAATATTTTCCTAAAACTAATCTAAAGTTCATGGTTTATTGATATGTATTTGCCCTTTAAAGTAACTTCATAAAAAGAAGTCTGGGGCTGTCAAATTAAGAGACCTGATGACCAAAACGCCAGATTAAACGATAACGGAATAATTTTCGCAAAATTGCTATTATTTGCCCAACTGATACATCTTGCTGATACCATATTTGGTCCTATCCATGTTCTTCCATTTGGGATACCAAAAATATCTGAACAAATCTCTGTAACGTTCACCAATTATAGTTACTGTGGACTGTGCCACCATTTTCATTACAAAAAAAATCTGATGTGGCCAGCACAATACCTTCCGTCAATCCTGTGTATTATATACATATTCCATACATAAATTTTCTTGCAAAAGATTCTAAATTTTTGGTATTATGTGATTCCCTTTCTCGGCAACTGAATTCCATACTCCTGATAACAAACAAACCACATGAAATAAGAAAATTATGAAATTTTGAATGAAAAATTATAACACTTGTCAGTTATGGACATAATTAATTGCTGTTACTTTGACACGGGTCCCATATCTGTTTGCCAAAGTCAGCAAAGTCATGTCACTGCACGCACCCTATATATAATTTTTTTTCAAAAGATCCTATATTTCCAGTAAAGTTATTTCATAAACAAACTATGCAAATTGCACTTGACACTGACATCTTCTTCTTCTTTAGTTTTTCCCATTCGCTAGGGTGTCGCTATTTTTTATTTTCTTCTTCCACTCATTTTTGTTTTGCGTGTCGTCCTCATTCAGTTCCTTTTCTCTCGCAATACAGTCTTTTCATATTAAATTTGGTCTTCCTATGTTTCTTCCACCTTCAATTAATATATTCATCTCTCCTCATGACATGTTCAAACCAATGTAATCGTCTCTCCTATATCTAGAAACTTCTAACACTAGAGTTACTTCCCTTATTCTTTCATACATTTACATTTTATTGATACTGACATCTGTCAATTTGAATTACTTGAATATATTAGCAGTTGCCATGGTTAAGTTTGCATAGCTGCCTGAATTATGAAATTTATATGAAATATATTATTTTTATTCTTCTTTAACTCTATATCTGTTGAATATCAAATATAAAATGCAATCAAATCGTATAGACAATAACATATTCTTTAAGTTATAATAACATTTAACTGAGTTTTTCAAGAAAAACTGTTAAAATCTTCAAATGAGGGTACTTCCGGTTGACCAATTATAACCAAAATCTAATCAAATCTGCATATGGTTGTAAGGAAGGGGAATACGCAAGAATTGTAATTTTTGGAATTCTAGTATTGGAGATATCGTTGACGACCCGGCGGTCACATACACACATACACACATACGCACATACACACGCCGTCAAGATGGCGGATGATGTAGATGTGCTAGTTGACAGTGTTCTTAAAAATTTAGTTGGAGTCACAGAAAAAAGTGGCAACCTACGAAGTGATTTGAAACAAGTCATTCTAAATTCAGTGTCAAGTATTCGACAAGTGTACAATGATCTTAAAAACCAGTTACGTGAAAAAACGGAGGAAATCAACAAACTTGAAGAAACAAATAGAAATATGAAACATGCACAGGCAGTCCCATCTACCAGCAATATGCAGAAGACTCTATACTCTGAAGCTATGCAAGCAAACGTAAGTAAGAAGAGGAAAAAACTAAAAAATACAAAGTTATCATACAGTCAAAACAAAACAAACCGACTGACTTTATAAAATCTCATATAAAAAAGAATATAAACTCACTACAATTGAAAGTTGGGATAAATTCATTAAAAGAGCTAAAAACGGTAAGGTTATTATAGAAACAGCAAGTAGAAAAGATGTCGAGATAATAAATAAGAAAATTAACGAAACTTGTAGTGCAGAATTGGAGGCTAGTTTGGTGAAATTAAGAAATCCAAAATTAATCATATACAATTTCCCAGAAGACTTAAACTTAGACAATGCAGAAACGATAATAATGGAACAAAACCCCGATCTAAATTTGGAACGAGGAAATATAGTACCTAAATTCATTTTCAAAAATAAAAAGAAAATGAAAAATTTAGTGATTGAGGTTAACTCAACCATAAGAAAAAAACTAAAAGGTATAAAACTCAAATTAGGATGGCGTATTAGCTATAATGCAGATTATATTTCAGTTAAAAGATGCTTTAATTGCAATAAATACAACCATAAAGCAGAAGACTACAGAATACAAAAACAAAGTTGTCCAAACTGTGCAAAGGATCATAAACTCAAAGATTGCAAAAGAAAAGAAGGAACCTTATACTTGCACTAACTGTATAAGTTGGAACAAATACAGTAAATCTGATAAAGTTTTAACAAATCATTCAGCACTAGATAAAAAATGCCCCTATTACGAAAATGCGGTAAGAAAACTTATACAAAATACAAATTATTAAAATGTCACAAAATACAAATAATAAAATTAATGATACACAGACTGAAATAAAATTAATACAAATCAATTTACAGCATTCAAGGGCAGCAACAAATAATTTAATAGAATATATGGAACGTAATAAAATTGACATTGCACTAATACAAGAACCATAATATGTAAATGACAACAAAATAAGGGGAATACCGAGCTCACATCGCATTTATTCAAGCACGGGAAGTATTGGGCGATTAAGATCAGCAATTATAGTACGAAACAGATTAATAAACATACTACTAATAACTCAAACAACAAACGAAGACGTGGTAATGCTGCATGTAGAATATAAAAGTTTCCAAACCTATCTAATATCAGCTTATTTTGACGGAAACCAAGATATAAATACAAATCTAAATGAAATGACCAAAATAATAGACCTTACCAAGAATAAACCATATTTATTAGCTATTGACAGTAACTGCAGATCAGATATGTGGCACGATCTAATAACGAATCCTAGAGGAAGAAAAATGGAAGAATTTGTTATATCAAAAGAAGTATTTTTAAAAAATGAACAGAGCAAATTAACTACCTTTGATAAGGGAAGGGGAAAAAGTAATATCGACTTGACAATAGTAAGCTATCACCTTTTACATAATGTAATAAACTGGGAAATCAATAATGAAGAAAGTTGCTCTGATCATAGACTAATCACGTATAATATCAAGCTATCAAAAACACAGCAAAATAACATTCAATGTGCTAAAAAAAGATTTATAGTTAAACAAGAAAAATGGGAAGATTTCGATAAAAAATTAACGGAAGAAATGGCAAAATTAATAAATTATGACAACAACATAGAAGCAGGAATAATAGATGAAGAATTAAACAATAGACTTAAAAACGAGGTAAATTTTGAACAATTTATTACAAAATTCACGACTGCTATAGACACAGCATGCTAAGACATACGTTACAAAAGGACGAACGATCCCGTGGTGGACCCAGCAACTTACAATAACGCGAAAAAAGGTTAATGCACTACGAAGAAAATTTCAAAGAACTACAAACAACGAAGAGTTAAGAGAAAATAGGAAAACAGAATATATGCTAGAAAAACAAAAATATATACAAGATATGAACAACGAAGAAATAAAATCTTGGAAGGAATATTGCAACCTTTCTAGCAAAAATAACCCATGGAACACAGTTTACAAACTAGCAGCAAGTAAAGAAAAGAAAATTTTTCTTCTAACAACAATAAAACAAGAAAATGATAATTATACAAATGATACGGAAGACACATTACACCGAATAATTCGGGAATTCATACCAGAAGACAATACGGCAGATGACACTGAAAATCAAAGAATAATTAGATCCGAAATCAATGAACCTATTAGCTCTGAAGATGACGAATTTACGGAAAAAGAAATAGAAAATGCTTTACTAAAAATGAATCCAAAAAAGGCGCCAGGCTGTGACGGAATTACAAGCGACATTATGTTAAACATATTTAAAAAAATTCCATTAACTATTACAGAAATTTATAATCAATGTCTACGGAAAGCATATTTTCCTAAAGAATGGAAAGTCGCTACAATAGTGCCAATCATAAAACCAGGCAAAGAAAATTCAGAAGAACCTAATAAATTTCGGCCGATTAGCTTGATAAATGTACCTGGAAAAGTTTTAGAGAAACTACTTATTACAAGAATAATGAAATTTATGAACAAGAATAAATTGATGAATAAAAACCAATTCGGCTTTACAGAAGGAAAAGGAACAACAGAGGCAATCCTGAAAGCGAAACAATTCGTCGATGAAAGTTTAAGGAAAAAGAAACCAGTAATACTAGAAAGTTTGGACGTTCAAGGGGCATTCATCATGAAAACAATGAAAGATAGTAAATGCCCAAAAAAATTATATAACTTATCCAAAAACTACTTTGCAGATAGACATACAACTCTAGAAGTGAATGGGGTCAAGGTTGAAAAGCCAGTAAAACGAGTCCACAAGGATCTTGCTGCGGCCCGGGCTTTTGGAACATCCTATACAACTCATTACTAAATTTGAACTATAACAAGAATACAATAGCAATAGCATTTGCAGACGACATTTTAATCGCAACGACAGGGAAAAATATTCTAGAAGTCGAAAACAATATAAACGCAGATCTGCACAAAGTGACGCAGTGGGCAAACAACAACAAAATGCACTTCAATGAAAACAAATCTCAAACAATGCTAGTGACTATGAAAAGAACCTTAATAAATAAAGAAATAAATATATACTTAAACTACAAAAAACTTAAACAAGTCCAAACGATGAAGTACCTAGGAATCCAATTAGATAATCAGTTCAATTTCGATGAACATGTTACATATATAACTGAAAAATGCTGTGTGTTTATACATACTCTATCAAAATCAGCAAAGATAACTTGGGGCTTACGCCAAAAAGCACTAAATACAATCTATAAGGGAGCAATTCTGCCCATTATGTCATACGGTAAAAAAGTTTGGGAGGAAGACCTAGATAAAAAAAGAAACCAGAAGAAAGTACAAAGAGTACAAAGATTAATAAACATAAAAATATTGAAGGGATATAGAACAATATCGTACGATGCATCATGCATACTGGCGGGGAATATACCCATACTGTTAAAACTACAAGAGATTTCAAGAATATACGACAAACAAAATGAAAATCAGATTAGAGAGATGGACATAGAAGGAAGAAAAACGAGAAAACGCGAAGTGAACAAAGTGGAAAGTGAAATAAGTGTGCAAAAGTGGCAAAATGAGTGGACACAGAGTAAAAAAGGAAGCATAACAAGATCATTCTTTCCCAACGTTAAAACAAGGTTAAAAACTAAGTTACCCTATTCCCCTAAATTAACCATAATAATGAGTGGCCATGGCAAAATAAATAATTACTTTCATAAATATAAAATCAGTGAGAGTGCGGTTTGCAAATGTGGTGCGGAAGACCAGACTATAGAACACTTACTGTAAACCTGCAACATACTAGCCCCCGAGAGACAGGAATTAATAAATAAAATAATCCAAAGAAAAGGACAGTGGCCTGCGACTAAAACTGAACTTGTTGGTAAATATCTTAAAGACTTCGGTGAATTTGTAAACGAAATTGATTTTGACAGTTTAGCACAGACTATATAAACTAAACCCATATAAATTAGTAAACATACAATATAATCAAGGTATAAAGGCTTTATTTATATGTAAACAGTAAAAATGAATAATTAGTAAATAATGAAAATGTAACCCTAAATAAGAAAATTTGCAATCTTAAAGCATGTACATAATATTGTATGGAGCATGCTGAATAAAATTTTAATAAAAAAAAAAAACACATACACATACACACACACACACACACACACACACACACACACACACACACACACACACACACACACACACACACACACACACACACACACACACACACACACACACACACACACACACACACACACACACACACACACACACACACACACACACACACACACACACACACACACACACACACACACACACACACACACACACACACACACACACACACACACACACACACACACACACACACACACACACACACACACACACACACACACACACACACACACACACACACACACACACACACACACACACACACACACACACACACACACACACACACACACACACACACACACACACACACACACACACACACACACACACACACACACACACACACACACACACACACACACACACACACACACACACACACACACACACACACACACACACACACACACACACACACACACACACACACACACACACACACACACACACACACACACACACACACACACACACACACACACACACACACACACACACACACACACACACACACACACACACACACACACACACACACACACACACACACACACACACACACACACACACACACACACACACACACACACACACACACACACACACACACACACACACACACACACACACACACACACACACACACACACACACACACACACACACACACACACACACACACACACACACACACACACACACACACACACACACACACACACACACACACACACACACACACACACACACACACACACACACACACACACACACACACACACACACACACACACACACACACACACACACACACACACACACACACACACACACACACACACACACACACACACACACACACACACACACACACACACACACACACACACACACACACACACACACACACACACACACACACACACACACACACACACACACACACACACACACACACACACACACACACACACACACACACACACACACACACACACACACACACACACACACACACACACACACACACACACACACACACACACACACACACACACACACACACACACACACACACACACACACACACACACACACACACACACACACACACACACACACACACACACACACACACACACACACACACACACACACACACACACACACACACACACACACACACACACACACACACACACACACACACACACACACACACACACACACACACACACACACACACACACACACACACACACACACACACACACACACACACACACACACACACACACACACACACACACACACACACACACACACACACACACACACACACACACACACACACACACACACACACACACACACACACACACACACACACACACACACACACACACACACACACACACACACACACACACACACACACACACAGACATCGTAAAAATAGTAAAATCGTATTGTAAAGACCCTAAAACGTGCTTATTCAATGAAAACTCACCATCGAATTTTTTGACCAAAGACAATACCTTCCTTACCTAGAGGTGACGGAAGGTAAAAATACGTGCCAATTACCTTTTCGTAATATAACATACAATAACTTGGTCGGATGTAAAGGCGCCTAATGATTAAATTTTGATTTTTCAGGTCTCCAATATTGGTTATTTTGCCTAACATTAACTCAGTGGAAAGTGAGCCTCGTCACTTTTTACTAAAATGTTGAGTAAAAATTAGTGGTGGGATTCGGATCCTGATAGTTTCGGATCCAAAAATATCCAGATATCCGGATAATTCATGTTGAACTATCCGGATCTTGGATCCAAATCTCAGTATCGGATCTTGAATCCGGATCCGAATATCGGATTTTAGATTCGAATATGAGTATGAGAATAAGATTTTAGATATGGAATTTCAATACAAATTGATTCTCAGATTCGAGTATTCTCAGTATTAAACCTTATAATCAAATATTAGTATCAGGTCTCTAAACCAAATAAATCTGATTATGAAATAATCCATTATACATTTTTGTCTGACGTAGTTAATCCAAATCCGAATTAAATTTACGGATATTCGCTTCAATATCCGAGGAACCGGATATTTTGAAATCCGGGTACTCGGATCCAAGTTTTGTCGAATCCTCGCAGCACTAGTAAAAATATCTACAATTTTCGCAAGTTCTTGTGATGTGCAATTACTCATGATAAATTTCAGTACTATGTTACACGCTTTCGAATAACAAAATGGCATAATGCTCAAAAAAAAAAAATAAAACAAAAAAAAACCGGTGACACCTTTCAAATGAGTGTTGACATTTGCGCCACCTGTATTACATTATTTATTTATTCCATTTGTAGATATTGTAAAATATACAATAAAATTATTACATTGTAGTTATTAAATGTGATTGTAAAACATTACAATGTATCTTCTACTATATATTGGAAAATATGCAGTAATATTATTAGGTACATTTGTTATATTATATTCACATTACATTATTGTTTTTTTCTGCTCCGTAGATTTTACTTAATTTTATGTGGTAAAAGTTATTATATTTTTGCCAACTTTTCACAAGTAATTGTAATAAAAGCTTAATTTGCGGTGCTTCGGAAGTGTTAGTAAACAAAAGTGAAATTGTTTTTTTTTAATAAGTTCATATCTTAATCTTGTATATTGCTTGCACGTGTTTTTTTGTCATTTTTGTTATAATTTTTGTTGTGTTGGAACTTGTTTACTAAACCGTCACCATGCCAACGTGCAGCATTGCAGCAAGTGCAGCCGTAACGTAAACAACAAATACCCGTATATTCGCTGCTTCAAATGTACGCGCATGTTGCATAGTGCGTGCGCTGATGGCGAAAATAACCTACTTCCTACTTGCTGACTAGCGCTGCTACGTGTCCGTCATGTAGACTGTAGCTCAAGATGTTAACATGTCAGCTGTGACCGATTCAGGTTTACCCACAGATCTACATATAAATTTATATGTAGATCTGTGGGTTTACCTCCTACACCCAATCGAGAGTTGCAAGAAATGATACAGACATTAAAAACCGAGCTCCTAAGTGCAATTGATTCAAATTTTGACACAATTATGAAGTCTATAAACTTTTGTTGTGATAAAATTTCCGACTTTGAAAAAGAACTAAAAATCATAAATTATAAAGTAAAAGATTTAGATGAAATTCAGGTAAGTAAACTCGGAATTCAAAATAAATGTAGCTTTGTTAAATAACAAAATTAATGATCTGGAGCAATACTCCAGAATTTAACGTATTAATACAGAATAATGAAAAACGAAAACGTCAACATCAGATTTTAACAATTAGGTATGTATGTGTGTGTGTGACGATTTTTTTTCTACGATAACTCATATCAAACTTCCATAAATTTATATTTTCCGTATTTGCGCTTTCTGCATTCATATAAAGAGTTCATTACATTTTCGGTAAAAATGAATAACGGAAATAGGTAGGTACTTTACTTGAAGCCCATTACAGTTTTTAATGAAGAACTACAGGGTGGTTTAGAACTTAATATCATAAATATAAGGGTAAGTAGTATGATATGTGTATATTACAAAACAGAAAGATTTTTTTAAAAATTCGAAAATAGAAAATTCGATTTATCTTAAGAAAACTTTTTTTACCGCTGTTTTAATTAATATTTCATTAAAAACATGGTTATCAAAAATACATTCAAAATTAGTTGTATAACATATTATTCTTAATAATTAAATTAAATAGAATTTTTAACGAAAATAATTGTGTAATAGATAAAATAATGCAAATGCGTTGCCAGTGGTCCAGTGGTATCAAAAATGTTAGTTAAAACTACCTTTAAACATGCGAATTTTTAAAAAATTCTTTCTATTTCTTAAATTTATGACTTTAAGTTCATAACCATCCTGCATATTAAAATATAATTCAAAACTTTTCAATTTTAGTATTTTAGACTATTATATCAAGTGGAACAACATATTAGATTTTGGCTAAAATTGATAAAGCGAAAATGACACTTTACTTGAGGCCCTGTATAGATTTTCGTGAAAAATAAGGGTGTCTGGGAAGACGCCCTCCCCCCACCTTTTAACTTTTTTACTACAAGTACTAGAAAAATTGGCTCATATTAATATTTTAAATATATGTACTATTTTATGGCAAATGTAGATATTTTTTATAAAGTCAGGTTTACATTACGACTATCAACTTTAATTTTTTCAATAGCAACCTATAATTATTTTACTAAAATATAAACCGCCATTTATATCTCAATTATTTTATTTTTCTCGATTTTTTTCAAATACATTAATAAAAACTAATAAATCGTAGAAATGACAAAAATATGGCGGTTTATATTTTAGTAAAATAATTATTGTAACAACCCCTTTTTGTTACAACACATCGACGTTAAAAGGGTTGCATAAAAAAATGAAATTGTGTTCAACCTCAATTATTTTAATAATTAAGATGTTACATACATATCAAAATTTTAGATTCTCGCACATTGCTGTAGACACATACACAAAACTTAATGGCTATTCGTACTTATCTCTACAGAACAGTTTATATATATATATATATATATATATATATATATATATATATATATATATATATATATATATATATATATATATATATATATCTTCGTCGGTCTCTTCTCGCTTTCGTCGGTGTACCATCAGCGGTTTGCGACGCACTCCTCTCCAGCCTCGGCAGTCGCGCCAAATCTGGTGACAATCGAGGTTATGACTCCTCGCTGGCTTGCACCCGTTTTCACACGACCATCAGCACCCTAGCGAACACTTTTTACCAACACTCACTTCTTTTGCACTGCTCCTAATTGTCAATATTTATTATTATTCAATTAGTCTGGATAATTTTTAGAGTTTTCGAGAGCACCCTGATCACCACCGGTCTCCTTCCGCCACTCTCCTCTCTCTCTCTCTCTCTCTCTACCGCACATGCGCTATCCCTAGTTTCCTTAATTCTAAGTTACCAGGGGAGTATTTAGGTTTGTTATATCACCCCCCTAGTTCAATGATGCCAGTGTGTGTAACATTATTTTACAAAACACCAGCTGGCAAAATTTAACTACATTTCATGTGAAGGTTTATAAGGCTTCAGGTTTTGGATATTGTGAACACCCAAAAGTTTTCCATCTTTATCTGTAATTACTTGGGAAACATAATATGGCCCCTCATATAATAAAAATAGTTCTTTAATGGATTGATCCTCCGCAGATGACTGTCGATGACTTCTCACCCAAACTTTATCACCGCGTGAGAATACTGTAATTTTATGTCGTCGATCATGCCGCAGTTTTCGACATTTAGTCTTTGCTCTTAATCGTTCGCGAGCTACAACAAGTTTTTGGTTTATAACCCCCCAATCTATCATCTCTTTTAACTGACTACAAACAGTCTGCTGATACGCTACCGGAATTGGGTACGATTTCTTGTAGAACGGTGAATAATCACGCAACTTTATTTCGTGTTCATATTCCTTAACCAATCCTGGTTTATCCGAAAATGTTTCCTTAAACTCTTCCAATATATCCCCTAACCCTTCCTTGCTTTCTCGGCTAATATCTTCTATTTTCTCAATACCGATATCATCATTTAACTTTTTAATCTCAACTGGTTTAGAATTCGGCGTACTTATTATAATTTCTTCTACTTGTAACACTACTTCACTGGACTTCTCAAAATATACCATCGGGATTTTTATAACTGTCCCATTATCTTTAAAACTTACAACCTTCTTAGCAAAATCTAGCACACCGTCATGATTTTGTAACCAATCAATGCCTAAAATTACATCTCTGACTAATTTTGGACATACTAAACAATTAACGTTAATATTGTGACCTCCTATTTCACATTCTACCATAATTTGTTTATTTATGCGTTGGGTTTGTTTCAAAGCACAAGTTATTGTGGCACCTGTTACCGCTAAACATGGTATTTTCGAATTAACTTTCATTAATTTTTCATAAAAATTTTGTGACACGCAAGTAACCCTATTTCCCGAGTCTACCAAAGCCTTTGTTTTTACTTTTTCTACTTGTATCGGAATAAATGACGCACTATCTTGATTTTGATTGTTACTGTCTTCTTCTTCACTTAGTAATTCAGACGGTTTTTCTACAAAAATAGATTGTACTGCTCTTTTATCATTATTCTCGCTACTACTTTTTACACGGCGCGGCTCATACGTATTATTATGATCACCATGATTATTTTGATTTCGATTTGAATTTCCAGATCTTCCCGGCATATATCGTCGCGGTTCATTTTCTTGTTCGTAGGTTCTATCTATTTTTCTAAGCCACTTTTCCACTTCATCTATCCCGGTCGCACCTAACATTAAAATTCCACTTTTAATTTCCGGTGCAAAATGGTTACTAATTAAATCAATTATTTTACTTTCAGATAACGGTTCCGAAAGATATGTTGCCTCTTTAGACATTTTAAAAAAATCGTCTGCCCGGTTACCCTTTTCAAATTTACCGAATTTTATTTTTTCGTATGTTTCGCGCTCATCGTCTTCATTCCAATATCTTCTCAAAAAGAGTTCTTTAAAACACTCGAAATTTTGGCATGATTTTTCTTTTAATATGGCCCAATCCAACGCCGAGCCTCGCAAGCAACCCATGACCAACGGCACTTTCTTTTCCTCTGGTATACCAGCATCTTCTAACATTGTAGCTACTTTCTTTATAAATACAAGTGGGTGAGTAGTCCCGTCAGGTGTAAAATATAAGCTAGTTCCACCTAAATCTTTCCACAAACTAATATACGCGCGATTTGCACAAACAAAATTTTGTTTTTGTATATTCCCATTATCCATAACCTTTACATCGGTAGCCTCTATTTTAGACAACCCCCCACTACAGTTATCCTTTTCAATAGGTTTACTTACATTCTTACTGTCGTTATTAACCTTATCGTTACTATTTTTAATAATTTCATCTAAATTAGATTGCATTTGAACCATATTTTGAGTTAATTCAACCAATAACTTTTCAACCTTATCAATTTTATCATTCGCATCTTGCGTTTGACTTGAACTACCTTTACTTTTACGAACCATTTTAACAGTATTGTTTACGTGCTAATTTTAAATAATAATAATACAGCAATGTACTTTGCCTACGAGTTGGGCGCCAAATGTAACAACCCCTTTTTGTTACAACACATCCACGTTAAAAGGGTTGCATAAAAAATGAAATTGTGTTCAACCTCAATTATTTTAATAATTAAGATGTTACATACATATCAAAATTTTAGGTTCTCGCACATTGCTGTAGACACATACACAAAACTTAATGGCTACTCGTACTTATCTCTACAGAACAGTTTATATATATATATATCTTCGTCGGTCTCTTCTCACTTTCGCCATTGTACCATCAACGGTGTTGCGACGCACTGCTCTCCAGCCTCGGCAGTCGCGCCAAATCTGGTGACAATCGAGGTTATGACTCCTCGCTGGCTTGCACCCGTTTTCACACGACCATCAGCATCCTACCGAACACTTTTTACCAACACTCACTTCTTTTGCACTGCTACTAATTGTCAATATTTATTATTATTCAATTAGTCTGGATAATTTTTAGAGTTTTCGAGAACACCCTGATCACCACCGATCTCCTTCCGCCACTCTCTCTCTCTCTCTCTCTCTACCGCACATGCGCTATCCCTAGTTTCCTTAATTCTAAGTTAAGTATTTAGGTTTGTTACATTATAAAAGTTGATAGTTGAATCTTGTAATCCTGACATTATAAAAAATATCTATATCTGCCATCCAATAGTATATTTAAAATAATCACACTTTTATATGAATCATTTTTTTTTCTAAAACTTATAATAAAAAAGTTAAAGGAGGCCCTCCTTTAACTGGGAAGACTCATCCTGTATATTATGATATAATCCAAAACTTTTCAAATATGGTAATTTACCATTTTTGTATTAATGAGGACGACATAATAGATATTTTTTCTAAAATTGAAGTGGTACTTTACTTGAAGCTCTAAACAGATTTTCTTGAAAAAAATATAATAAAATATAATCCAAAACTTCTCAAATTTGGTATTAAAACTCGTATATAATTTGAAACAACATATTAGATTTGGACTATACTCGTATATGATAAACCGGAAGTAGGATTTAGTTTGGAGCTCAACAGATTTTCGAGGAACAACAATAAAATATAATACAAAATTTCATATTACAGACTTTCTATTTATTGGAATAAGTTAGATTTTGTTTACAAACGATCACCCGGAAATGATATTTTACATAAAGCTTATTGCTATTTTAAACATGGAATTGGCGGGAGGTCATGTGTTGGCCACATCGGATTTTTTTCTGTCAGTTCGTCGTTCAAAATTCACAATAAGAAATGATTCATCAATATGTTGACATAAATTTATTCAGAATCTGCTGAAATAAAAGCCATTTAGTTGCATGCTACATTTTTTTCCCTTAGTATTAGCATTGATTATATATACTAACGTAAACGTTAGTATATATAATCAATGGTATTAGTAATCTTAGACGTTACTAGCAGATCTTTTAAGAAAAAGCGAAAAATTCTTCACTTTGAAAGTATTTTTTACCGTTGTATGTGGCTGTGAAGGTATATGTGGTGTTCTATTTGATACCATCATAAAGATGTGATATTGTCTTTTTCTATTACAGAATGATTTGATTCACATGCCATATGAGTGTGACCCGGAATTAATAATTTTGTGATCAATGACATCAGTATTTTTTTTAAATATGCGTGTTTTAATTTTGCATGCCACATCACATGTACCTATAAGACAATGGTCCGTATTACGAATCCACCTTTATAGAGTGCTTTGTTAAAAATGCCGTATAATCTCAAAAGAATATAATTTAAAAGTACGCTTCATAATAACGCTATTATTATAATGGTACGTTCGTGTAATACGGGCCAATGTGTTTCATTTGGGACAAGACCTTTTTCTCTTTATCACTATATTATAATGCATATAATAACTATATTGTCGGAGAAAAGAGGTATATATATATATACAACTTGGGTTACAACAACACGGAATGGAAGTGAAAATAACAAAATTTTGTTATTTTCACTTCCATTCCGTGTTGTTGTAACCCAAGTTGTACCTACCTTGTTCACCTTTCCCCCCCGATTTTACTCATTCCCTTTTCCTTATCGTATATTTTCACTTTGGCATACTACACCTACATTTCAGTTTATTTTGTATCTGTCAATCTAGCTTGTCATTTCAATGTACCTCGACGCGTGCGCGTTACTTACTTCGAAGCTTGGAGCCGTGATAATTCTTTATTCCCGCCATTTAGACTGCCCTGTCGAACTTGTCAGTATTGTGTGTTACACTACCCTAGCGATTTTTTTTCTTTTGAATTTGATAAGTTTGCTATCTCATACTAGTATCAAAATTCCTTAATTAAACTGACTTAAGACAAGTGCATTCTGCATTGCAAGGTTCTTTCTTTTTAAAAGCTACTGTTGAAGAATTAAGACGTATGTGATCAGCTTATAAGTGAAATTTTGAGTAAATTTGTGTTGGAGCTTTAAGCACTCTGTATTTAGAGGATTTTGATCTACATTAGTCATTTATTTGAGAAAATTGGATTTCTCGCAGGATTTTCCTGGATTTTATAATTCTTCACGATTTTTATTACACTAAGCCGCCCTACATCGAAAGGTAAATAATTAATTAATTGCAACTCTAACGCTTGTATTATTTCAATCATTTTATTACATTGCTATAAATCATTGTAAAGTTAAAATGTAGTAGAAAACTAGTAGCCATTTTGAATTGGGTAGATGGACCATGTGCTGACGATGTTCTTCCCTTTTAGGCTTTTTCCGTTTTTCTTACTTTTCCGTTGTTCCGCCTTCTATACGTTTTTGCGTATTCCCGTTTATTGGGTTTTCTGGAACATTTTTGGAATACCGAGATTTATTCTCAAGTTTATCGCCTGGAGTCATCACGGTCGTATTGGACAATCATCATTGTTGTATCAGTGATTTTTTTTATTGTATATGTATTGTGGACCATATTTGAGTAGTTTAAGAGGTATAGGCTGGCTCCCGCGAGGCCATTTTAGGAATTATTTTACTGGAATGATATCTCGTCCACGGAAAGGTTTTAAGGGCTCGTCTTGCGAAACATTGAGCGTACTTACCGTCACTTTCTGCGCCGCGACGTATTTGATGCATCAACTGCGATCCCCACTTTTTGCGCTAGCATTAAAATGACGCATTGCAACCAACGAACCATACCCGTCTGCGACGAACTGCCCCTCAGGCTAATGTACCATCGGCCTGCAGCCAACCCTCGCGAGAGACTGCTGCCGTACCTCACGATTACACCACTAGTTCTACTAACGTAATTAAGGTTCAATATAGTTTCCACATTTATTTTAAAATTAGCGATTGTTGTTGCCTACTCGTTCTCCCGCATTCCCATTCCTGAGGGCTTGTCTCTCAGCCGTTTGAGGCTCTATTATTCGTGACTGGCGCCCTTTCCACCCCTATTTTTCAGCGACGTTGGATCCCCCCGACCACCCTGTTAGCTGGCCGGAGCCCAAACCCGCTCAGGAAGCATCCCTGGGCCAACGTTTGGTTTTTATAATCCCAAGGGCTAGGGTGGCCCTTCGGTTGCGTTATAACTTACTACTTTTTTCTCACGTAGAACATAAAAACGTACTACTAGTGCCTTTCAACCGTATTTCCGTATGCCCCTCTGTATGCCCATATTCTTCCAAGATAGACGTATATCCATTTGATAAGTAATATCAATAATGGCAACCTAATGGGCAAAATCGTTTGCATTCGTTTGAATAGTTAGTATTAGTTTACCTCTATATACAGGTATGGTCATGGGCCAAGATCGCCGCCATTCGCGGGCTAATGTGAAACATATTCAGTATTCATTTCCCTATTTATTTGTAAGAAATGTGATATTATATTATAAAGGAATATTAAATAATCACACTGAAGATGGTTTTTGAATAAAACCGAAATCGATAAGATTATTAATTTGTGTTTTTAATTATTTATATATTTTAGGATTGAGGTATAACATCAAGAGAATAACAAAATAAAATAAAAATTCATTTATTTAAGAGATACACAATTATTGTTATGACATAGATTTAGAGGTTATGTAGAGCATAGGATATAGGTTGTTATTATCACATCTAATTTAATAACTGTAGTCATTATTTACATAATAAATATATATTCTAAACATACATACACATATGTTTGTGCTTAATATTGGTAATTTTTACATGTTTTCTATTTTGTCAGTAATTGTAGTCAGTATTTCAAGAAAATCACAAAAAAATTAAATAAAAGTATTACTTACACATTAAATATATATTAAAACCAAAAATGTGTTTTGCATTAAAAATAAAACAAACAGCCACGAAAATACATAATAATTTGCCCAACAACAACACGTACAGTCCATACGATGTAAATTGGCGAGTTGGGGCAATTCGCATTATCACTGCGGTAATGGGGAAGTTATAAAATCCATAGACGTACCGAAGAAAAATGAAGTTCAATAAAATTACGAATATTACAAAAAAAAAGAAATTATTTATACAAAAAAATATATTACGAATATTGGAATGAATTATTTATTATATAAATCATATTATAACTAATTATTTTTTTAAAATTAATTAAGTTAAGAAAATAAAATTTCTATTGCTATTGAAAAAAAAAAAAATGCACCAACGTTTATGTATGAATATAACTTATTGGGTTGAAAAGTACCTGACACCCCGAGTTTGAGTGTATTAGGGTGAAATTTGCTTTGTGTAAGGCAATAAAACATTGTAAAATCACTATTTCACTTCTGAAGCTGTGCGGCATCGAAGTAAAAGTAAATATTTGACAAAACGCAACTTAGGAATAGTGAACTGAATTACATTTTTTGGGCTCGCCAAGTTACATCGTATGGACTGTATGTTAGTGGGGCCCGCAAATGGGGGACGAAACGCGAGCCACATCATGACCATACCCTGGATATAAAGGTACCCTAGTTAGTATTCAATTAGTGCTACCTCTATCGGGCAAGTAAAAACTTATATTGACATTTGGGAGCCCAGAGCGATCAGAAAAAAGTTTTCATAATATTTAGTGCCGCGCTACTTGTGTAGTGAGTAGCAGGAGCAGGTAGCCTTTGCCTGACACAGATTTAACTTCAAGAGAAATAAGGGATGTGGAAATACTGGCAATTGAAGTACTTTCGTTATTACTTTCAAACTTTTTATAATATTATTTATCTCTAAATATTTACAGATTTTGAATTATTTATATCTTTCTATCATAGCTGTTTTTATATTTAGCAAATTTAAAAGATTTTGACATAGTTGCTCATATATCATAAGTTTTGTATTTAGAGCTAAATTTAAAAATTATTTTTATGTTCATTACATTCCCCATCGACATGTCATCAGTAAATACGAGCCCAACCCCAAATGTATATTTGTCACATGCAGACAATGGTTTATTTGCAAATCAATTATTATTAAACCTAAGAAATTTTATTTTAAGCAATGTATCAAGTTCTATGCACTCTATTAATACACCATATCAAAATTTGTTGAATTGGAGTAATAATCATAACATCCAGAAGTTTATTTATTATTGTTTTTAATATAAATGTAGGTGGTACTCTAATAAATAAATATCACTTTGTAAATAATTTTACTAAAAAATGAAATTTAATATAGTAATTAATTGAATATATTGTCAGTTTTCTTTTTACCTTTAGTTTTATAAATAATAGTAACATAAATATTGTATTATTTATTGTTGGAACTAAAAAAATTAGCACGTGTCTGTTGTCATATATTTCCCCGTAGATTATTGTTAAAATAATAAATTTAGGTAATAACATTATATTTAAATCCAGTACACTTTATTAATACATAAAATAAAAAATTGCCCAAATATAGTCTTGACTTGTAATCTATTTTTTTTCTTCTTGCTGTTAATACATATATTGTTTTCAGAGGGTACGAATACATTTGGGGTTGGGCTCGTATATATTGCATTAATATTTTCTCCTTTTTTATTTAAAAGTGTTTTCTTAAAAAACCAAATATGTTTATTTTGGAAAAATAATAATATTCTTAATTGTATCTCCATCAAAGCAATGTGAAAATGCAATGAAATGGTACAATTCATGTATGGTAAAATTGACTTACTCCCACCAATCACTTGTATTTTGGAAAATGTCTCCATTGTATTTAAAAATTGAAAATAAAATGTCAACTGCTAATTCGCTCGGTCTTATAAATATTCTATTTTATCATTTAAACCGTAGTCTCTACAAATATTAAGAGTTCGTTATTTGTGTATTCATCTTACTTTTTTCAATAATTTTCACAAATGTTGCATGGATATTTATTTATACACTTATACCGGGAGTTTATTTTATCAGTAAATATAGGGTGTCATTACGAAATGAGAAATTATTTATTTATGTCTATACACTTAAGAACTGCATTAAATTAGTGAGGAATTTTTATTTTAACGTATCAAATGTTCAAAACTGGCACCATTAACTTTGAAACAATATCCTGAACGATTATAAAAAAAATTAATAACATTCGTTATTTTATATTAAAAAAAAAATTGAAATGTGACAGTTTGACGAGTCTGACAGCTACATTGTTGTCATTTTTGTAACCATGGTAATAAAACTACTCTATGTTTACTGATGAAATAAACTCTCTGTATAATAAATAAAATAAATAAATAAATATTTCATCACGGCATATTACCCATTGCTGGGTGTGCCAATCTGCTACCCGGGTGAAACTAGCAATAACTTTCCAGCAATATTTTTATTAGTGGCCTACCGTTCATTAAAGTGCTGAAAATATATACATTGGCTACGCCAACTTCAGATTGTAGGCATATGATTTTAAATAACAGTGTATATGTGTAGAAGATTAAATACCGTTTAGCAATAAATGGGAATGGGAAATAATATCAAATACCAATTGGCAGGATGAGCACAGATTATTTTTTTATATATCATGTATTAAACAATGTACCCTCCCAATTTTTTTATATAATATACCTATGGATGCCGGCTATTAAATACCATAACAATTGCCGAACCCTTACCCGTAGGAGGAATGGGAAATAATATCAAATACCAATTGGCAGGATGAGCACAGATTATTTTTTTTATATATCATGTATTAAACAATGTACCCTCCCAATTTTTTTTATATAATATACCTATGGATGCCGGCTATTAAATACCATAACAATTGCTGAACCCTTACCCCTAGGAGGGATGGGAAATAATATCAAATACCAATTGGCAGGATGAGCACAGATTATTTTTTTATATATCATGTATTAAACTATGTATCCTCCCAATTTTTTTTATATAATATACCTATGGATGCCGGCTATTAAATAACATAACAATTGCCGAACCCTTACCCGTAGGAGGGATGGAAAATAATATCAACTACCAATTGGCAGTATGAGCACACAATATTTTTTTATATATCATGTATTAAACAATGTACCCTCCCACTTTTTTTATATAATATACCTATGGATGCCGGCTATTAAATACCATAACAATTGCCGAATTTTTTAACCAAAGACAATACCTTCCTTACCTATATAGGTGACGGAAGATAAAAATCTAATAAGTGTATTGAACAAATGTAATTTAGTATAAATATCTAGCCTAGATCTATCGATTTAAATATATATTGTAAAAGATAACCGTATCAGTCACAGGTAAGTGGAATATTAATTATTTATAATAATTTTTGTATATTATAATTTCTTCTAAGTACATATTTGCTGAAAAATATTTATATTTATCGATATTACTAGAAATAAGAAATATTAATTTCAAATATTTAATTTTATATTTGCCGCGTGAATTCCCACCACAATGTGACTGCAGCAGTACCTGCGTCCGTTCCCACAGGCCTGCATTCCCCTTGTCCATTGTTCAAGTTTATGCTCTTTCCATATTTATTCCTACCTCCATGTTTTGTACAGATCTCACATTTCTTACATTATATTATAACGCCATCTATTATCTATTATGCTATTAATGCTTAACGCCTCTTTACATAACATTGTAGTGATATCTATTATCTTTTATACCTAACAAAAATGCTTTTTCTAATTCTCATAATCATAAAATCTTCGACCGTGCATAAAATTATGTATGTATAGCTTGTTCAGAGATATTTCGTTATGGCCCTCTCAGCGGGTCTATTGTTAGGGATTTAAGCCTGATTTATAGGGGTGCAAGGACAGGTATGTATTCAATATTTCCTAATTTAATTTTATTTTTAAACAGAGAATTTTTTACAAATATTATTAATAATAATGAAGAAAAAAAAGTTACATAAAAGTATCATTGTATAACAATTCGTCATTTAATTCAATAATGCAATTAAACAATAGTGCCATACATAACAATAAATACATAATATTACACTGGTATACATATGTAATTATTCGACAATATCATTCTCACTATCACAATCCATTTCACTATCGTCACTTGAGTCTTGAATATTTATAATAAAGTCTTTGGTAATATTATTAATATCAATATATTGATTTTCTATATGAATCACATGACGCACACTGTTAGCCCAAAGTTCTGGTGTTATATTGTTCATTTCACTTATTATTAATTCGATAACATCGTCACTTACAGTCGGTGATGTATTTTTCCGTCTTATATTGCAATTTTAATTGCCCCCAAATTAATTCAATTGGATTAAAAATACAATAATAAGGAGGCAATCGAAGTACATCATGTCCAAATTGCTTTGCTAAATTGTCACACACATACTGTTTCACAGGAGGTTTAATTTGAACAACTTCTAACAATTGTTTTTTATTGTATGATTCTTCGAAGTATAGATCGTTGTTAATTAAATATTCCTGAATCTCGGCCTTCTTCATAGAAGTAGATGGTATTTTCGCGATTTGCCGCGAATGGTAACTGGCATTATCCATAACAATTACGCTGTTTTTCGGCAAATTCGGCAGTAAATTATCACAAAACCACGTCTCAAAAATATTAGCTGTCATATTGTCATGATAATCTAAACACAAATTTTTAGCGTTATGGCCAGCTAAAAATCGCGCACCATTTATCCATCCTTATTATAGTATAGTATTATAATTCTCTTGCCTCGTGCTGGTGGAACATCGATTGCACAATCATTTGTATCGTCTGTCCAACTTTTTGGTACTGTGTCGTGGGTGTCAAATGAAGTTTCGTCCAAATATATTATCGGACGATTTTCAGCACGATATTTTTTAACTTCTCTTAAGAACTTGAAGCGCCATTCGCGTATTCTTCGAGTCTCCATTATTGTTTGCCGTTTATCAATTTTTTTGAAACGAAAACCGATTTTATGGAGAACTGAATGCAGAGTACTCAAAGAACAATTTATTTCACATTTATCGTTTTTGAGTCTCTGATACAATATGCGAATAGACGGCAACATTTTTTCGGCATACATTGCATATATTTTGCGTCGAATTGTATCTTCTTGAAAAGAATTCACTATTCTCGAATTACCCGCGTCACGCCTTTTCTTTCTAGTTCTCACTCCACTTACTATATCACGAACAGTATTGTACGGCACTTTCGTCATTTCTGATGTTTTTATCAGAGCCAAATTTTCACCTTCACTATCTTTTTCTTTTAAATAGTTATACACATTTGAAACTATTACTTTCACTTCTTGTGGCAAAAACGTCCGTTTAATTTTATCACAATTTTCAACTGGTAAAATATCAGTATTGTCTTCTTCAAATGGTCGCAACATATTACGTAAATTGTTGACCTCTCAGTACGAAAGTTAGTATTACTACTGTTTTTAAATTTTTGAAAACTCATTTATATACCTACTCACTAGATATCTTAGTTTCCCTAATATGTATTAATACCGGTCAAGGACGATTTATTTTGCAATCCTACTCTGTGCGCCAACAAGTAGAATCTCTTGCTGTGTGAGGTTTACCACAGGCTTAGTAAGTTTGGACAAGGTATACCACGGGCGTAACTTGCTTTTATGGCCTTTGACGTGTTTTTATCCCTCGGCTAACGCCTCGGGCTCATAATCCCGCCACAGGCCATAAAAGCTTCATTACGCCCTTAATACAAAAAATACATATTAATAGAGCTTTCAAAAAATATTAACAAAATTAAACGCTGTAACTTATTGATTTATTCATCTACAGTAAAAATTTTGAAAGATATCCGACCAAGGTAATCTACGAATTGTATGAATTCAGATTTTTGCTCTGCCCATTATGACAAATTCAGTAGTGTCGTTTACTTAGTTTTTATGAGGGTACATAAGATACTACTGTTATTTTATTATTATAAAAATATATGTTACAATAAAAGCACAGAAAATTTAAAAAAAAACAAATGGTAAGTTTACTAGCAAATGTAAAACCAAATATATGAAAAATAAGATACTGACACAATGTCAGTGTTAGTGAGACGGACAGAAAATAATGTTATTCGTACGGATATGAATCAAGGTAATGTATCTGAATTAATATATAAGCTTACGTTACAGCGAAAGTATTATCAACAAGGAGCATCGTTTTAAAGTGGAATGTCCTAACTTAGTCGAAACAATATGAATTTTTGAAAGACAAACGTGTTATATCCATCCTTATCGCATACGCTTATAGACTGCAAAGGACAGAGATAAATGTATGCCAATTTGTTAATTCGTTCATAATACAAATAACCTTGATTGGACATCTTTAAAAAAAAATACTGTACTTCTCAGCACAGAAAATACATTTTCAAGAGTATCCTGTTGTAATATATTGGTTAATAAAAATTCGTATCCCTCTTCTTTTATTTTTTTAAATAGAAGTAAAATTCCATTTATCGTTTGAATAAGTCCATTGAAACAATAAATATTTTTGCGCTCTTTATTTTTCCATTAAATATTTTTGTTTCTAAATATTCTAGGGCGTCATTTAGTGTGAAAATTTCTTTATTATTGTCAGATAAAGTACTTCTCAATGGATTACTGTCATTCAATATTTTGGTGTTTAAACAATCAATCACGTCATTTATTTTTCTTATAAATACTGGCGTACATTGAGCTGTAGGTGTTTTATGGCTTTTTTCCATTGCAGCGGACATAGTTCTACTAAACATTTGAACTGCCAATTTAACCGACATTTTTTCGAAATTATTTGGAAAGATGTCTTTCCGTAATTTTTGTTAATGATGATGCAAGGCTGCAATTTTTGTTGATATTAAATGTCGCTCTTACATCTCTCCATGACACACGATTTGAATTTATAAATATGTCGCTGGCTAGTAAATTATTATATCGATTTAATAAGATGTGGAGTGTCATAAAGAGGAAAAATCATCTTATTTTTATAATAAAAGTATGGTTGCGTTTTAGTTACTGCAAGTAAATTAAAAAAAGGTGCCGGTTGTTTGGTCCTTGGTCCGTGGAGAAGGCAGGATATTTGATTTGTCCGATGTAAGAACCTTTTCTCCTCATTGTATTCCTCTAATAATGCAAGGTGTGAATCATTATTTAATAAGTAATATCTTATTATTTTACTTATATTACTTATTATATGATGTAAATGCTTGTCTTTGAATCTCTCAGATGTAGGTAATAATAAGAATGAATACCTGTGTATTTATTACCTATTTTCTTTACTCATTCTTTTATGGATTCTATTCTACCGGCATAGATGGAATTTTCCTAATTCCATGATTTTATAAAAATGAAGTAAGTAAACTTTAAGACTGAAATAAGCCGTAATGGATTTGTAATTCTATAGAAATTGAATCAAAGGTTTCTATAAATGATACCGGGCGGGAAAGATGTAACTGTATTTTGCATTATGTTACTTAGAGAAAAGCATCACATATCAGTTTTTAGAATGTTTGCTAACAATTAAAAGTATAGTTTGGTTAACATTATTTGGCGATTGACTTGACTTGCTAATGGAAAAGCTGGTTCTTCTCAGCAGGTATTAAGCCTAATTGTGTTCAGGAATAGATTATAATTTTTGCATTTCCTTTCTCGGAATTGGATTTCGGTTGTTTTTAGATACGTAATCTTTTCAATACAGTTGTTTCTCAGAATACTATTAAGTAGGAAAATTTTATAAATACCATTTTAGTTGTTTTCTCGAACGACATTTTAAACGAAAATTTTGAAGAAAATACCACAACCGCGAATTAAAAACGCAAACATTTATCAGACGATGCAAAACAAATAGTTCTGAATGTGTTTAACTTTTTTAAAAGTGACGATAACGAGAGGGCGCCAATATCAAAAACTTCAGAAATGACTAAAGTGCCTTGTACTACAGTTAGAAGGATAATTAGTGGTGCACCTCTCAAATAACACAGAAATGATACTGGTGAGTAAGTAAGTGTTTATTTTGTAGACGTATCAAAATAAAATAAGTATTTGATTTCCTGAAAAAATTCTTCTCTTTTTGTTATTATTTGCATCCCTTTATGAAAAACTCAAGTGAACAAAATATTATTAAATACTACCCTGGTAAGTATAGCCTCATAAATTTCTTTAATACTCTTGCGGAATACCTGTTGAGAAGCAATCGCCAAATAATTTTAACCAAACTTTAACCTGTAACATTTTATAAATTACATTTTTTTTTTCAAAGTAATAGCTTTGTTCTTTATAATATAATGAATCATAATACAAAATAAGACAAACTATACAGACGATTTAAATATAAATATTGCTAAGAATAATTAAACAAATGAAAATCATAATTACAGATTATAATTTTCATTGCTAATTTGCCTAATTTAGTACTCAAAATTCATTGAGTTCAATTAATTTTAATAATTTTATATGCAATGATATATTCAAAACGAACTTAGAAATTTCAGTGCTGAGTAAGTTTAAAACATTAATGAAAGAGGGAAAAATTAACTTAAAAACACACATTTGAAAGTACTTAACAGATAATTTCATTTGTATTATTATCACAACTATTGTGTTTACATAATATAAAAAATCTGATGCTGCCAGCATAATACTTTCCGTCAATCCCGTGTATTATGTATAATTTCCATACATAAATTTTCTTGCAAAAGATTCTAAATTTCCAGTAAAATTATTTTATAAACAAAATATGCAAATTGTACTTGACACTGACATCTTCTTCTTCTTTAGCTTTTCCTATTCGTTAGAGGTCGCTGTGTTTTATTTTCTTCTTCCACTCATTTCTGTTTTGTGTGTCGTTCCCATTCAGTTCCTTTTCTCTCAGATCTTCCGCAATACAGTCGTTCCATCTTATCTTTGGTCTTCCTCTTTTTCTTCAACCTTCTATTACTAAGCTATTCATCCTTCTTCCAATATATTCTTCATCTCTGCTCATGACATATTCAAACCAATGTAATCGCCTCTCTTGTATCTTTCTAGAAACTTCTAACACTAGAATTATTTCCCTTATTCTTTCATTTCTTACTGTATCTTTCCGTGTCTTCCCCAATATCTATCTCATCATCCTCATCTCTACAACATTCATTTTCTTTTCATTGATACTGACATCTGTCAATTTGATTTATCTGAATATATTAGCAGTTTATATGGTTAGCATAGCTAACTGATTTATGAAATTTAATATATTTATTTCTTTAACTCTATATGCATTGAATATGAAGTATAAAATGCAATCAAATCGTACAGAGTATAATGTTAAATGTCAATAAATAATAATTAACTGCGTTTTTTCAAGAAAAACTGATAAAATCTTCAAATGAGCGTACTTACGGTTGATCGATAATAACCACAATCTAATCACCTCTTCTTCTGGATATAAAATTGGGAAATACAAAAAAATTATAATTTTTGGAATAGTGGTATTGAAGTTATGCGATCCGAAACTTTCGTCTCACACACACACACACACACAAACACACACATACACACAAATCGCATTATATGGACCCTAAAACGTGCTTATTCACTAAAAATTCATCATTGATTTTTTTAACCAAAGACAATACCTTCCTTACCTGAAGGTGACGGAAGGTAAAAAATCTGATGTGGCCAACACAATACCTCCAGTTTAATTTAATTTTTATTCACGATGATATATTTATTTTATTTATTTATATACTTACCTATATTCATTGCTGGCGTGGAGAGTGCACCACAGCGGTCAATTTTGTGCTATTTCAAATTCTAAAATACAACTGTCATTTTTTTAAAATTGCAGTGTCACAACTATTAGGATATTAAAATTAAAATATATCATATTTAAAATAATAATTTTTCTAAATTCCTCTAGTTTATTGATGTTACTTTTATTATAGTATAATATATAAAAGTGACATCAAGTTATTTTTAACTAATAAATATCTAATTATAAGAACTATTTATTTTCTCATTCGTATTGTAAGGTAGAAGTGCTTTGTGATTTGTTCACTTTTTACTTTTTGTTTATAAGTGACAAGTAGAGTTGTTTCAAATTTACTTCAAATTCACAATGTATGTACATGGCGAAAAGACCAGCAAAAAAAAATAATTAAATTGCAGCGAGAATCTGAAGGACCTAAAGGAATGGTATTACTTCAGCAATTAGGCATTGAATAAATAATCTACTACAAGAACGGCAATGCAAGCTACCTAATCGTCACGTCTCCTTTTAACCATAACATGCTGCCACTAGCGGTGACTTATTAACTATCATTGAAGAAGAGAGAGCAGGCAATACAATGTGTTAGGGAGGGGAAGCATGCTATGTCTGTTTTGTATAAACAGTGAGAACGGTGTGTTTTAAACTGAAAGGAATATTGAAGAAGGAAATAAGTTTTGTGACCTCATATGAAAGACAGTATTTTTATTTTATTTTTGTCATTACAAATAAGTGAATAAAATTAATAGTAATTTGAAATGTACAAACACCGGCAAAATTAGGGGAACGCCAAAAAAGCAATGTATTTAAAAAAGTATGACAATTGTCTTTCATATTTGTGTTGGTAATTCTACATCTACAACAAATAACAAATGACGATATAACACCTAAATATAGCCACCTAATAAAGATTAATTATAATTTATCGAGATGTTAAATATTGATCGATCTTTAGTTTTATAAAATATGGGTGTTTAATCCGTGTTCAGTGGAGATAAAGGATTAACAATGATTTCTGCTTTTGTTTTCTTTTCAATTCTTAGCATTTAAAGTAAAACTTTTTTTTCAGAAAGTGGAAAATTATTATTTATTAGTAATAATTCATAATATATAAATAATGAAAAAAAAATTGTAATTAGAAAACTGAATTTTCCATTATGCAGAAATTATTACTTAAAAATAATAATTATTCATTTTTTTAAAGAAATATTTTCTACTTCGAATTGAAAAGACAAAATCAGAAATCATTGTTAACCCTTGCTCTACAGTGAACATGAATTAAACATCAATATTTACTAAAACTAGAGACCGATAAATCAATCTTTATTACCAGGACAAATATGAAAGACAGAGGGTTCATACTTTTTTAAATACATAGCTTTTTTGGTGTGCCCCTAATTTTGCCGGTCTGTGGAAATATATTTAAAGTTCAAAAGTAAAGGCGAGAATAATATACGGTATAGTTGCGTCAAAAATCAATTATTACTTTAACAAAAAAAAATTACTCTTCATAGAAATTTTTACCTGCCTCGGAATAATTAAAAAATATGTACATTCTATCATTTTTATAATATAGAAGATGGCTTGGCTAAAATGATGACGTTCCTGTTTTCAATTTAAAATAAATATCTCTAATTTCAGTATTACAAAAAGATATTTTAAAAAGTTGTTTCAAAATTAGATAATTTTTTTTAATATGTACTTTCAATTCACAAACGTACCTCTTAAATTTGAAAAGTAGGTTGTTATTTAGAAAAAAGAATTGTAATTACAAATTAAAATTAAATTCTAAATTTTGTAATGATTGTTAATTTATTATTAATTTAACAATAAAATTGTAACAAGTAACAAACAGTTCAATTTATTATAATTTATTACAATTTTATGTTAAAAACACATTTTCAAAATAACATTTTTTGCTACTTTTCAAATTAAACCTCCAGTATAAACTTGAAATTTCGGATTTAACAAAAAGAATTAAAGTATTAAATTGATATAACTTTTTAATTTAAATTATTATAATTGCCAAGAAATCTGTGCAATTTTAGTACTTCCAAGGCCAACAGAAAAATTTAAGAAGAATACAGTCACACTTAAGGGCCGCTTGTCCTTTTACGACCTCCGGTTAAGAGCAGGTTTTACGGAAAATATCACATCGAAAAATTGACGTATATTATCAAATTTTTACATAGGTAAATTTTTTGAACAAAATTAAAGAAAACCCATAAACAAAAATAAAGTTGAACTAATTCGATTGTTCGTCAATTTAACTTTATACATGAAGTTTTTTTTTTACGAAAAACAAACTAATTATTTTTAAAGTTTATATAAAATAGAAATAAATAACAAGATTATAATGTACCTATGTACATTCTAAATGCAAGGAGGACCAAGTGTCTTTTTTATTTATTAGAAAGAAACAAAAAATATGAGCCTCATACAAAAATTTCAATGATAATAATTAATCAATTAATTAGGTCCAATAATAATAATCACATTTGTAATATACTCGTAGTATCTAAAAACATTTGTTTTTTAACTTTAAATAAATATACTGTTATGTAAATATATACAAATATGAAATTATTAAAAATTAAAATATTATAATTTTGTGAATGAATAAGAATATTATTTATGTTGCAATAAATTTAATTTACGTTTATAACTGACCTCATTTCTCGAAAATTTTAATGATTTTGATTCAGTTGATAACATTTTATACAATTTACTTCTTCCTAGTAACTCTATCATAAACATTTTGTGCAAATAACATTTTTCGGATTTTATTAGCCAGTTAGGATATTTAGTGTTAATTTTATTAATAATTTCCTTCATTAATTGTTCTTTGAAATTAATGACATGTTTCCTTGCTACATAAAACGTATGAATTATTTTTAAACAGTCTAAAAAAATATCAGTCACTAATTCTGTAGGTCGATATAAAAATTCAATATGCTCTTCATCTCCGTAATCTCTCATCACTGTTAATATTTTCGATTTGTTATACAACGGATCTGTTTCACTAGATTTTCTTATATTTTGTTCACAAGCTTCACAATTAATTTTTTTTATACATTTACGTATTACATATCCAGCATAATATACTAAACTATTCTTTTCAAAAATAGATATTTCTTCTTCTGCTGATGTATCAATATTTGTATTTGTACTCGCACTATCGACATATTCCGTAGTGCTTACATCGTCAATTTCATCTTCAAAAATTTCTTCTGATGGTTCTGTTTCTTGTTCCTTAGTACTGAAAATATTTAATAAATTATTTCTCTTTAAATTGATAATCATTTTAGTACTAATTATGAGTGTTTCCTAAATTCAAGGGAACAAATTATTAATATTATTATTAAAAGCTAAATATTGAATTAGGAATGTATTACTTTAATATACTGAATAATCATTCATTTTTAACAATAAATTCTGGTAATATTACTAATAACATTTAAAAATAACAAATAGGAATCCCTTTACATGAAAATTCTTATAATAATTTACCAGCTCTGGTTGTCCTCAGAAATGATCTCAGTTTCGAATAGAGTTAGTTGCTCATCGTCATCTGTTTCACAGTTTCCGCTTCCGATTGTTTTCAACATTCGAATATTCATGTTGTGCTGTAATGCTTGTCGAAATGATCTTGTTGTCGGATTTGCGCTGTAGCCTCCTCTACTTCTTATAACAGAAAAAAGGTTTTCGAGAGGATCTTGCTGAACACGATTTGTTAAAAGAAATACAAAACCATCTGCCTTAATATCTTCGAACAGTTGTAGGACGCCAGTGATTGTTTGTAAAAGTCAATCGTAACAATAGACGTTTTTTCTTTCTTTATCATTTTTATTATATATTTTAACGGAATTTAAATAATCTAATGATTCTGTAAGAGTTTCTATGACTAACTTATTTTTATCTGACAATGCCCTACGGTACGGATTAGAATCAATAAGTACACGACTATTAAGTGCATCAAATAAATTATTTATAATTCTTATAAATTTTGCAGTGTGTTCAGCTGAAGATGATTTCAATTGGCCGGTTTTAATTGCTGCACCCATTGCGGTAGACATTGTTTTGCTAAGAATTTGAGTCGCTAATTTCACGGACATTTTATCAAATTTATTTGGATAAACGTGTCTCTCAGTTATTTTAGTCAAAGATGAGGCATATTTGGATTGTCTGTCTAAATTAAATGTTGTCCTTACGTCATTCCATGATATTCTACATGAATTTATAAAAATGTCTGTTGATATTATATTATTTCTTACAGATTTAATTAGATGAGGAGTATCATATAAAGCATATATTTTTATATCGTTAATGTAAAAAAACGGTTCACTTTTTGTCACACCCAATAAATTATAAGATCGTCGATTATTCGCACCCTGATCACAAACAATCGCACGCACATGAAGCCCAATTCTCAAGCATTGTTTAATATTTTCGTTAATTAAATCTTTTAGTCTATCTCCTTTTACACCATCTTCCGATACATAATATGAAATTGGTTGTTTCCATTTTTTAAATAAACCGCGCACCATAAACACTAGGCCATGATTTGCAACCCTTGCAGACCTTCCTAAATGTCCTAAATCCTCAAATCCTTCTATTAAATCACGTTGAGTGTCATATTCTAATGTTCTTTTTAATGTAAGTTCATCAAATAGAAGAACACAGTTTTTCTCCTGAACTTCCATAACTCTGACTTTCAACTCAAATTTTTTGAAAAGAGATGTTTGCAATCCAGTTCCTATATGGTTCACTTTTAACCATTTTCTAATTGTTCGTGGAGATGGTAAAGGTAATTTTGATTTATACGCATATATTTGAACAATGAGGGGGATTTATAATAATATGACAGTGCCAAATTTTTTTCTTGTTCTGAATACTCTGTTTTTTTCTTATGATATATAATCATTTTTGATAATGTTTTGGCATCTTCTGATTTATGTTTTAATAAATCTTTAACTATATTATTTTTATCAAGTTTTGAAAGTTTCCTTCTCATTCTAAAAATTTGTGCTCGCTTTTTGGCTAATGAAAAAGATTGTTTCTCTATTTTCTTTAGCAGTTTTCGTTTCCTTGGTGTAATTTCCGGCGAAGATGAGCTTTCATACATGGAAAATATATTTTTTCTTGCGGGTGGTGTTGGTTTTATTTCTTTGCATCTTTGTTTGGGTGGTGTGACAAAATGAATTTCGTCTCCTTCATGATATGAAGATTCAGCAGATTCTGTTAATTGTTTACTCACATACATTATATTCGAATAAACTTTCTTAACAGGTTGTTTCAAATGAAGTTCTTCTGTCATTTTCGATGAGGATGAGGATGGTTGTAAATGTGAATCAGAAAAGTCAAATGGTATAGCATCTTTCACAAGTCTGCGCCTTGTACTACTACTCATTATAAACTTAGGATCAAAATGTTTTTCACAAATTACTTTTAAAAGTAATTGTTCCGTTTCTAAATTTAACAAATTAACATTTCCACTGTTTTGCACCCATTTTTGTTGTCGGTGTTCTTCTACAGGAAATTTAAAAAATGTTAATTGTGGACATATTTTCCTTGTATTTTTACAATTGAAATACACACAACAATGTGCCGCAGTATTCATTTTTGCAATGCGCTTGTGAGCGATATATGAACAACAATTCCACACTTCACTGAGTAAAATCACAAAGCAATGACAAAAATTAAGAGCACTTCGAAAATAATTATGCAGGATGCCACAATATTTAGAACAATTATTCTATATGCTGTCAAGATATTTTAAAATTACATGATCTTAACAAATCATGCTATATAAACTTCCACTATAATAATAACCAACACAGTCTACAGAACTTATGGTGCAAATGTTCATTAGAAAGAATAGTAAGTCTGTCCAAAATTTTAGTTTATATATTGGGTTACAAAAGTAAATATATATGAATTTATTAATTTTGTAGCAGTAGCGATATAAAAGTTTGTAAATAAAGTAGGTAAGCTGGTCGCAGAATAGCAGAGCAGAGCATTGTGATACTATTTTTGTGTATCAAGTATTGATGCACATGAGTTAACTATAGACATAATATACAATTACAATGTATACTATTGTATAAGTCGTATATGCTCCATATTAAATGCAATGCTGAGGACGACAATGAATATTTGTCTGTCTGCCCCCAGTTGTTACTTTGTATATTGTGTACATATCGACAAATAAATTCATTCATTTAAAACAAATAATGAAAAAAATAAGTCGTATTGGAATATATAGAATGTTTTGCTCGACGTTTCACCCCTAGCCAAGTGTCGGTGTCGCCCGTGAACGACACACACCTCGTATCTACCCTATGACGGCGGACTCCTGAGTAGCAGGATTGAACCATTGTTTATTTATATGGGTTGAAATATTGTTTTAAATCCGGGATCAGCATTTCTAGGAACGGAGCATCTATAAACATCATTTTTGCGGTGTTTATAACATCACTGATATGTGTAAAATTATTAGTAGTGAATTCTTTGTTTTTTGCGGAGCATGTTGAAAATAATATTTTCTTTATAATCATTGCTTTCGGCAATTTGTGTAAAGCCAATTGCTAAACGAAAAGAGTGTGTTACGTTCGATGATTAATATATTGCACCTACCAGCTTATAGAAAATCAAAATTAAAAGGTTCTTTTTACCTCTCGCTAAGAGAGGTATTGCATTCATGCTAAAAATCGCATATCCAGATTTTATTGAATAAGCACGTTTTAAGGTCCCTACAATCCGATTTTATCATTTTTACGATGATGTCTGTGTGTGTGTGTGTGTGTGTGTGTGTGTGTGGATGTGTGTGTGTATGTGTGTGTGTGTGTGGGATGTTGGAAGGACGGTTACTCAAAAACTATAAGACTTTAAATTTTTTTAACTACGTATTTCCCAATCGGACATTCATGGGAAGATCTGAAAAGGTTTTGGTAACAATTGGACAACCGGAAGTAGAAGATTCTTGAAAAAAAATCTTTTAAATAATATTTTTTGAAATTTTTTCTTGATAATATTAAAGAAAAATAAATCTTTCTGATACATTTAAATATTTTACAATATATTCTATAGATTTAGAGATAGAAGAAATATAGTATGTAAAATAATCTGTTATAATAAATTTTACAGCCAAAAGAATGGCCATGGAAAATAGTTGAAAATTTAATTTGTTTGTAACTGACAGATAATGTCAGTGTCAGAAATCCGAAGACATTACTGAAGACTTTTTCTGGGAAGTACATACATTATATTATTTCTTAATGTATTAATAGAATTGGAAACATTTCGAAAAATTAGAAGAGGACAAAATTTCTTCATCAAAAATGAATTTAAAATTAAACAATCTAAATATATATGGAATAGATATATGCGTAAGTAGAATTTTTGGTGTAGAGTGTAGGTATACAAGAAATGTTAAATACAATAGGGAGCGAGCAATCATATGATTTTGTTGGCCTTGACAAGCAGATATGGGGGCCCATGTCAGAATGATAGCTAGTAATTATGTATATAGATGTCAAATATCATAATTTCTCATTCTAAATTTAGTGATTTTCCAATTCCATGTGGAGCAGAATTAAATGTTAAATATCTAAGGCATACAAGTAAACTTTAAACTCCTGGTGATAAATTAACTACGTAAATTTAGAAAATCTTGAAATTTTTAATGAAAAATTCTAACATTTGACATCTATGTACATAATTACTAATTATCATTCTGAAACGGGCCCACACATTTGCTTGTCAAGCCCAAAAATGTAACATTACCGTTCGCGCCCTATACTTATGTAACCAAAAAAATCTGATGTGGCCAGCACATAACCTCTCGCCGTATATTTTACCTGGCTCTATTCATAAAGCAAAGGATATTTTTAGAAATACAAATAATATATTCATATAAGTCTATGACGTATAAACTTACTTACTTTCTCTTCATATTCTTCTAGTAAAAACATTAATTTTGGGCGGTCTAAAATGTATATATCTGGATTGTGCATCTATTCTTATATATCTTCTTTTACATTTTATTTTTTCATACTTGTTATATCTAAATAACCTTAATTCCCTTTAATAAAGTGACGGATAGATTGCACTCCGATTATTCTTATATCGATGTGTAATTTTGTCAATATTTACAACTTACTTGAGAAGAATTTGATAGCTTTTTCGCAATTCAAAGTTACTCTAGTCTACAGTACTGGTGTACATTGTCCCATAATGTTTGAAACAAATTTAAGTCCTTCAACCTAGACTTGTCATCTCCATAATAGTCACAGATCAAGAATTAAGGGATTCTCCAAATACATTTTTCTTTCATTACTCATTATTTCTGACACTGACATTTATCTGTCAGTTACAAATAATTTAAATTTGCAACTATTTTTCATGGCATCCTTTCGGTTGTAAAATTAATTACAACATTATTTTATATATTATATTCCTTTTATCTCTAAATCTATAAAATATGTATAAAAATATTTAAATGTATCAGAAAGAGAATTTATTTTTCTTTAATATTATCAAGAAAAATTTTCAAAAAATAATATTTAGAAGATTTTTTTTCAAGAATCTTCTACTTCCGGTTGTCCAATTGTTACCAAAACCTTTTCAGATCTTCCCATGAATGTCCGATTGGGAAATACGTTGTTAAACAAATTTTAAGTCTTATAGTTTTTGAGTAACCGTCCTTCCAACATCCCACACACACACATCCACACACACACACACACACACACACACACACACACACACACACACACACACACAGACATCATCGTAAAAATGTTAAAATCGTATTGTAGGGACCTTAAAACGTGCTTATTCAATAAAATCTGGATATGCGATTTTTAGCATGAATCCAATACCTCTCTTAGCGAGAGGTAAAAAGGAAGTGGCGAGAGGTATTGTGCTGGCCACAACAGATTTTTCTTATTTGGCACCATGGCATACCATGTGATTTAAAAAACTTATCCCTAGCATGTTTAAGACTTGAATCAAAAATTTGTTTGCATAGGTAATATCTGTGTATTATACAAACAATTATTCTTATTTGATTATTTGGCATATTGTTTTGTAATTTACATATAAAGATTAGTAGTTCATCTATTGAATGATTTATTTGTATTACTTTTACATTGTGAAAAATAATAATTAATTGGCAATATTGTGTAATGATTTGTATGGTTAGGTGGGAGACCAGCCTATTATTGAACCTTGCCATTAATGTCTTATCATAAAAATTATTATTATCATTTTATTTAATTCTTTATTGAAATTTGTTGCATTTAGCGGTATTCTAATTAACTATTAATTAAACTATGGAATGATGCCATTTTTATATTAAAAAGATTGTTAGAATTTAAATATATCGACAGAACATTTTTTTTTTACACCAACTTTGCTTATTTTCTTCAACCGGTCGCATTTTCTCGGCTGAAGAATTTTTTTGACTTGACACAGATCTAATACGTTAGTAGATTAGTTGTCTCTTTCTACTACTATATATCAAAACTTTTTTCCATTATTTGCTAAATTAATATCGATAATACAGTTTGCAGTTTACTCCACTTAACATTGTATTCAGTAGTTCATGTATCGAATGGCTGATGGCTCTGCTGCGTTCGGTACATTTTCAACGTTACGGAATATTTGGCTTACTTTGCCGTTCTTGTAGTAGATTATTTATTCAATGAATTAGGTCAATAATTGTAGTCTGTCATGACATACGAAATATTCGGTGAAATATATTTTTCTTTTCAGGCAACGAAAACGGATCACTTTCATCCTTCAATGGGGACCACGGACCACCCCTCTCCAGACGGGACACTATGGGTTATTTCCGGCAACCCTAGGGTACCTTTATACTCAGGGTATGGCCATGACGTGACTCGCGTTTCGTCCGCCATTAGAGGGCCACTGTCATATTCGTTGTTGTTGCGTAAATTATTATGTATTTTCGTGGCTACTTGTTTTATTTTAATGCAAAACACATTTAAATATACTTCTAATATTTATTTAAAATGTAAGTAATACTTTTATTTTATTTATATGTATATTTTCTTGAGATACTGACTACGATGACTGGCAATATTGAAAACACATAAAAATTACCAATATTAAGCACAAACATTTAAATTTTTAAAAGGTAAGTTTAAAATATATACTTATTATGTAAAAAATAACCACATTTATTAAATTTGATGTGATAATAACAACCAATATCATATGCTATACATAACCTCCAAATATGTGTCATAATAAGAATTGTGTATCTCTTAAATAAATGAATTTTTATTACCTTTTTAGATTCATAGTGTAATTATTTAATATTCCTGTATAATATAATATCACATTTCTTACAAATAAATAGGGAAATGAATTATCAGTACGTTTGACATTGGCTCGCTTATGGCGGCGATCTTGCCTCATGGCCATACCACAGTATAAGAATACTTAAGTATGTTTATACTGTGGCCATACCCTGTATATAAAGGTACCCTAGGCAACCCAAGTTACTAGCGACATCTAGCGATGCTCGGACGAACTAAATTTACAGCGCCTATTTGATCCAATTATATACTTTTATGTTTTATAATTATATATTTATTTCTTATTTTATAAATGAAGACAACATTTATCGTGATTATTTTTATTATGTATGTAAATATTACAATATGTATTTAATAATACAATGATGACATTTTGGTCAATATTCCTTTTTCTTGGTGATAGTTTTCTCTCGTAACGGCAAGTTTCTTCAGATGTAATCATATGATTAATACTAGAAAGAAAATAAGTTTTAAAAATTGAATAAAGTTTTATTTTTTTACAAAAAATAACCCTAAAAAATATTAAAAGTATAAAAACCCACATTTTCACCGAGTGTGTTTAAAATTAATCAACTACATTGTTGTAATCAATCAATTTCTTTGTATCAATCAAACAATTTTTGTTGTAATCAATTGTTAAACGTTGTCTTTATTTAATTTTTTTTTAATAGTGAAGCATTAACGTTAACTGTGACCCCTCAGTAATTTGTTTCAAGTCCGAGGCGAGCGCTAGTAGGCATTATTTTAAAGCACGTCGATATAGAAGAAACCTTAATATTTGCTAGTTGTAACTGTTGGACAATTGCCTTACTTATATCCAAGACATAAACCAAAATTCAAAGAATACGCAAGTAATAATCCTTATTCTTCACTTTGAAATTTTAAAAAAGTTGAAATCAAAACAATACATTTCAGAAATATAAAAAATGTTTAAAAATAGATACATACTATATCGCCATTATATAAATATCTCCAAAATATCGTTCAATTTTATTTTATATTAGTTTGCAATAATTTAATACGATATTTTTATTGCAAAAGTACATCAATAGTTTGTTTATAAATAAAAATATCATCACGGCATATTATCCATTGCTGGATGTGCCAAAAATACAAAACATACACATAATCATTGTGTTATTATCATGTACTATTAAGATCAAAAGAAAGAATTATGCATTTTTATTAAATCCATATTTGGATTATTGTAATCAATTTTTATCATTGTTAAAACCAATTTTTTTTTTATTTATAAAATATTGTTCTCCATTTCAATATATATCTTCTATTTCCAATTACAATAATTTAGAATTAAGCTTCTTCTATAAAAAAATATTTAAAGTATTTTTCTTTTCGTCTCAACAATGTGTTCATTGTTTGGTTTTTTGTTTTGTTTACATCAAATATTCGTGTCAAAATGAATTTCTTAAACGCTAACGATCGAGCGTATGTTATAAAAATGTATTACAATTCCTAATTATTAATTCATAAATAAAAAATAAATAATGAAAAGTTTAGCTTGATGGAGACTTGAACCTCAACCTGCAAAAATTATTCATAATTTTCTTTAATTTATGCACTGATAATGCAGTAATAAGTATTAAATAAGGTACAGGAGGTAATGTACTATTACAATGTTCAATTGCATGGCTTAATTTTTCCGGTTCTTGAAAGCACTAATTTATACCGTACCGTACGTTCCAAACGCTAGTGTGAACTAGATGACTGGACAAGTGAGACAGAGCTATGTACGTACGTTGTGTCAGATATATCACCTCTGACTACCCCTGTTCATCTAAAATCATGTACTTATGTATTTATAGCAACCAATGCTATTGCTTGCTTATATGTATGTACATTTTATTTTCAATATTTTTTTATAAAAATGTGAAATGTAGCCGGTTTGCTAGAATTTAAACATTCAATGTATTACTTAAATAAAGAATATAAGTAAAATGTAATATAATATATTATACTTAAAATAATTTCAGTTATATGAATGATATAAGAATTAATTTGTACAAAATAAAATAATCAATTTAAGTAAATATTCTGCAAAATTAATATAACAAAATTAAAGCATATTGCGTTTTCATGTACTTAAGAATTCAAATAAAAATAAAGAAAAATCATTTTTTTAAATAAAAATAATTTCGAAAAAAATAGGTAGGTTCAATAAAAGCAGCAAAAGTCAGCGCCGTTATGCAAACCGGATGTTGAAACTATTGAACGTTTTGCTATTTTTGCTTCGCTAACATTGCTGGCAAGCAAAGAAAGTGAAGGATTTTTTGCTGCCTTTTGCTGTTAGCGAAATATTTGTGCGGCATTTCAAATGGGAAAAGAAGATATATTTATACTGTGAAAGTAATAATTTATAGACAATTGAGGCAAAGTACAGAGCATGAGTATTTCGTGGAAAGTACAAAATACTATTTTTCATAATGAAATAAAAGAAGACGACGTTATATGTGGCTCATTATTTTGAGAAAAAAAGAGTCATATTGTGATCAAATTTAAATTTTCATAGGAGGTTATGCGCTTCTCTTCAATATAAATTATGTTACCAGCTAAAAAATAAACTTATTGGGCTATGAATGCTACATTTTATCCTAATCTAATACGAAAACTTTCCTATTGTAGGACCCATCATCATTTGTTAAAAATAAATGTTTTTATTACTAATTACAACTTTTTTCTATAAATTTAACAAAACAAGACTCCTCATAATATAATACATAAATGGAATATGTAAACAAATAGATTAAATATGCTGCCCTCCCGTGGTAAACATATTACACAAAATGAACACACAAAATGAACCGTTCAATGGATTCACTGTTTTCATTGAACCTTCCAATATTTGTTTATTTTTTAAAATTTGTAAATTCATTCACATAAATAATCCCAATAGCTCAGTCACAGCCTTCTCTAACATACAAGCCGTGCTGCTGAAACTTGACAACGCTGTTGAGAGTTCTACTGTCGAAGATTTTCCCGCGTCGACTCGTATGTGCACTGTATTTTTGTATTTATTTTTGAGTAAAACCATTAAAACCCAAAAAAGGTATGTTTTGTTCAATTTTATAATTTCCAACGATGTTGTCTTACTATGTAAAAAATAATTTTTAATTAAATAACATAAATTAAGAGTGAAAAACATAACTTCCAATAACATATTAACAATAACAAGTTTCTAAAGGATTTTATTTACTTAAGAATTAAACAAAACTTGTAAAGTAATCTTTGTTGACCGTAAAATGCATAGTGAGCAACAATGTCTAATATTAAAATAGTTACATATTAATAATGAAAAATAAAGGAAAATATACTTTAGTTTCTGTTAGTGTTTTATTACATCTTTTGCATTATTGCATAGGGTAAATGCATCATCACTGATGTGTACCAGGTTGAAAATCGAACTACAGTTCGCAATTAAAAAAAGATTATCAAACTACTTTTAGTTTTCCAAAGAATCCTGAATTATACAAAAAATGGATTAAAGCTATTCCTCGAAAACAATGAACCCCTACGTCTACATCAGTAGTGTGTGCAAAACATTTTTCAGAAGGTGACATTATTAAATATGATAAATTATTGAATAAAAGTGATGGAACATAATCAACAATTGTTGCTTAGACAACCAAAGCTGGTGGAAAATGCAGTACCGTCCGTGGATAATGAATATACCTTAATCATTTGCAAAAAGAGGCTGTAATGATAATTAGGTGTTAACAATTACTCGAAAGTTTCATGAAACAGCTTTATTCTTACTAAACCAACGTTTCGGTGCACCCTTGCACCTTTTTCAGTGTAGTAAGATCTTAGAGCATCCATTTGCTCTTTGAATTTTTTGTACGATGTTTAATAAATTAACTGAATGTTTTGTACGAATGTATTTTGTGTACATGATTTGTAACAATTCGTAAGATCTTACTACCCTGAAGTAGGTGCAAGGATGCACCGAAACGTTGGTTTAGTAAGAATAAATGCTGTTTGACTGAATTTTCGAGTAATTGTTAACACCTAATCACATTACAGTGGAGAAATCACCCACAATTGTAATGATAATATTTATGCACATGTATGCTATCTTGCAATACATTATTAATGATAATGATTTAGAATATAAATTTCTTAGATGTAAGCATCAACAAAATTTATTATGTGAACTGAGCATTCTCAGTCTGAAAAATGATTTCTATTCTGACGATTTTCGCAATATTTGTGTTTGTGGTGAGGGCTATATACATATTATGAATATGTTAAGTAGTGTTTTTGCCAATATATTGCTTAACAATTATGTAAAAAATAAAAATAATTGCAAACATGAGCAACGAAAAATATAGAATCATGTCCAAAAAATAAGAAAAGGAAACTAGGTACTTTTAAGAATTAATTGTAATTTTAATACAAATAATATATTTCTGTACACTACAGTATTAAAATTAAATGTAGGATTTAGTACGTAATAAATATGTATACCATAATTATGTGTATTTGTTTCTATAAATACAAGCGATAAAGCGGTGATCCAGTATGACGGTAGGACCACCGAAAACAGATTTTGCGCCGTTGCCATTCGAACAGCATGGCATATTAGAGAAGGCTGTGGCTCAGTCAGTGCTGAGTGTAAAGGTAAAGGTAGAGGTGGCAAGCATACTCTGGGATTCGGAAACGTTCGGGCAAGTTCGGTGAATTATACTCATTGCCTGAAGCACCTAGCTTTAGCAAGCACAAATCTTACAACGCACAATTTCTACAGTACGTATTTCAATGTTTTGGGGTACTCCCGACAAAGCTTGCTTACTATCAGGGAAATAATTATAGTCAGTCGGGTTTGAAACTCAATAACTTGTTTAAAAGAAATTTAAAAAAATAATGAAACAAACTTTACTTTATACAAGGTGACACTGAAAAACGGGCCACTCAAAATAACTTTGTTATTTATAATTATTTTTTAATTATGTTTGCATATTTGTAAACTAGGTTTACGGGCTCACAAATCATGGTATTTGGCATCATGGTAGCGCTTCCGGTTTGACGGGAAGTGACATTTACTTTCATATTTCAAATGGGGCACTCTTTATATTTTTATACATTTGGAATCTAAGTAAAATTACGAATACAACGATATGCTTAAAGTACATTTTTAATGAAGAAATAAACTATAAAAACGTAAGAGAAAATTATGAATATATAACCTGGTAAGCCATTAATCAGGCTGTGAAAATAGTTGAGATAAAATTAAGTAATGTTTAAGTTAATTGTTTAAATAGTAAATTATTTTGTAAGATTTCATATTTTGTTACAAAAAATGATCAATTTGTTATCACAGCCTACCTGATATGACTTACCAAGTTAATTATTCATAATTGTCTCATACGTATTTGTAATTTATTTCTTCAACACAAATGCACTTCAATGATATTGTTGAATTCGTAATTTTACATAGATTCCAAATATGTATATAAAAATATATAGGATGTTCCATTTGAAATATGAAAGTTAATATCATTTCCGGTTAAACTGGAAGGGCTACCATCATATCAAATACCATGATTTGTGAGCCCCTAAGCCTAGTTTACAAATATGCAAGGAGAATTAAAAAATAATTATAAATGAAAAAGTTATTTTGACTGGCCCGTCTTTTCAGTGTCACCCTGTATACATTTCTACCTACTTATACTAATTTTCAAATTTTTAAATTAATTAATATAGATAATATGCCAACATATGTGAAAAATGACACCAATTTTTAGAGTTTTAAGTGATGCTCAACTCTCAACTTTATTGGTGTTCAATACTAATGTGTATAAAATAAATTCTTAAACACACACACACACACATCCGTATACACATAGGCATTATTGCGAAATTGATGGTATCTAATCCCATAGACCTTAAAATGTACTTATTTATGAAAATTTCGATATATGATTTTTTCACGATATCTATACCTCCCTTATCTATGGTAGTCGGGCGGTACATATCAGCGAGAGATATTATGGTAGCCACAAAAATGTATTACATTACTTTATATTTTCTGTTTGGTACATCATTTAAAGAGGTGCAAAATAAGATAAATTGCGAGGCAAGTTGTCACCCTTTGTGCCACCAATATAATAAAACGATAAATATAGAACGAAGTTCGTAATAAGCGAGTTGTTCTACCACTGATGATGATATATTTATAAATGCATTTTTTTTAAATAATTATAAGCTTTATTCGTCAAAATAATCTTACTAAATAAATTTTCATAACAACTAAACAATAAAAATATCGTAAAATTGACTTCATGAAAATTAATATTTGATTACTTCAAAAAAATAAAAAATAAAATAAATACGTCCCAGTACTATTTGCCTCTCTAATGTATTTAAACTACCTCCCGCTGGGAAGGGCACAGGTAGCCATGTGCACATAACTTGAGACAACCTATACGTAATTGCTAAGGTATGCATAAACTATGTATATATATCGTTAACATTTGATAATTTTTTGTTTCAATTCCATGGCTATAGTTATTTTTGGGGTGATTTTCGACATTTTCATACATAATTTTTGACGTTACAAGGCATACAAAATTAACTTTGCTTAATGATTCAGATGAAGACTTTTATGCCCTACAACTTTTATTTGAAGCTTTTTTACCTAAAATAATTAGGGAAGCAGGAAATTACGAAAATCTGATTTTACATGTTAAAGTCCTATGTTCCGGGGTCGAGGTCACCCCGTGTATATATATATATATATATATATATATATATATATATATATATATATATATATATATATATATATATATATATATATATATAATTTTCATAAACAGTTTAAATTGGTAATAATACGGTTTTAAAGTAACTTGCTGTTCGCGGCATTATAGAAACAAGTTAGCCGATAATATTGTATTAGTAGTACAACTACTACTCACTTAGCTACTCGTGGCGCCTGATACCTGCACAGGAATTATGAAAATTTCTGTGACTTTATAATAATTTTTTTACAAGTACCAGGTACAGTATTAAACTTTATAAAATATCTAGGTTGAAGGTAATATAATATATTTTGTAGTAAAAATTGTAAAATTGCAATTTTCATTTACGTTTCAAAGAAAAAGTTATAAACGCCTTATTTTTGTCAAACTTTGTCTTGTAACAAAAAACTGTACTGCTTAAATTTGTTAAAAAAAATAATGTAGATATAGCGCGCTCCCCTACCTAACATAAGTAAAAATAAAAAAAATTGTTGATTCTGTTTTGGAAATATTAATTTTTATGTTAGCTTTTGTACCAAAAATGACACTTTTTCTTTAATTACACAAAATTGTGCTGGTCAATTTTAATTAAATTGTATATGTGGGTTGGTGGGATATGTACACATAACATATAAAAAAAAATAAAAAATTGTTGATTTGGTTTTGGAGTAATTAATTAAAATTTAAAAAATATACATATTTTCCCATTTATCTATAATTTGACTGAAACTATCATATATATTGTATGTTGAACAATAAACCTAAACTATCTTTTTCATGATTTTAACAAAAAAATTGATTATTTTTATAATTTTGCTGTTTAAATAATTAAATTCATTTGTCAGCGTTCTGACCAACGTTCGAACGCGCGCCACTAGGGGTTCCATTTAACCTTCCTAAATTAATTTTCAATTTTTCCATGATACTGGGAAAACGACTGATTGTTAAAACTTCTACATGTTTATTTTAATGAAATCTTAGGTAAATCATAAAAGTATTTAATTTCAATAAAATTAATACTTAATTACGAAAAAAATACAAGGCTACTACAAAGAATTTCTTTGATTACAACAAAGAAAATGTTAAATTGTTTGATTGCATATTCGAAATGTTGTAATTTTTACAATATATCAGAAAAGTATAAAAATCACTATACAAGAAATTAATTTTGAAACTGAATTTTCTAATTGTAATATAGTTAGTTCTAATTCCTTAATTATTATGGTACTATAATAATTCTAATTGGTTGGTGGTGCTATATTATTTAATTAATAGAAATGAACAAAATGCAATAATTGTTGTGAGTACTCGTAATTAATACTAAACTTAAGATATTATTGACAATAATGCAAAGGTTGCAAAATTTACCTTGATACGTTATTTCCTTTATAACAGGTTGAAGTTCTGGATTTTGGTTGAGCAGTGCATGTATACTACTTGTACTTTCTAGAAAATTGTATTTGGAACTTAATATTTAAAACATACATGAAATTTTACTTATAATTACTTACATTCCTCAGAGAGCAGGTCACAAATGATTGGGAAGTATAGATTGCGGCACTTGACTAAAATTTAGTTCCTTTTTTCTGCCGTTTGCAACTGGGTTTAATAACAATCTTAGTTGTTCGGGAAACAAAACATTGCGTTTTATGAAGAATTTCTGTAAAATTAATGAAGTTTATTTAATTATTACGAGTTACAAATATCTATTGTAGGTTATAAGATATATAAGTATTTTTGCCTACCGTTTGTATAATGTTTAAAAGAAATATATATTCATTTAACGACGAAAATAAGAGTTTGTCCGTGGAAAAAGACAAGATGATGATTATTCTCGTAGATTATAATTCTTTACTCCAACTCCAAATAAAATGGATGACAAGCAAAACGTGATTTTTAAACATAACGCAAAACAAACACAAATTCAAAGCCCGCTTTGCTCCCAAAATGAAAAAAATATCGTACGCAGCGCCTCTAACAGCGCTCGGACGTACTAGTAATGAGGAAAGCGCGCGCTGATTGGACTGTCAGGCCCCTATTTATTTGTAATTCTTGCCTAACGGAATAGAAAATTAATAAATTACCTGCAAAATCTCTCTCTAATTTAAATATATAACTTATTTGAAATAGAAATTATTCGGTATGTCAGCTTACAATTTAAAGACACGACTACACATTAATTTCAAACAAAGAAATGAAAAAAATATACAGGGTGTTTAAAAAATACAGGTCACGGATTTAAGGGTGGATAATACATTTCAAAACAATAAAAAAAGTTCATATAAACATATATCCGGAAATGACTAGTTTCTGTCATATACGACTCATACTTTTAACATTACAATAAAATCATAGTGGCCGTGTACAATGGAAAACAGTCAATTATAAATTATAAAAAATGTTCAAAATGTCCATCTTGAACTTAAATGCAACAATCTAATCTTCGTCTCATGGACTGACGAATACGTTCGAAAATTCCGAGTTTATTGCGAATTATATTGCACATGAGTTGTATATGTCAGAAATAAAATATTAAAATCGCCATAGCTCTGAAACTAGGCATTTCCGGATATATGTTTATATGAACTTTTTTATTGTTTTGAGATGTATTATTCACCTTTAAATCCGTGACCTCTATTTTTTGAACAGCCTGTATATGTGAGTACTTAAACAAGGATGCCCTAAGATCTCGGCCTGGCGACTGCGACAGAGATGGCCTGCGATAGTACTGGTTTTAACCCCCCACTTCTTAAAGTTCATCTAACTCTTGGTTTATCGAAATTATTATTATTCACCCTAAAATGACAATGTTTAAATAAATAAGAAATGTTTATGTACATCAGGGATACACCTGTTAAACAATGCTTTGATTATTGTTTGTGTTTTACCTAGTATCCGTATGTTTCGATCTCCCTTGCCAGGACCGGATTCTACGAAAACCTGTGAAATTTACTTAAAACATCCTCTTACATTGTTTCTCATTCTGGTGCAATGGTATATCAATTAGTTAATGTTAGTTAGTTATATTAGTTGCAAGGCTTCGAACCCGAACCTGAACCGAACCAAAACCGGAACCAAACCGTAATATTTTAGCGAACCCAAACCCGGAACCGTACCGACCCGAGTGGGAACCGAACCGGGTATTAAATTCGGGTTCAGGGTTAAGCTCCGGTTCAGGTTCATTATGAGTACGAAACATAAGCGTAATCGTAATACAGCTAATTATCGACGCTTGTGTTGTCTGTTTGTGAAAATTGTGTTCGTGTTCTTCTCTTGCGTAAATTTTGGGTCGCATTTTAAATTATTTCTATATAAAGATTGTTATTCAAAAACCATTAATTCAATTTTCATTAGGTCGAACCAAACCTGAACCCGGAACAAAACTGCAAATTTTATTAATGTTTGAATCAGAACCGAACCTGAACCCATCTCTCAAAAAATAAATCAACCTGAACCTGAACCGAACCCAGTTTTTGGCCGGTTCGATGCCCTGATTAGTTGTTTATTAATTGTCCACTATTCTAAACATTATTGTAAATTTAAATTCTTGTATTCATTCGAGTTCGACATTCCCACGCTAAAACCCTCATTCCTACTCTGTCGATACTTACTTAGATTACTTTGTGACAACCCCAGACACTGTATTGTTAGTTGGCGCCCCATAGAAATTTATTACCCTATTGACTTGACCTGCAATTCTTTTCTGCATCATACTTATCGGTTGCTAGGTCTACACTTGCGTTTTGTTTATTTGATTTAGTTATGTTTAGTTTAGCAAACAATAATAATAATGGCCGCTAGTATGAACAAGTGATTAAGGGTGATTAGCGAGCATTTGACTAGCATTGTTTTATCCCTGTCAATCGTTTATTTATTATTTTAGAGAAAAATACTTCAAATAAAAGATGTGTGCAATTATTTTTTCTATAACTTTTATTAGAAATATTTTTCTCTAAAATAATAAATAAACGATTGACAGGGATAAAACAATGCTAGTCAAATGCTTGCTAATCACCCTTAATCACTTGTTCATACTAGCGGTCAAAATGTTTAATAATTAATAATTGATTAGTGTTAGTGTAAATATATGTAAATAAAGAAATTAGTTTAAATATGAACGAATGTCTGTTCATAATGTTAGTGTTCATCTGTCATCAAAGATAATTGCAAGTGTGTGTGTTCCGTCCTCCGTAATCAAGTGGTCGTCGAACTCAACTGAGATTTCGGTGAATATTAAAAATGGAAAATTATCAAATATTTAATAATAAAATAAATCATACAAATCGGAAGAAAAGGATAGCAGCAAAATAGAGAAGTTTTATTTAAATTAAATGCTCAAATATGTCTCCATTCTGCGCCAAACAATAATCTAATCTATCATAAAAAGAACGCCTAACATTCGCTAGTTGGTAGCACGATATTTTAGTACATTCCAGGGATATTCTGTTTTTAGTGATTCTAAATTTGGATATTTGTAATCACTATAAATTTTTGATTTTAGACGTCCCCATAAAAAAAAACATTTGGCGCTAGATCCGGAGACCGTGCGGGCCAGTGAATTGGTTCATCTCTACCAATCCATGTATCGGGAAATACATCATTAAGATATTATTTTATAATATTTGTATGATCATTATTTGGTTGTATTGCGAATGCGATTGAATAAATTTTGGAGAATGAAGGTGAAAAGTTCCGGGCAAATGTTTCGCGTAAAATCCTTTTCTCTTTTGAATGAAGATGTAAGAATGCAATATGTTGAAAGGTTGAATGAATGCTTGCTAGAATGTGAGTCTAATTTTGATTGTAATATAAATGAAGTTTGGATAAAATTTAAGGATTCCCTCCTCAAATGTGCAAAAGAAGTTTGTGGTGAAAGCAGATTAGGCTCTTGCCCGAAAAATGCAAGGTGGAATTATCAGGTGAAAGAAGCGATTGCTAAGAAAAAGAGGGCATATTTGAAGTTTTTAAATGTTAAGGATTCGCCTGGGCGTTTGCGTGAAGAATGTGTGTGAGAGTATAAAAGCAAGAATAAATGGGAGAAGCAAGTGGTGAGAGAAAGTAAAAAGCGATTTGATGACTTGTTGAGTGAAAGGTTGACAAATGATTTTAGTACGAATAAACGACTATTTTGGTTGAGTATGAAGAGACTGCGGGGTGGAAGTGGTCGAGTTGTGAAAGCTGTGAGAGGTGCGAATGGAGAGTTATTGTGGAATGAATCAGATGTGAGGAATAGATGGTGCGAGTATTTTTTCGCAATTTGTTATTATAAATATTAAAGATTATTCCATTTTGTACAGGTATGCATTAATACTTTTTTTATATATTTTATGGATAAATTTATAAAGTAATATAAAAATTATATCTCGAAGCTTGAAGTGCTTGAAACACAACTCCATGGTTACACAGTTCAGCTAAAATGTATGTAACTTAATATACATAATTTCTAGCATTAGTAAATATGCAGCTATGTATTTAAATAAGAAATAAATATATTATCACAGCATATTACCTATTGCTGGGTGTGCTAATCTGCTTTGTACACAGATTTCGGTAATGATAGGAATATATTTATATCGTACGGGCGTTTTCCAAGCGTCGTCTCATTGCTGGCGTGGAGAGTGCAACACAGGGGACAATTTTGTGTCATTTAAAATTCGAATTATTTGGCGTTGATTGGGATCGAATCAGGTTCCCCAGATTCGCAACCAGACATCAGGCACGCGGCAACCAGATTCCATAGGAATGTATTTAAATTAATAAAAATTAAATGGCGGGAGGTATTGTGTTGATCACATCATACTTTTTTTTAGCAATTCAACTGAAATAATATTCATGATCTCTTCGCACCAAAATGTAGCATTTTACTTCGCCCCTATAATTTTATAATTTAAACTATACATTTAAAATTAATAATAAAGAAAATAACTATTTACTTGTCCCTATTTTTTCAATTACTCTGTATCCGGGGTTATACAAAACGGTACAATATTTTATCATACGTTTACTTACTCATTATATAGACAACCTAGATAAATACGAGTTTATTCGTAACCTATACTTTTGCACCTGCCAAACCCCATACACCCTATAAGTCGGCGCCTGTGGTTCAAACTCTGTTTGGTAGGGAAGTTATGCGTTTTTCACAAAAAATCTTTCGTTGATATTTCAACGTGCTACTTCATTTTTATGTCTACGTAATCTTCAATTGTAGCACAATGAATTTATGTAAAGAAAACTGATTGGTAAATCGAAATATCGATGTATTAATACATCAATTATCAATTCATGAATAAATCGATATATGTATCAATACATCGATATAAGCGTGGATATATCAAAACTATCGTTATTGAATTCACATCGAATAACGATATTCAAATCTTGATATCAAATAATCTTATTATTCGTTCGTTACACAAATTATATACTTTACTGTTATTAATATTTTTTCGTTATTATTACTTACATAACTTAAAATATCTCAGACTTCGTCTTCCCCCACTACCTATTCGGTAAGTTTTCAAGACGATGTGCGTCGTTAAATCTCAGCTAACCAGTATAAAACTTAATCCCTAAACTGTTCCCTAAGCCCTAAACATTCCGTCAGTTAGAGGGTCAATTTGTAAACGACAACGATTCAGTGTTAGTTGTGCGGTGCTGTTACTTTGTGAGTGCCATATTAGCTTTGTGTAAGCATTCCTTCGTCAGTTTACATGTGTGAGTAATTTTTGTTTTTATGCATGAAGTATAAATAAATATACGAGGGTTACGCTAGAATTATTGAGAATAAGACATATGATTCATATATTTTAAGAATTTTATTTTCAATATATGTTCAAAGTACATAGTTCCCTTCAACATTAAAACACCCATTCTTACTTTGCACTTCTTAAAAACTTTTGTAGTATTATTTTATGTACAGATGTTTTTTAAGGTTACTCGGGTAATATTAATGTTACAACAAAACCGTTTGCCCATTCCAGGATCAACTTTTCGGGAAAAGTTTAATAATCACCGCATCAATTTTCGATCTTTTGTTTTCGAGCTACAGGCAAAAACTCGTTTTTTGCTAATTTCGAAAACATCCTGAATCTTATTTATTATGAGAATTAGAGAAATATTGTTTAGACATTTTTTGCGTAGAATAAAATACAGTAATTAGATTTCTTTGAAAACTTAACTCTCGAGATATAATTATAATATAATATATTTTTTAAATGGAAACCTATGTTGAAAATAGTCTCATCTTTTTGCTTATTTAATAAGCTTTTCAATTATGTGTTTCCAGTTCAGTAGTTATTAGACTCTCTGTGCTGCCGCTCTTTGGTATTTTTTATTTTGTCAAACATTTTTTTATTCCAAATTAAAATTTTACATTTTATTTGTTCTGTGTTCCTTTCTCGAGGACACCTCTCGTGGCATACCCTTTTCAAGGTGTTAGCGCCCGAAGAGTAACTTTGTGGTATTCAAACTTTTTGCACAGGCAGTGGCCGTGGTAATTTTTGTTAGCTGGGCTACAGCTTACCACAAAATTATTACTCGACCCACGACCTTTTAGCTTCCGCCATTAACCCGTGATTTACCGGTGCTCAAGTTGTGTTTGATACAGTAAGTAGCCATTGTTCTTGTGTGTCACACATAAATTGGTTTTATACATGTATTTTGGGGTGAAAAAAAATTAAAATAATTAAGACACCAAAAAAAAATCTGTAGTGACAGCACGCACTTTAGAATTCTATTAAATGATGCATTTGTTTTCGCTTTACGCCGCGAAGCGAAAATTTGGTAGCATGCGTGTCTCAAAATATTCGCCTGCAAGCGCACGACTCTAGGCGAAAGTATTAAACTAACGTCCCAATTCAATTCAAAGATAATTTATATATAATTTATAAATTTATTATATACAATTGTCATAATATTTTCCATGTTAATTGTATAAAATCCGAAAATTCCCGAAACGAAAGCTAATATAGAATTCTAAAGTGCATGATACCAAGATTAGTAAAAGTAAAATCGCATTCGCCTGTTTTCTATGATAGAATTCTAAAGTGCGTGCTGCCACTACTGATGTGGCCAGCACAATACCTTCCGTCAATCCTGTGTATTATGTACAAATTCCATTCATAAAATGTCTTGCAAAAGATTATAAATTTCCAGTAATATTATTTCATGCAAATGGCACTTGACACTAACATTTTCTTCTTCTTTAGCTTTTCCCATTCGTTAGGGGTCGCTAATTTTTATTTTTTTCTTCCATTCATTTCTATTCATGTCAAAATTTTTCATTCAAAATTTATTTTTTTGGTATTTTATGATTCCTTTTCTCGGCAACTGAATTCCACACCCCTGATAATAAATATACCACATGAAATAAGAAAATCATGAAATTTTGAATGAAAAATTACGACATTTGTCAGTTATGGACGTAATTCATAGCTGTCATTTTGACACGGGTCCACATATCTGCTTGCCAAAGTCAGCAAAGTTACGTCACTGCACTCGCCCTACACATAATTTTTTTTGCAAAAGATCCTATATTTCCAGTTAAATTATTTCAAAAACAAACTATTCGCATTGCACTTAACACTAACATCTTCTTCTTTAGTTTTTCCCATTCGTTAGGGGGTCGCTATTTTTTATTTTCTTCTTCCACTAATTTTTGTTTTGTTTGTCGTCCTCATTCAGTTCCTTTTCTCTCTTTTCATATTATATTTGGTCTTCCTATGTTTCTTCCAACTTATGTTATAAGCTATTCATTTTTCCAATATCTCTCCTCATGACATGTTCAAACCAATGTAATCGTCTCTCTTATATCTTTCTAGAAACGCCCAACACTAGAGCCATTTCCCTTATTCCTTCAACATTTACTTTTTATTGATATTGACATCTGTCAATTTGAATTACCTGAATATATTAGCAGTTTCCATGGTTAAGTTAGCACAGCTGGCTGATATATGAAATTTTATAATTATTACAATTTTATAATTCTTTAACTCTATATCTGTTGAATATGAAATATAAAATGTAACCAAATCATATAGAGAATAATATATTCTTTAAGTTATAATAAAATTTAACTGAGTTTTTCAAGAAAAACTGTTAAAATCTTCAAATGAGGATACTTCCGGTTGACCAATTATAACCAAAATCTAATCAAGTCTGCATATGGTTGTACGGAAGAGGAATATGCAAGAATTGTAATTTTTGGAATTCTAGTATTGGAGATATCGTGCATGAAACTGCGGTCACGTACACACACACGCACATACGAACACACACACACACACACATACAGACATCATCGTAAAAATAGTAAAATCGTATTGTAAAGACACTAAAACGTGCTTATTCAATGAAAACTCACCACCGAATTTTTTGACCAAAGACAATACCTTCCTTACCTAGAGGTGACGGAAGGTAAAAACTATTACAGATACCCTTTTCTTTATTACCTTCCGTCACCTTTAGGTAAGGAAGGTATTGTCTTTGGTCAAAAAATTCAATGATGAGTTTTTACTGAATAAGCACGTTTTAGGGTCCATATAATACGATTTTACCATTTTTACGATGATGTCTGTATGTATGTGTGTCTGTGTGTCTGTGTGTGTGTAACAAAATTTCCGGATTCCATAACTTCAATACCACGATTCCAAAAATTATAATTTTTTCGTATTCCTCAAGTTTACATCCAGAAGAACATCTGATTAGATTTTGGTTATAATTGGTCAACCGGAAGTAGTCTCATTTGAAGATTTAACAGTTAAATTTGATTTATTGACATTTAACGTTATTATAACTTAAAGAATATATTATTCTCTATACGATTTGATTACAATTTATACTTCATATTCAATACATACAGAGTTAAAGAATTTTAAAGAAATTAAATTTTATAATTCAGCCAGCTATGCCAAACTTGGGAACTAGTATCAAATTCATATAATTCAAATTGACAGATGTCAGTATAAATAAAAAGTAAATTAATGTAGCAGATATGAGGATGTTGAAGTAGATATTGGGGAATAGACGGAAAAATATGGTAAGAAAATAACTCTAGTATTACAAGTTTTTAGAAAGATACAAGAAAGACGATTACATTGGTTTGAACATGTCATGAGGAGAAAGGAAGAATTATATTGGAACAAGAATGAATAGTTTAATAATAGGACGTTAAAGGAACAGAGGAAGACCAAAGATAAGATGGAAGGACTGTATTGCGGAAGATTTGAGAGAAAAGGAACTGAATGAGAACGACATGCAAAAATAGCGACCCTTAACAAATGGGATAAGCTAAAGATGAAGAAGATGCCAGTGTCAAGTGCAATTTGAAAAGTTTGTTTATGAAATAATTTTACGGGAAATTTAGAATCTTTTGTAAGAAAAATTATGGAATTTATACATTATACACGAGAATGACGGAAGGTATTGTGCTGGCCACAACAGATTTTTTTTAATATTATTTTCTCGTTTTAGTTTCTATCATTTTTTCAGTGTATATACCTCTCTGAAAGCATATTTTTTTGAGTTGGGCCAAAAGCCAACAATGAATGACGAAATATACAATTTATTTGAAATCGTCATTAAAAGTTCAGCAATCGGCAGTAAAGTAATTCAATATAGGACGATTTCATGAAAATGTAGTGTTGCCAGCCTTATGATAATTATTGTACATATAAGATAATTTGGGCAGACTTACATTGTACACTAGCAAATTTGTATGTAAAATGACAAAAAAATTATGCAAGAAGAACGAGTTAAATAATTTTGATGAAGTTTGAGAAAACTCGCATAATTTTGAGTATTCATTACGATAACTTCAATGTCCGGAAATTTGCAACACTGAACATAAGTTCGTTTATTTGACTGACAGCAATTGACAGATTTGTCATCATAACCTATAAAAATAAATATATCTTTAATTTTCACAAAATTTCGATTTCAAATAAAATTTAATATGCATCTTGGCACTGACTGAAGTTCCTTTTTATCACTCATATGGTTTATTTTCCTCCGCCCTACGACCTCGGCAAGTAAATTCCACATTCGTGATAAAAAATAAAACTTCAGTGCCTTGGCACATAAACTATTATTTAGCAAAAAAAAAAATTAAGAATAATTTTAAAAACATTATTAATAGATTTAGAGTTAAAGTAAACCAATGGTCTATAATAGATTTTTTTCATTTGTTTCTAGACTTGTTATGCAGGGTGATTCTGAGAAGACGCCCCCCCCTTAACTTTTTTATTATAAGTAATAGAAAAAATGGTTCATATAAAAGTTTTTTATTTTAAATATACAATTTCATGGCAGATGTAGATATTTTTATAAAGTCAGGTTTACAAGATACGATTATCAATTTTTATTTTTTATATAGCAATCTATAATTATTTTACTAAAATATAAATTATTTTTTTTCTTTTCAACGATGTATTGGTTTTTATTAATTTATTTGAAAAAAATCTGATGTGGATACCACACGACTTCCTTGCACGATTATTAAACTATACATATTTTTTTAATAAATAAATTACAAAATATTAATTTTAACTTCAAAACAGTGAGATATATAGCGACCATAATTTAACCCGGTTCTTTTTAAAGAGAGTTTTGATTACAACAAAGAAATATTTGATTACAACAATGAATATGACTAATTTCACAATAGAAATATAATATTTGTTATTGTACGAATCATAAAATTGCACGTATTTAACGTAATTTGACATGAACATTTTTTTATGTTTTTGTCCTAATCCATAGCAAGCTTTATTACAAAAACAAATAAGTATATAATTTTTAAATTTACATATCTCGCTTATACAAAGGGCTAATTTAATAATACTTGATGTGCTAGACGCAGAAATTAATTCTCTAAAACTTTTATTTGAAGCATTTATTTCTAAAATCAAAATAAAATCATTTTATTCAAGAAAAACTGTTAACAACTTCAAGTAATGTACCACTTCCGGTTAGCCTATTTTAACCAAAATCTAATATGTTATTTCGATTGACATAAAAGTCTTGTATACCAAATTTGAAAAGTTTTAGATTATATTTTAAAACAGTTTTTCATTAAAATCTATTATAGGCTTCATGTAAAGTGCCACTTCTGTAATTGTGTAATAACCAGAAAGGGAGGTGCACAACTAGATGTTATAGGAGTCCTAAATACAAAATTTCAACTTTCTACGGCTTACCGTTTTTGAGTTATGCGAGATACGTACGTACGAACGTACGTACGTACGGACGTACGTACGTACAGACGTCACGACGAAATTAGTCAAAATGGATTCAGGGATGATCAAAATGGATATTTCCGCTGAAATCTGAAAACCGAAATTTTTCGCGATTACAATACTTCCTTTACTTACGTACAAGGAAGTAAAAAAGTATATAATTTTTAAATTTACATATCTCGCTTATACAAAGGGCTAATTTAATAATACTTGATGAGCTAGACGTAGAAATTAATTCTCTAAAACTTTTATTTGAAGCATTTATTTCTAAAATCAAAATAAAATCATTTTATTCAAGAAAAACTGTTAACAACTTCAAGTAATGTACCACTTCCGGTTAGCCTATTTTAACAAAAATCTATTATGTTATTTCGAATGACATAAAAGTCTTGAATACCAAATTTGAAAAGTTTTGGATTATATTTTAATACAGTTTTTCATTAAAATCTATTATAGCCTTCATGTAAAGTACCACTTCTGGAAATTGTGTAATAACCAGAAAGGGAGGTGCACAACTAGATGTTATAGGAGTCCTAAATACAAAATTTCAACTTTCTACGGCTTACCGTTTTTGAGTTATGCGAGATACGTACGTACGTACGTACAGACGTCACAACGAAATTAGTCAAAATGGATTCAGGGATGAACAAAATGGATATTTCCGCTGAAATCTGAAAACCGAAATTTTTCGCGATTACAATACTTCCTTTACTTACGTACAGGGAAGTAAAAAGTTTTCCAGAAAGAAGTTTAAAATGTTCCATCCTCTACACACATAACAATCGGAACTAGATAAATGGAGGCATAACTAAGTGCTAGGGACAGGCTCTGGCCATAAACTTTGGATATCTGTTAAGTAAACAAGAGTATTTCTGAAGTTTTCTGTTTTCTAAAGAAAAAACCGTTTTACGGCAACTTGTCTGAATTCCTCAATCTGTGGGGGGCGGTTTTCACCCTTGAAAAATATGTCCCTGACAGTGGGCTCATATTGTATTTCACAAACATCTGGCGGTAAGATGTATCTAAAACCAAAGTTTCTTTCTCCAGAAATATCCGAAGTGATTTTCAAGGATGGGTAATAAATTTCACTCCATGTATGGTTTATTAGGGTTAGTTTTATGGTGGTATTTATATTCCATCTTAACTGTCTTTTATCATGCAAGGGCGCTGATTGTTTGTTTCTTAAGTGATCGACAAAAAGTAATACATTAAACGAACTCTTGCATTATTGAATTATATTCAATATGGAAGCCTATAATATAAAGCTTTTGAATTTTGAAATTATACTATATGCAGATTTGGGTTGTATTCAGATACTTTAATATTTAAATATAATTTATAATTCATATTCGTACATGTACCGATTAGAGCCGTCAATAACTGAAAAAATGTGACACGGATGAATCTTCGAATCCGATGTTGAGATTCAAGTATAATTTTTATTTTATAGTCTCGTTATTTTTGAAAAATAAACAATTACTCTGCACTATTTGAGAGATGTTTAGCTATATTTTTTATATGTTATCTAATTGAAAGTAAAGATGTATAATTTATTAATAATTACGTGAAACTGTCGACGTACTATCTCACCTTAAAAATGAAGTTTGGTCGTGCAAAAAACTTTGTTTTTGTGTACAACCATAGGAAAATATATTAATTACTGGCGCTCTAACCTAATTGACCTTGAAATATAAATAATAATAATAATCTAACGCTTGGAAAACTCGAGCCAAGCTTTGTGCATTAGGTTTGGTTATTGTTGTTTAAACCTCTTTGACCTTGAAATATAAACAACAATAACGTAACCTAACGCACAAAAGTCACGCTTGGAAAACTCGGGCTAAATTTTGTGCGTTAGGGTATGTTACTGTTGTTTATATTGCAAGATCAAGAGCGCCAGTAAATACTATATTGTCCTTTGTTTGTATGACCAAACTTCAATTTTTACGTGTGATAGTACATCGACAGTTTCACCAATAATTATAAAACACAAGGGCCCGTACTACGATCACGGTTTTAACTAAAACGCTGTTTTAAAAAATATCAAATTCAAATTTCAACATTTAATTTTGCACGTATGTTTGAAGATCGATTTTTTAAAAAATATTTGTTTGAATACTAACTATGTTCTGCTTTTAAAACATATTTTGATAAATTCGATATTATTTATTATTGTTATTAAATAATGATATCTGACACTTCTTAAAACTGCGTTTTAGTTTAGTTAAAACCGTGATCGTAGTACGGGCCATTGAATTTTAAATAAAATAGTAAACAGCAAACAAATTATAGTTTGTTTCAAGATATTTGTAAACGTATAGCTTGTTCAGAGATATTTCGTTATGGCCCTCTCAGCGGGTCTATTGTTAGGGATTTAAGCCTGATTTATAGGGGTGCAAGGACAGGTATGTATTCAATATTTCCTAATTTAATTTTATTTTTAAACAGAGAATTTTGTACAAATATTATTCATAATAATGAAGAAAAAAAAAGTTACATAAAAGTATCATTGTATAACAATTCGTCATTTAATTCAATAATGCAATTAAACAATAGTGCCATACATAACAATAAATACATAATATTACACTGGTATACATATGTAATTATTCGACAATATCATTCTCACTATCACAATCCATTTCACTATCGTCACTTGAGTCTTGAATATTTATAATAAAGTCTTTGGTAATATTATTAATATCAATATATTGATTTTCTATATGAATCACATGACGCACACTGTTAGCCCAAAGTTCTGGTGTTATATTGTTCATTTCACTTATTATTAGTTCGATAACATCGTCACTTACAGTCGGTGATGTACTCTTCCGTCTTATATTGCATTTTAATTGCCCCCAAATTAATTCAATTGGATTAAAAATACAATAATAAGGAGGCAATCGAATTACATCATGTCCAAATTGCTTTGCTAAATTGTCTCACACATACTGTTTCACAGGAGGTTTAATTTGAACAACTTCTAACAATTGTTTTTTATTGTATGATTCTTCGAAGTATAGATCATTGTTAATTAAATATTCCTGAATCTCGGCCTTCTTCATGGAAATAGATGGTATTTTCGCGATTTGCCGCGAATGGTAACTGGCATTATCCATAACAATAACGCTGTTTTTCGGCAAATTCGGCAGTAAATTATCACAAAACCACGTCTCAAAAATATTAGCTGTCATATTGTCATGATAATCTAAACACAAATTTTTAGCGTTATGGCCAGCTAAAAATCGCGCACCATTTATCCATCCTTGGTCACCCCCGGCATGAAGTATTATAATTCTCTTGCCTCGTGCTGGTGGAACATCGATTGCAAAATCATTTGTATCGTCTGTCCAACTTTTTGGTACTGTGTCGTGGGTGTCAAATGAAGTTTCGTCCAAATATATTATCGGACGATTTTCAGCACATTTTTTAATTTCTCTTAAGAACTTGAAGCGCCATTCGCGTATTCTTCGAGTCTCCATTATTGTTTGCCGTTTATCAATTTTTTTGAAACGAAAACCGATTTTATGGAGAACTGAATGCAGAGTACTCAAAGAACAATTTATTTCACATTTATCGTCTTTGAGTCTCTGATACAATATGCGAATAGACGGCAACATTTTTTCGGCATACATTGCATATATTTTGCGTCGAATTGTATCTTCTTGAAAAGAATTCACTATTCTCGAATTACCCGCGTCACGCCTTTTCTTTCTAGTTCTCACTCCACTTACTATATCACGAACAGTATTGTACGGCACTTTCGTCATTTCTGATGTTTTTATCAGAGCCAAATTTTCACCTTCACTATCTTTTTATTTTAAATAGTTATACACATTTGAAACTATTTCTTTCGCTTCTTGCGGCAAAAACGTCCGTTTAATTTTATCACAATTTTCAACTGGTAAAATATCAGTATTGTCTTCTTCAAATGGTCGCCACATATTAAATACGTAAATTGTTGACCTCTCAGTACGAAAGTTAGTATTACTACTGATTTTAAATTTTTGAAATTTATATACCTACTCACTAGGTATCTTAGTTTCCCTAATATGTATTAATACCGGTCAAGGACGATTTATTTTGCAATCCTACCCTGTGCGCCAACAGGTAGAATCTCTTGCTGTGTGAGGTTTACCACAGGCTTAGTAAGTTAAAGCCATAACGAAATATCTTTGGACAAGGTATACCTGCTTCGACTTACGCAGCGGGTGTCTTCTTAAATGGGCTTGATGGGTAAAATGACAGGGTTGTAACAAATTATTTGAAATCCAGCATACGAAATATTTGTGTAGAATTTAATGTTTCACTTGAATTTTAAGAAATGCAGAACAAAGAATATAAAATAAAAAGTTATCAACACATAAATAGAATTTGCACAAAATTGGTTACTTTGTCCCATGGTCGCCACATTTTTTTCTGTAATTTCGTCTGAATTTGCACAACCGCAACTGAACAAGTCAACAATCAAATGGCATTACACCAAATTTTCACAAATTATAAATACAAGTAGGTATATTAATTAACGGAATTTTAAGAAAGTGCCGTTACAAATTTTGCTAATCCTCCCCTGACGCATACCATGCTGTTTTGCGGTGTACCGAGTCAGGTAGATTTGCAAATATCTTGAAACACACTATAAATACTATAGGTACCCCACACATTGAATTTCGTTTCATATTTTCACCGACCCCAAAAATTATTTTGAATTTTAATTGGCAAAAAGTTACCCCTGTTGTGCACTCTCCACATCAGTATTGGGCGCCGGCGAGGTGACGTCTGGTAAACACCCCCACGGTACTAATATGCCATTATCATTACCTATACCTGCGTATAAAACAAATTGGCCAACCCAGCAATGGCTAATATGCCAGTATGATACAATTGTTTATTTATTTTACTTAAATGGGGATATTTTTTATTATTCGCCTTTCGACAATGATAAGGTCACCTCCGTCTTGTTATTGTACTTGTACCGCAGCAACGTATATGTGGGGGGTAGGGTTTAGAGGGTTCAAACCCCTCCCCGTTTGGTTATCTTTTTCCACGTTTGATATCAAGCTGGGATATAATTCTAATTATGATTTGAATTGAAGATACATAAAGATTTTTGTTGTTATCTTATTACAATGATAGGAATATATAGAACAATCGCTATTTTAATTCGAATACTCTTTCTCTAGTCACATATCAATAGTGTATTTATTCCGTATAACCCATACAAATTAATTAACTACTATAATTTATGGCGTAACATTCGGCCATCCTATCCATATTATCAAGTGTCCTCATTGATATTTATTTATTTATTTATTAATATATCGATCCAACAGGATTCAAGATCGCAATTACAGGACGATCATATGACATACAAATACAGAAACGAATGAGTTGAACAGTAAATACATGTAAGAAATTTAACAAGTGACTTATTACAAGAAAGAAACGAATGAGTTGAACAATAAATACATACAAGAAATTAACCAAGTGACTTATTACAAGAAATATTTTGTTAAGATATTCTTAAATTTAGAAAAGGAGTCGCCAAATATATCAATGTCAATAATAATAGATGATACACTGTTATATGCTACACAGAGTTGTCTTATTGGAGATTTCAATTCATAATTAGTCCTAGCTGCTTTACAAAGAAATGGTACTTTATTTCTTGAAGTGACGCGTGGAACGTGAAATGGTATTAGCTCAAGACTACATGGGTCATCAATACAATTATTAATTAATTTGTATAAGTAGAGAGATAATTGTAAATTTCTTCTGCTACTTAATGGCACCAAGTTCACTTCAGGCAATAAATTAGAATAATCATGGGTAAAGATAGGATATTGTCCATGTATTTTAAAATAACAATATTTAATGAATTTATGCTGGACAGACTCAATCTTAGATATATATTTATGATATATTGGATTCCAGACTTGTAGACAATATTCTAGCTTGGAGCGGACAAATGCATAATACAAGCTTTTGAGTGTAGTTGTTTTACAGAAAGACCGACAATTTCTAATTACAAATCCAAGATTTTTGTAGGATGATCTTACAGTAGTCTCAATGTGTACATTAAATGTTAGTTTTGTGTCAAATATAATCCCAAGATCCTTAAACTGAGTTACTTTCTCAAGCGAATTAGTTTCCATGTGATAAGCATAAGTGTAAACGTATTTTCGTTTACCTAAAAAAATTAGTTTATACCGCAACTGAGAGTTTCGTAAAACCCTTGCACGAATAATATTTGTGTGGCCCGTACTTTACTCATACTGCAACTATGAATATCAGCACGAATTTAGTTTGTATGGTCCACACTTGGCACCAGTCATACCGCAATTATAAGGGTAATTGTCATTTACTCACTTACAAAAAAAAAATGATCAGGACCTATCTATCTCATATAATACTACATTTATCGTTCATTGTTCTTATATGAAATCTCTTATCAATTCAAATTACACTTCAGTAGTCATAATAATAATTTTATTCTACACAACTATAGAATAGTTATTTAACTATTAAGTGTGTTAATGAGGGCGATTAATGATCGAGACATTTTAACGCGTGAGCGTAGCGAACGCGTTAATTGTTGAGATCATTTATCGCCAATTAACACACGTGTTAGTTACAATATTTTTTCGTTGACCGTATCTTACTTAAATTGAAAATCTAATTTTATTCCATGACAATTTTTTTTAGGTTAGTAATGGGTGACCGAACGTCAAATTTTATGTCAGAAAATCAATAAGTTTTGTCTTCAATTGTTTTCAGTGGGTGCGTTCAGTTTACTTAATGCTAGACAACGCAAGCGGTTTTTTATGTTATTTGAGGAATTTTATTCTTTCAAATTCATTTTAAAGGTATGCTACGTGAATATACCTAGCTAGTAAGTGTCAAAAGCATGACTTTTAATTCTGTCTGCCTTTTTGCTACAACTTAGCATTAACAATACATGCTGTGTTCCATGTGGTGAACGCACCCAATAAATCGTTTATTAATAAAAAATCATGCATTAATAGGGGTCATTAATGAATGATTTTCTATACATTAAAATAACCTATTAATAAACGGTCGACGGAAAAACATTTTATTTGGAAGTAGTCACAATACTCATTTTATTTCACACAATTTTTACTACAATTAAAGAAGATAGGATGCAAATATCTAAAAAAGAAAACATTATTTACAAAAATACATATAAAATATTAAATACAATGGCCCGTATTCCGAGAGCACTTTTATAATAAAAGTGCTTTTATGGAACGCGCTTTTACATTATATGCTTATGAGGAGTGTGCTCCATAAAAGCGCTTTTATTATAAAAGTGCTCGCGGAATACGGGCCATTGTTTGTACAATTTAATACACTCGTGGCCAAAAAAAAAACACCAAATTTTTTTTTATTGATTTATAATAAATGAATTATGGGTTTCTTTTGTTATTTTTATGTTAGAATATGAACAACTAGTCTACACTGAGAGAAATGTATATTAAAAATTGTATATTGTACATCAAAATTTTAAATTTAAATATGTAAATATTAAGTATTGGTAAACGTATATGTAAAAGTATTATAAAAATGTATTTACTATTAAGATTCGTATATTTTTAAACGATATATATTTAAAATTAAAGACGGCATATTAAGAGTAATTATATGTATATTTGCCGAATATATTTAAATATATAGAGATATTTAATTGCATATTACATATTAGAATTAAATATTCGGTATACTCAACTTTAAAATACTGAGTATTACGGCTGACGGCGTCAGCAAGTTGAACAGGCAAGCGATGATTAGGGGAAGAACAGTCTCCATGTTCACTTACATGTGTATATGCTTCTGCGTTAATTTAAAGTGGAAATAAAACAATAAGACCGTGTACATCAATCCTCAAATGAAAATGTGAACAATTTTGTAAGAAATATTTTAAAATCGTAGTGGTTTGAAAATTTGTGTGAAAGTGTTAGGGTTATTACTTAGAATTTATATTATTTTATTTTTGTTATAAAATCTGTTTCGTTGAATAGTATATTAAATAAAGGTACCTGTACACCGATTACGGAACGTAGGAGTTTAACGTGCACACCCTATTCCTACTCCAAAAATGTAATATATTAGTTTGCCCTTATAAGTATGCTGTAATTTAGAGCCAAAGATACTTGTTTATTTGAAGTACATATTTAGTATAGTAAATTGTACCACATGATATAATAAAATTTAATATAACTTTATAATTATTAATAATATCTCGACTATTAAGAATATATTATTTTAAATTTGAAAATAAATATATATTTAAAATTAGTATTTTATATATTTGGTCTTATTACATAATATTCTAAACCTTTTAATATCCATACATATTTCATTCATATATCTTGTGTATTTGTCCCTTTTTTAAATATAAAATATAATAACAACTATTATAAATATATTTATCATAACAACACATTTCTCTCGGTGTATAAAGTAAGATCAGAAAATAAAACAAATGTAGCAAGCAATTTATTTGTTAAGAAAAAGAAAGAAAACTAAATTTGTGCAAAATTATCTGTTTTCAAAAATTCAATCATAACTATAAATTCTTCAATTATCGTTGATTGATGACTCTTGGTGTGTAGTATATTGCACTCTTATAATACTGTGAATGCGAATGAATTTGTTACAATTCAATCGGAAAATACAACCTGAACAGAAACTTCAGGTGAAGATGATCACATTATTCAAAATATTACTGTAGCCTTAAATATTCCCAGAAGTACTGCCTAAATTGTAACTTGGGTGTTATTAACAAATAGGAGAATACATAAGATGTCGAATATCAGGAACACTAGGCATTGTAAACCCGTTTAAACATCGATTTATTGCAATATTTGTACTACAAGAATGGATCGTACTACCAACTATTGTCTTTTGTCAAGTGGCATTATGTTCGTGATATAGAAATTTCTGCAGGATCCGTTCGCTGAAGGTTATGCAAATATTGTTCAAGTCCTAGGATGCCTGTTGCTTGCTCAGCATGCTCGCAGCACGTCGAGTATAGCGACTACGTTTTGCGCCAGAACATGAAACTTAGGGTATATTCCAAAAATAACAAATTTTAACCATGGTTAACCGAAAGTGTTCCAAAAATATCAAAAGATGTAAATTGTGGATTAATGAAACATGGTAACGGTTAAAGTGGTTGCAACCAGCGTACCTAACCATTCTTTTAGCTCGGTTACGCCGGTTACGTACATCTATCCTTTTCTAAAACATAAATAAATGTTGGGTTATATTTACATATGTATTTACCCAAAACTTCTGTCACACGTGGTAGTCTTTTTTGTGTTTGTACACATTAATGCAATTGATAGTTTATAAGGAACTTGATTTTCGTTATATAAATAATATATTTTTATTTTACACACATTTTATATGTATACAATATACAGAATTTATATTTTTGTATTAAATACCAAATTGCAAGTAGAAGCTGTAATTCGGCTTCTTTTGTTGGGCGACCTCTTAAAAAAACGGGAGATGTTAAATTGCCTCCATTGAAATTTAATAAAAAATAAGAAGTGTTTCTATTCATCCGGAAATATAATCGAAATACCTCGTCACTGTAATTATTTCAACATATTCTTCTACTCTAGATCTCTTCCCTAACAAAAACAAACAATAATTCAATAATATAATAGGTATTTCGCAAAATTAATTATTTTTAACTTGCTTTTTATAGACGGCAATAATAACTGTGTAACTATTTGCTTTATTTGTTCATCATCACTGCTTTCATCACTACTTGTTAAAAGTAATAAATAAAACGTTTTCATTCATTGTCCGAAATATTTTAGAGTTGCCGCTACTATCATATAATCTAGGTTTAGAGGTTATGTTATAATTTTGAGAACCGAATGAAACCGAAGTGTTTCATTAAAAATAGTCACGTGACTGCAACCAGTTTGTTACCAGAACCGTGGTTTCGGTTTTTATATTTTATTTTTGGAATATACCCTAAGTAATGGAGCACTGGAGCTCCTTATTGTTCATAAATGAATCCCATTTCTATTCGTGTTCATTAAATGAACAAGAATGCGCGAGGTGAACGTCAGGAGACCCGTTTTCAAGATATTGCATAGCCTGCAAAAACATCATTTGACAGTGGTAGTAAAATGGCATGGGCTAGTATTCCGATGTATTGAAATATTAAACTTGTTTTGGTTAAGTATGGTGCTTTGGCGGAAGATCTGTAAATTAGAAAATGCAAAAATGACTTCGTAGTATCTTTTGCTTCATTTGTTCTTGATAATTTCATCTTAGAAATTGACAACATGCGTCCTAACTTAACATAACACAGTAGCATTTAAAATAAGTCAATATTCGATTATTACAATGGTCAAAGCGCAAATGGTCAAATTCCTGCGAAAAATATGTGATTACTTTAAGGCAAACTGTTCAGCATCGATAATCCGTACCAAAAACAATTTAATATCAAACTAAACCTCCTTCTGAAGAATGGAAAAATAAGTAGCACGAAGAGTTACCAACTGTATTGAAAGTTTCCCAATCCATGTGGTAGAAGTCTTTACAGGGAGGCAATACACAATATTACTTACTCAAAATAAATCGTACCTTAACATTAAATCTAATTAATAAAGAAAAAAAAAATTCATACTTTTGATAATTCTTCTGTTTCAGCAATTTTTCTTCTTTTATTTTCTAATTTTACTTTACAGATCAGTTATTCATATTTTAACAGAAAAATAACAAATAAACTCACATTTCGTTTGTTTAAAGTCGATAATTTTTTTTTAAGTGACCGTTTTTTTTTGACCACGAGTGTATATTACAAATGTTTAAACAAAATTGTTTTATTACCTCTCGCTAAGAGAGGTATTGCATTCATGCTAAAAATCGCATATCCAGATTTTATTGAATAAGCACGTTTTAAGGTCCTTACAATCCGATTTTAACATTTTTACGATGATGTCTGTGTGTGTGTGTGTGTGTGTGTGTGGATGTGTGTGTGTGTGTGTGTGTGTGTGTGGGATGTTGGAAGGACGGTTACTCAAAAACTATAAGACTTAAAATTTGTTTAACAACGTATTTCCCAATCGGACATTCCCGGGAAGATCTGAAAAGGTTTTGGTAACAATTGGACAACCGGAAGTAGAAGATTCTTGAAAAAAAATCTTCTAAATATTATTTTTTGAAAATTTTTCTTGATAATATTAAAGAAAAATAAATTCTCTTTCTGATACATAAGGTTTTGGTAACAATTGGACAACCGGAAGTAGAAGATTCTTGAAAAAAAATCTTCTAAATATTATTTTTTGAAAATTTTTCTTGATAATATTAAAGAAAAATAAATTCTCTTTCTGATACATTTAAATATTTTTATACATATTTTATAGATTTAGAGATAAAAGGAATATAATATATAAAATAATGTTGTAATTAATTTTACAACCGAAAGGATGCCATGAAAAATAGTTGATAATTTAAATTATTTGTAACTGACAGATAAATGTCAGTGTCAGAAATAATGAGTAATGAATTAAAAATGTACTTGGAGAATCCCTTAGTTCTTGATCTGTGACTATTATGGAGATGACAAGTCTAGGTTGAAGGACTTAAATTTGTTTCAAACATTATGGGACAATGTACACCAGTACTGTAGACTAGAGTAACTTTGAATTGCGAAAAAGCTATCAAATTCTTCTCAAGTAAGTTGTAAATATTGACAAAATTACACATGGATATAAGAATAATCGGAGTGCAATCTATCCGTCACTTTATTAAAGGGAATTAGTGTTATTTAGATATAACAAGTATGAAAAAATAAAATGTAAAAGAAGATATGTAAGAATAGATGCACAATCCAGATATATACATTTTAGACCGCCCACAATTAATGTTTTCACTAGAAGAATATGAAGAGAAAGTAAACAAAGTTGTTCGAATTGAAAATTGCTGTTACCAGCCTAATATTTATATATGGTAAACTCTACTTTGTAATTTATTATAACATAATTTATGGTAAAATATCTTTATGTTGAGACATGCTATTATTGAATAATAAAGAAGTTTATACGTCATAGATTTATATGAATATATTATTTGTATTTATAAAAATATTCTTTGCTTTATGCATACAGCCAGGTAAAATATACGGCGAGAGGTTATGTGCTGGCCACATCAGATTTTTTAATTTTGCACGGATGAGTGCAAGAGTTCCCTGTTATATTAATGTTAATTGGCTTGTATGGCACATGTGCCCTATTTTTTATATTATTGTATATTTTGGTGACTTCTTTTACTAATTGAATATTATCTTCGAAAAGAGATGTGTAATTGTTTTGGTACAAATAAATCTAATCTTGTCTCAAAATATTTAACATTTAAATATATAATTTTAGACATTTTTTTGCTATTATGTGAACGGTAACTAATTGTTTGATAATTTTCTCAGCCTTTTCAGCAGCATAAAATATGATATTTGAACTTTTTTACTTTTTATGCGTAGTAATACTTTAAATTATTAGAAAATCTTTATGAACTCGTAATACAATTAAAATGATAGGTACAACCATTTTAGTTTTAGTTCTGTTTGTTGTTAGAAAAACCGACGTTTCGGGTACTGCCTTCTTTGGGGAATAAACAACAAATACTTTATTTGTGTATGTTTGTAACAATAACAAGCATTACATTGTTTAGAAAATAAATTTTGTTAGTAATTAATAGTTAATAATATATCGTATAGAGTAAATAAGACACAGACGGAGATCCAAGATTAGAAAAGGATAGATTGCCCATGCCCACCTATATTGCGATTTTGAAGTTTCTCTAGCGACAAGCTAATCCGTATCCAACATTGGAGTTTGATGGCAGTAAACGGTCTAGTCTAGTATAGTATAGAACTTTATTAAAAGTAGCCCAATAATTTAAATTTAATCATCATATGGAACACTTCAGAATTTAATTCAACATTAAAATTACTTAAATTACAGCGATCAAATACACTCATATTTTTCATAAAACTATTTTTAAGATCCGTTTGAAATCCGAAAATAATAAATCTGGGGTTTTCTAACTGTGCTGCAGTTTTTACAACCCAGGTGTGTTGTTAATTTTGTGCCAACAATGGATATTCATGTAATTCCCAGCTTCTAAATGCGATTGGTAGTCCCATGTTACTATCCATATACTTTAGTAATTTTTCCTCATCTCCAACTGTTATATGAGGCCGTTGTACTTTGAAATATATTTTTAAAATTTCTGTATTACTTGAGATTAGTATTTTTATCAGAACTACCACGTAAAAGAACTAAATCTTGACGTGAATTTCAAATAAATTACATACAAGAAACTAATAATATAAAAAATATTCAACAAGATGTAAGCGTTATTTTTAAAGATTTAAAAATTTATGATTTATCAGAATGAAAATGAATGTATTATGTCTAATATAAAGTATTATTTTGTAGAAGAATTGCATAAATCAGCTAGACGAAATTTTCCACGACGGCGAACAATTATAAAACAATTAAATGAAACTCATCAAGCTGATCTAGTTGAAGTGATTTCGTTTGCGAAATAAATAAAAATTATAAATATATTCTTGTTGTAATTGATATTTTTTCGAAATATGTATGGACAAGACCTATTAAAAAAGCTCAATTGATGTAACAAATGCTTTAAAAATATATATACAGGTGACACTGAAAAATGGGCCACTCGAATAACTTTATAATTATTATTTTTATATATATATATATATATATATATATATATATATATATATATATATATATATAAAATTGTAAACTAGGCTTAGGGCTCACAAACCATGGTATTTGGCATGATGGTAGCGCTTCCAGTTTTACCGATAACCGATAGTGACATTAACTTTTATATTTCAAATGGGACATCATACAACATACAACCTACATATACTTGAAATGATGAAATGCATTTTTATTGAAGAAATAAATTACAAAAACGTAAGAGAAAATTATGAATAATTAACCTGCTAAGCCATTATAACAGGCAGGCTGTGAAAACATTTGATTAATATTTAAGTCACTCTGATAGTTTAAAACGTCAAAATTTAATAAATAACGACGATCGTCATGTACAGACTACTAATTGATTAGTTACTTATTTTGTCAAAATTAAATTCATAATGATTGTTATTATTAATTCGGCAAAATAGAGTAAAATATAGTACCTATAAACCACGTGAGTTAAGAATGTTTACTCACTCAAAGAAATTATCCAGTCGTCATTACGGGGTCGTATGCTAAATTTTCTTTTCATGAATAAACATTATCTTAACTCACTTGATATATAAAAATACCTATTAATATATCCATATTTTAAACGTCCGCCATTTTAATTTTAATGATACCACATACTATTTGTTTACTAGCATTGTAAAGCAAATTTTATATACCTTTCAAAAATATAAAGATCATATAGTATGTTCCATTTGAAATTTCGAAGCTGGTATCACTTACTCCGGAATAGGAAGTAGTAGAACGAATCATTATATGATGTCTTATTGCTCGTATTATCTATAGTAAATTTGCTTATTTGAAGATAATCGCTCGCTATCATGTGTAATAATGGAGATAATTGCTACTTTATTCTCGCGTTATCAATCTCTATAAATATATACAAATAATAATAATATTAACAAAATATATCACAGCAGTACTAAAAATAATTTTATTAACGTGTATAAGTTAAAATGTATGCACAATATATTTATGCAATTAATAAATTTTATATTAACATTATATTTTTTCAGATGACAAATATTAATATAAAATCTGAGGAACCACATGGTAAATCTACTCAAAAATATACTGGGAAGTTCTTCGGATACCGACCGACCGATCGAAGACGAAGTCTCCACTAGATCTAGAACTACGATGCTATTCGGAACCACGGATGAACAGATTCCAGCTGTTTGCATGACTAACCAACAGGGGACCTTATACAGTCCAAGGTGCAGGATGTCTAGTGTAGTACTGAAGTAAAGGTCTGCCATCTTAGATCATATAGCTTACGAACTGGATATGAGAAAGCCTATGCCTTACAATGATATTCTTAGGAACGTTTAGGGTCAAGTCAGATAGATTTATACAAGTACATAAGACAAAAAATCTGATGTGACCTGCACAATACCTTCCGTCAATCCTGTGTATAATTTGCAAATTCCATACATAAATTTTCTTGCAAAAGATTCTAAATTTCCGTAAAATTATATACCTGTCGATCGTGGAACTTATGAGAACGAATGTTGGAGGAATTTGGGAAATCTGGAGATTTTTAGGCTGGAGGACCACATGTTCTGAATGTTAGAAATCCACCGCGCCACGCCCTGTCTTCAATCTCATCGAATTCAAGATAAGATCCATTTTATATGATACATTTCTTTGTTTTTATTTAAAGTTGTTTGATATAATCGGTAAATTTTTACGAGTATTAGTAGCTATAATTTTGACATACTGTAGACGCTATATCCATAATTCAGTTAAGGACAATTCAAGCCGGTGCTATCTATTAATTTCAGGAGATCAATCAACCTTTGTGTCACATCGGACATCGTAGAATTTTTTATAATAACGATTCTGCGAACTCATGCAAGTTTACCTGTTTTTATATCGTTTCAAATCTAGTTCAAGGTGGAGAAACCTAATTAGGGTTTTTAACGGGCCGAAAGGGGTTAGGCCATTATTTATTTGTATTTAAAAAAAAATGCGCTTACAATAGCCCTGCTTGGTCGACCAATCACGTACATTGCCTTATGTTTGCCTAATTGTTGCTATTGTTGTGCGGAACATTATCTGTACTTCATTTACCTGCTGTATTCGTACGCCACGCAACCCTAGTAGTATTATTCAAGAGTTATTGTTACTTCTCTTGGGTTACTTAACGTATTCTGTGTGGAGTTACAATTCTCATGTGCTTTACTTATTCAATAATTATTGCTTATTTAATAGGCAAAGACTAACTATAAATTTAATCATTATTATTATAACATTTGTTGAAATCATTATTATTACATTTGTTGAAATATCTTAGTATCTCAATGTAAAATTTAATTAAAGGCAAATTTATCGCATTATATATTGTTTACTGTATTGTATTAGTTCAAAGTCTTTAATACAGAGCCCAGTTAATTTTTTGATGCCTTAATAATTATACAGACTAGGTTTCCTAAGATATTTGCCTTCTGAATGGTGGCACTTTCATGGTTGTGTGCCACGATAATTAGAGCAACCCTTTTTAATGGTTTACAACCCTGTGACGCCTTTGTTTATTTTACTGTCGTTCTGAAAACAACTCCACAGCGACCCACTCCCTTCCACTATATAAATGCTAGCGGCCGTAGCCCTCGCCCATCTGACGATACGTTACCTTGCCGTCATAAATTCAACCCTTGGTTGTCTGAGCACGTGATATGAAATTAGATATTTTTTATAATAACTTTGAATTAACAATGGCACCCTGTAACTAAAATTAAGTTGTAACTTGTTCCGAAGGTCGTTTTTCAAATTGCCGCTAGATTTTTTAAGTCACATTTCTTCTTATTGTTTTATATTTGAATTTTAAGTAATATTATATTTGTTTATTATTTTTGTTATGTTTGGTTTTTATTACATTTTAAAATATTGAAAAATAATAACAATAAAATTATATTGGCTTGGCTATGAGATGGGTAAAAGTAGTCATTGTTACATAGAAAACAGCAATTAAAAAAAATCTGTTGTGGCCAGCACAATACCTTCCGTCAATCCTGTGTATAATGTATAAATTCCATACATAATTTTTCTTGCAAAAGATTCTAAATTTCCAGTAAAATTATTTCATAAAAAAACTATTCAAATTGCACTTGATACTGGCATCTTCTTCTTTAGCTTTTCCCATTCGTTAGGGGTCGCTATTTTTGCGTGTCATTATCATTCAGTACCTTTTCTCTCAAGTCTTACGCAATACAGTCCTTCCATCTTATCTTTCGTCTTCCTCTGTTTCTTCAACATCCTATTACTAAACTATTCATTCTTGTTCCAATATAATTCTTCATTTCTCGTCATGACATTTTCAAACCAATGTAATCATATTTCTTGTATCTTTCTAGAAACTTGTAATACTAGAGTTATTTTCTTACCGTATCTTTCCATGTTTTCCCCAACATCTACTTCAACATCCTCATCTCTGCCACATTAATTTACTTTTTATTGATACTGACATCTGTCAATTTGAATTATATGAATATATTAATAGTTACCATGTTTAGCATAGCTGGTTGAATTATAAAATTTAATTTCTTTAAAATTCTTTAACTCTGTATCTATTGAATATGAATTATAAAATGTAATCAAATCGTATAGAGAATAATATATTTTTTAAGTTATAATAACGTTAAATGTCAATAAATCAAATTTAACTGTTAAATCTTCAAATGAGGATACTTCCGGTTCACCAATTATAACCAAAATCTAATCACTTGTTCTTCTGGATGTAAACTTGAGGAATACGTAAAAATTATAATTTTTGGAATCGTGGTATTGAAGTTATGTGATCCGGAATTTTTGTCACACACACACAGACACACATACATACAGACATCATCGTAAAAATGGTAAAATCGTATTATAAGGACCCTAAAACATGCTTATACACTAAAAACTCATCATTGAATTTTTTGACCAAAGACAATACCTTCCTTACCTAAAGGTGACGGAAGGTAAAATATTGTCACGTCTTAATTTTGAACTTGATCATTTACACTCGCTTATAAACTTCATGAAATAAATACATTTCATACTTACTGTTTTATAGAGCAACTCGCGCGTGACCTAAGGCTGCGAATAGGACTTGATAGAGGCATATTCGAAATAAATACAATACACTGTTTAGCTTAAGGCTGATGTTTATTTATAATTTTCATTTGTGGACAAAGTACCTTCATCCCATTCAAATATAAACGACTATTCATAACAATATAAAGGTAGACTTACCTTGCGGAGAATGCTATGGGCGACATCATGATCTTAACACTTGAAACAACTGGGAGCTAGTTGATAACTGATAACGGATCACCGACTACTCGTTACTGGTCACTGGTTACTTTTACTGACTGATTGTTCTGATTCTTCTGATGTCCTATTAGAGGTTTTGGGTGTATCTTTTATACTAGCTCTTATCATCTCTTAGCCCACACATTTCTATTGTTCTGCTAATTTCTTAGACGGAAACAGAATGAAAGTGCATACCGTGGTTATCACCTGCTCCTGCCTGACAGGATGATGGTTCGTGTGGCTTCCCGATAATGATGCAACAAATAGTTCTAGTCTTTGACCTTGGATATTAGTGGTTTCCACTGATAAGGTAGACGTTAATGACGGTGATGTGCTTCTTGTAAATTAAGGGTTGTGTCACGTTAACAGAGTATAATAATAATTTGTAAAATAATAGTAATAATAATTTGGAGATAATAATTTAGAAATGTAAATACAAACATAAATATAAATATGCGGTCCTTAACCGTGCTGCTGACGGCCGTTGTAGGAGTGAAACCATAGGTCTTTTAATCAACCGCAATACTTGATAAATTATGATTATTTATGGTTTCTATGGTTTTTGGTATTAAGTGAACATGAGTTGTAGGCGTACTTTATGTGGGTGTTTAGTATGAGTTACTAAGCGTAAACCAGCTAACATTGATTTATTTCTTAGTGTGACTTTGCTGTATTTTCTTCCACTATATAGTCAAGAACTACTGAGTTAATTAATTTGTAAATTATCTGCTGGCGTGACACTTCCCCCCCCCTCTAGATTATGGCGCACTCAACATGCTTATTACCTGTGACATAGGGACATATCCCGACTGATTTATTTGAAATGTATACTGAGTTTCAGGTGAGCCAGGTTGGGTATTTTGTACATCAGGTGTGATAGTGGTCGTGGTAAAACACGGGGAAGTGTGATGGGTGGTTGTGGGGGTTGTTCTGTGTCTCGTCTGAATACTCTTTGCGCTATCATATAGGCATATGTCTCTTGTCCTCTTTTAATTAAATTAGTATGTCTAATTACATAAACTCAATTATAATAATTATTACAGGCCATGGAGCATAGGCTAGTATTTTACAAGTTAAATTACTCGCGCATTTAATAGTGACAGAATTTTTATCCAAACATTCCTCTAGCCAGCCCATTGAAGATTGAGTATTGATTCCAGTCGTACGGTGGTAAATTTAATGTTTTCGTTTTAGCCCAGGCGGCCGGTATAATTTGTTTAAATTGAAACTTTATATTAGGACTGGCCGCGCACGGGCACACAGGTTCCACCTCGATTTTACCATCAATTATGGCTGTGTGATCGCATGGTAGTTGTATCCAAGTTGCACCATATTCAGGGTTGGACGAAATACTTTTGTTCATTTTATTGATATAAATTCGTGTTACATGTGTTAATACGAAAGTGTTTACGTCAATCATTGTTACTAGCCACGTATCTACCTTCGCGGGCTGGCAGTTAATAGGGCAGTATTTGGTGAATTCTTTAATAGGTGTGCCTGATAATAATAATTTGGCACATGCCGCGGTTTTTAGATTTTCATGGTTTTTAGATATGACGCATAACCGGTCTCTATGCGGATCGCAGCGCGGACTGACGACGTTTCATTTTGTTTGATTGTGGTATCTTGCCAAATCAATGTGCTCTGTTTCTAGCATGCAAGTTAAATTTTGCCATGCTAGAGGTGCAGATATTAAACGTTGCATTTGAACAGTTGAGATCGCCTCTTTTAAGATAGGAATATGCAAGCCAATGTTTACATTATGTTCTGTGATAAGACAATCAGCAAGCGGAAGTCCGTAGTAACGCCCAGCCTCTGCAATGGCGAGTCGGTAACCGACTCTGTCGATTTGTTTTTGAATTGAATTTATATCTTTGTGCACTGTATTCATGCTGATGACCTCAGGTGAGAGGTGACGAGCATGACATGCGCTAATTAAATGATTAATTTGGTATAATAGAATATTCGAATAATAATTTAGTTCAGTGCTCTGGCAAGATGAGATGTTTGAATACTGATTCATCTCTTTATTGTAACGCGGCAGCGTATGAAACCGCCAGCGTACAACTAATTATTGTGATCGTCTAATTACCCTACGTTGTGTTATTTAATAGTGCCCAGAATCTTTGATTTGAAGTCGTGGTAGTGTAAGGAATAAAACAAGTAATAACATAGATTCAACAATAAACAACGTTTATTCAGTCATTGGCATTCAAGAAATATACAGTACAAATATAATGACTGATACTTATGGCCGGGGATGCCGGGAGAATGCCCTGGGTTGGGCTGTACCCTGTTATCCTTCCACCACTGTCCGTTTTATTTATAGTTGCTCGGTTATCAACGTTGTTGGATAATTGCAACTGGACCTTGCGGAGCGTGCAGTACCCTGTTATCAACGTGTAACCGCTCGGTCAGTAAATGACGAGGTTGGATAATTGCAACTGGACCTTGCGGAGCGTGCAGTACCCTGTTATCCTGACACCACTGACCGTTTCGTGCGTTCTAACAATATCCCAACACTGCAGGTGAGAGCTTAGCCGACACCTGACAGCAATACCACCGTATAACACCAATACTAAAGCCTCAAAAATTACACAATGATCGTAATGCAGATCAAGCTACCACAGAGGCTGATCCTGGCCGAAACCAAGATGCCTTTCCGAGTGCTGTGCACCCAGTTTTAAACACAGAAGCGCCACCCCTAAAGATTGGGGGTGGAAATGATGGAAGATTAGATGTCCATAGGTGAAACTGCAACAGACAGAATTTTCTGAGAATATCATCATAATGATATGACAGCTAATAATTGTTAACCCTGATTTGCTCGAACTCGTCTCAAGTAGCCACCTTCGGTCCCTGATGCCTGGCTGTGGAAGGAATTCTCTCCTGTTGATTTGCTAATTAGCTGCATTCAAAAAATCACATATGCTCTATATATTAGACAAAGATACAAATATCAGTACTCTGGGTGTAAGACAAGGATGCCACGAGGTGGTGATAGTTTTCACCCCTAATTAAACAAGGATGCCCTTAGATCTCGGCCTGGTGATTGCGAGAGAGATAGCATGTGATCGTGTTGCTTTTAACTCCCACTTCTTACTGTTCCTCTAACTCTTAGTTTACCTAAATTGTTTTTATTTATCCAAAATAACAATGTTTAAATAAATACGGAATGTATATCTATATCAGTGATGAGCCTATCAACCATTTCTTTGATTATTTTGTTTAATGTTTTTATTTTACCTAGTATCCATATGTTTCGATCTCCCTTGCCAGGGCCGGCTTCTACGAAAAGCTGTGAAATTTACTTAGTAACATCCTCCTACATTGTTTCTCATGCTGATGCAATGTTAAATCAATTAGTTAATGTTAGTTAGTTCTATTAGTTGTTTATTAATTGTCAAACATTCTAAATATTATTGTAAATTTTTGTATTCATTCGAGTTCGACATTCCCACGCTAAAACACTCATTCCTACTCTGTCGTTACCTACTTAGCTTACTTTGGGACAGCCCCAGACACTGTATTGTCAATGGGCGCCCCATAGCGATTTATTACCCTCTTGACTTGACCTGGAAATCTGCTCTGCATCACACTTATCAGTTCTTAGGAGGTCTGTACGTGCGTTTTGTTTTTGTATACATGTAGAAACACGATACTAAAGATTTTAAAAATAATAATGATACACACCAAATTCGGCCGCGTTTCATTATTTTGAATAGTGAATTTTATTGGAAATTGTTTAATTTTGTCTTTAAACATTTTTGATTCATTTCTAATAGAAAATAATTTTTGAACATGGCCACGTGATGCAATTTGGAAATTCCACCCGGCTGTATTACCATCGTTGGCGAGGATTGTTTGGTTTTCATTAAAATTTTCTATTCCATGTATTAACGCGTTGCAAACCGAAAAAGCTTGTTTATTTTGAATACAACAGGTACTAATTACTTTTTATATTGCATTAGGAATGAATTTTACGTCATATATTAGTGGCGTTAAGGTTTCATACGGGATTACCTCTGGTAAATTTTGAAAATACGCGCCTGTTTTTATTTCTACATCTCCATGGCTTGTGTATATTAATCTTAACATAACTATTATCACATATATCAATTGTGTAGCCATTTTAACTGACTGCCCGTTCGTTCTATAACTTGTTTATAGATTAGCCAAAATTTTCAAAAAATAGAAAATATTTTGATTCCCCCCTTTATTTATTTACTTTTTAACTTTAAAAAACTACTGGCGGTGTCCTCTCCTTCCTTATAATGCTTATTGACCCAACGAAACGCGTTGGTCCTTTTCAGACAATGAAAATTTATTGAGCTCAAAAATAATAAAAATTCATACTTGCATGAGCCTCGACGGCTCTATACACCCAATATCTGGCCAAGAAATTGTCGTATAGAACGGACTGCAGGACACAATACCTTTAGGCTGACTCGTTCACGATCGGTCTCCTACATGCGCTTCGGAAACTCGTGGCTCAGGCGTAACAGCGGGGTAGTGTCCGTCGGTCGTACTCTGGTTGACCTCGACTCGGACTGGGATGCCTCTTACTCCGGGTAGCACCAACGTTCCTTCGTAGACGTCGGCTATTGGCGGGTTATCTTCTTGTAGACGTCTTAGCACTGGACAGCCTTTCCACGTAGGGCAGAGTCGAACCAGGAATTTTTAAGGGTTATACGTATACAGATCGTGATGATGAACAGGATTAAGATGGCCAAGGCTAGTGAGTATATGCCATGGGCCAGGGACTGCGAATAGTATGTTATTGATAGATGTTGCACGAACAGTGGGTACGGCTGCTGGCAGTAGGGTGAATCCCCCAGCATGATGCTTTTTCCAGATATGGATGATAATGCAGGTCAGGACTATATTCCACAGATATATGATATAGTCTCGGCGCAAGCCATATGTTTCGGTCCAGTCTTCCAGTTGCATGTTTACGTCTTCGAGTGTGTCAGCCCACTGATTACTGGTTTCGGTAATGGCGGACAAATTTAAATGTGGTACCTTTTCTGTCCAGTTGTAATTTAGACACTCGGAGATGTTGTCGTAGACTGGGTGTTGTTCTGGAACTAATGGGTTGATACGGTATGATTTTAGTGATGACCAAGTGGCTGGCAGTACGTGTAATACTTGTAGGTGACGACTGTCTTCTCCACACGGCATTCTGGGTAGTATTAGTTGCGTTGAGTTGACATAGAGTGAACAACGGCAAGGTAACTGGATTTGGAGTGCCCCAGGCTGGTTTATATGTAGCTCGCTGACCGGATGGGTTTCTCGTGGACATCGGATTATGGTTTTTGGTCGAGGATGTGTGATTACACATGTATCGGGCTTGACTTCGGCAATTATGGTTTGTTTTGCGGGATAGCACCGGAAAGAACAGAATTTGGTGATGTCATCGACTATGGCTCCTTCATACATCTTGAAGGCGCACTGCGGTCCGTAAACCGCATCCGCGGAGAATCTGGGTAGATAGCGCAACCTGTCATGATAAGGCCGGCACTGATGCAATCCTGCACCGGACATCGGTTGCATGGTTAATCCACTGACGGCCAGATACATTGTGTCATGCATTATCATGCACGTGTCATTCTCCCAACCAAAAGGTGTGGTTAGCAATTCTACAAGTTTCCAGTCGTGTAATATTTGATTTACTGGGACTTTAACGTGAACGACAATTTTGTTGTTGCTAATGCCGCAGTCGACAATGGGTAACTTGTAATATTGAGGCAGGTCTTCACGTGGGATGGCTAGCTGCATTCCGTATTCCTTAAGCTTAATTTGTAATTTATCCAGGTCTGCTGCCAGGATTCCAGGAGTTAATAGGGCTGTTGGAATGTTGCGATTTTTGCAGGCATTAATGATTTCATTCTGTCGCATAAGCGTCAGCATGTGAAGGGTTCTTTTAAGATTAAAAAAATCATTAATGAAAAGTTGGCGGACCAACCTGTTTGTGGAATTTTCAAATCGTTGATTTTGTGTCCTTCTTGGGCCAGGCTGCTAATTTTTAATTTTATATCTTGGAATGTGGACTGAACATTGGCGTCATAATTTTGAAAGTGCGCCGTGATTGTTGATAGATGTTTATACTGTTCATGTATTCCACTTTGTAGTTGTTCGATTTTTTCGGTGATCTGGCGCTCGTTCATGACGAAATTTTGCATTTTGGAATCCGTCATCACCCCACAACACCAACTGAAGGCGTCACCAATTATATCGAGTGGTGATCTGCCGTGGCGACTAGTTGATACTTGTCCTTGTATCGGGTTTTCAAATAATTTTCCATCTTTTCTGGTTCGACTTTTTCAAGTTCCAAAAAATATTTTGGATCTAGAGAGGCGTCCAACATCTTTGGCTATTTTGCAGTTAGCGGCGTCTTCTTCACTGCATTGCATAATGCTGTTGGACGGATCGACTGATATGTCTTGTTTCTCGATCCACCGGGCTTCATACGTGAGTGGGATGGTGGCTTCATATACTACTCGTATCGTATCGGGTAAATTCTTCCAATACGCCCCTACCACAGGCAAACATAAACAGATCCCCAATCTAATGCTGTAATATGTGTTAGGCTAATATACATGCTTAAATATGCAAAAGATGGAGTAGGCATCGCCGATTCTCTTTGGAAGATAGTTTCGAACTAATGAATGTGCAGACCATCAAAACTACTTTCCTATGACACTGTCGAAGGATCGTCAAGCGGTCAAGCACCAAACCTTCATAACGTTCACTTATGTATACGCTGATCTTATGATTATAAAGTTCTTGTAACAAATTTTTGAACAGCTTTAATGACGGCTATCTCTATTATACCAATATGAGTGTAAACAGTGAAAAACTCATAATTTACATAAAATAAAAACGAAATTTATGTGCGTCCAGAATTTTTAAACTTTAACTCGTTATCTTTTAGTTTATAAAGATAATTATTCCTTCACATATCGAATTCTACATGCATTTGTTTTCTTTTTTTTATGTAAAATAAGGATTTTAACTGTTTCGATAAACGAGTTTATCACCATTAAAATTGTCGGAAAATTTCCTACTATAGTCAAATTTTTTGACTCTGTCGGGTACAGTAATAAAACTGTAAATGAACTATAAATACCGCAATTATGATAAAGCGGCATATCCTTTACTTTTTGCAGTATAATAGTGTTTGGCATCGGCCCATATTTTTGAGCCGCTCTATTCATGCATTGAATCAAACGTCTACCAGGTATGTATAGAAAAACAGCCTTACAGTCCTTTAACATAAATGAATAGAGCGGCTCAAAAATATGGGCCGAAGCCAAACAGTATTATACTACAGAAAGTAAAGGATATGCCGCTTTATCATAATTGCGATATTTATAGTTCATTTATAGTTTTATTACTGTACCCAACAGAGTCAAAAAATTTGACTATACTTGGGACTTAAAATTTAGGATTTAAATAAAACAATATTTTTCAAATTAAATATTTTAATGAGGACAACAGAAAAAAATAAAGACTTATTAATATAACAATATTTGTTTTATTATATGTAATATAATTTTAATTATTTAAGTGTGTGTTAAAACTCTAACTTTATGAGATGATTTATTAGTTTTTTGACAGCAGATTGTTCTTGACTCCCATATACATTATTTGTATAATTTTACAATTATTAATGTTTTTAGCATATATAATTTGTGTTCCTTACATACAGAGTTTTCAAACCAGTTGGGATATTTTAAGTCCGTTTCAGTTTTAATTTTATTAAATAAAAAAATATAAATATGTTTCTTATGTCGGTTTTGAAAATAAATTGCAGAAAATACATTCAGTTGAAATTCTACTATGTTCAAAAGTAGATCGCTGGGAACAGTGAAATTATCATTTTCATTTCCTATAACTGTCTCATAATGATCTGTAATGAATGAATAAATCACGAGATCTTGACTGACAACTGCTACTTATTTGCTAGTATACACTTGTCACACTGAAATTGTTTGAAACATTTATGTACAATATAACCTGCGTAATAAGTTATTGAACATTCCTCATACTTTGAGAAATTATTAAAAGTTGTTTCATTTATTATGTCCTCACAAATATGTGTATCTTCTCCAAGATTTTCATCATGACTTTCAGATACTGTTACTGATTTTAAAAAATCACCTACATTTAAAAATTCACTGTCATCTTGTGGTCAGTTTCCAGCTGTCCAGTTTTCATCTATGCGGTGAGCTATAATATTTTCTAAATTACAGCGAAACTGCTCAGCAGTAGGAAACATATTAAAGCCTCCAGCACCTCTTATCTGAATAAATAGATTTTCTAAGCAGTCTTGAGTTAACTTATTTGTGCACAGATATTCTACACCTAATTCTTTCAATTGATTCCAAACACCCACGATAGACATTAGACTCTGAATTAATCCTTGGAAACATGGAGGACAAGTTATGACTCTTTTATTACCATCTGCTCTGGGAACACATTTCCATGATTTCACCCAGTCTACATAATTTAGTAAGCGTTCACAGAAATTATTCGCTGTACTTATAGCGCATGCATTTGGATTAGATGCGAACTTGTATGTACTATTTAAAATATCAAGCAACGTATTCATTTCTTCTAAAAATTCTACTGTGTCCATAGCAGTTAGTGTATTTATTTCTTGAGTTGTGCAAGCTGATTTTATTGCGGACGCTGTTCTAGGGCTGAATATTTTCGTAGCTATGGACACAGACATTTTTTTAAAATTATTTGGCTTTAAATGAACTTCCGACAAACGACCCATACTTCGCGCCCTTTTACATTTTAGATCCTTATAAAATGTTAGTATAATATCATTCCATGATACTCTTTTCTCATTTATTAAAAAATCTGAGACCATAAGTCGGTTACGAATATTTTTAATAATATGAATGACGTCGTATATCGCAAAAATCTTATTTCGGCCAACATAAAAATAAGGTTTATCTATTGAAACTCCTAATTTTCTCATTGCTGATTGATTTACAGGCCCTTGGTCACATGTTATTGCCATTACTTTGAAACCGCAATTAATAACAATTTCAATACATTTTTTAATTATTGTTATTAAATTATTAATTTTCACTGAATTATGTGATAAAAAGTATGCAAATGGAAGTTTGAAATTATTTAGGGGAGACCGGGTATGGTTGTCACACGGGTTGGTTGTCACAAACGTTGCCAAATTATACCTATACCATGTAAGTGCATGCTAACAGCTTGCAATGAAGCCTCGGTAGACCGCTGCTCTGCTCACGAATGCTCAGTTCGCTGAGGCATGTCGTAAATACAGGAGGTGTTGCAGTTTGTTTTCACATGCACAAAGTAAATTATTGCGTAGCACGTTCCCATTTAATAAGTAGTTGTTGCGTGTTGTTTTTGTAAGTATTTTGATCCTAAATTCATAGTCAGGGTTCATTAGTATCATATTTAAAATGTTCCGTATTTCTCCTTAAACCGTAGGGCATTCATATCACGGTTAATAATTTTTGCTATTTGGGGCAAGTTGGCACAGTATTTATGGGGTTGGTTGTCACATGTGACACCAAACCCCGTAATAAAATTCCCTCATATAGCGATGATTTTGTTTATTTAGGTCTACAGATCTTAACAACAATGCCGCGAAATTTCAAAAAGAAAACGTGTAGAGGTGAAGTATCCCCGGATTTAATGTTACGTGCTGTTAAGGAGGTAAAAACAGGTAAAAATTCAATAAGAAGCGTTGCCAAAGATTACGGCATCAATTATCGTACACTTACTCGATATTGTCATAAAATTACTGACAGTGAAATAGACAGCGGTATTTTAGGAACAAATACTACTATAGGATACACAAAAAATCGACAAATCTTTTCAAATGAACTCGAAAAAGAATTACAGAATTATTTATTACAGGCCTCTGATATTTATTATGGGCTGAGTCCAAAAGAAGTACGAAAGCTTGCGTATGAATTAGGTAAAGCAAATAATTTAAAGCTACCAGAAAATTGGGAAACAAATAAACAAGCCGGTGCTGACTGGTTCACATCATTCATGAAACGCCATAATAACTTATCCATAAGATCACCAGAAGCAACAAGCTTGGCACGTGCCACTAGTTTCAACAAACATAATGTGGGAATTTTTTTCAACAATTTACAAAATGTTTTACAAAAGTACCACATTCAGCCACACGAGACGTGGAATATGGACGAAACTGGTGTTACCACGGTGCAGAAACCCAATAGAGTAATTGCGCGTCGTGGTTTCAAGCAAATAGGAGCAGTTACATCAGCGGAAAGAGGTTCATTGGTAACTTTAGCAATTGCAGTGTCTGGAACGGGCAACACAGTTCCACCATTTTTAGTATTTCCACGTGTCCACTTCAAAGACCGCTTCATTAGAGATGGACCATCTGGTTGCCAAGGTGGTAGTAACCCTTCAGGATGGATGACTGAAGAATTGTTTGTTCAGTTCTTGAAACATTTTCATAATCACGTCAAATCTACTAAGGAAAAACCATGCTTGTTGCTTCTAGATAACCATGGATCTCATTTGTCAGTTGAAGGACTTATATTTGCAAAAGAAAATGGTATAATCATGCTTTCGTTTCCGCCACATTGCACTCATCGGCTCCAACCGCTAGATCGGTCAGTTTTTGGACCATTAAAGAAATACATCAATACGGAAATAGATCAATGGATGATCAATCATCCGGGTTCTTCAATGACAATTTATGATATACCAGGAATTATTGCAAAAGCTTCACCTTTAGCTTTTACTCCTAGTAATATTTTAGCGGGATTCAGGTCTTGCGGTATATGTCCCTTTGACCGAAATATCTTTGAAGATCATGAGTTTTTAGGATCATATGTTACAGACAGGCAAGAAAATATTGAAGGGGGTGACAGAGCTAATCTCTCAGACAATCCTCATCCTACCACAGACGAGATTTCTTCAATCTTTGCTGAACCTCAAGAATCTGAACAAAACACAGCAATTGATTCAAATGTTGCATTGGGTGAAATTCATACTGAAAGCTCTCAACCTGGCCCAAGCGGTGTACAAAAATCACCACATGTAGTAAGACCATTGCCAAAAGCCCCGCCTCGCAAGAAAACTAATAGAGCTGACAAAAGAAAATGTAAATCAGCCGTTTTAACTGATACGCCAGTAAAAAATGAGATAGAAAAAAGGAAATTAGAACAAGAAGCAAAGAAGAATAAGGTTAAACGAGATGTTTTCTCAGATAAAGGAAAAAAGAAGAAACTAAGGAAGGTATCTACAAGTGATGAAGAGAAAGAAAGTGAAGAAGAATTTTGCCTTGTGTGTACGAATCCGTATTCGGAAAGCAGGTCCAGGGAAATTTGGATCCAGTGCCAAAAGTGTAAATTATGGGCACATGAAGATTGTACTCCAGGTTTACCAACTTACCTCTGTCATCACTGTGATTCAGATGATTCAGATTAAGACTTTCTAACAGTGCGCACAGTACTTGATAATTTGTTGATTATTAGTTTGGTACATCAAAAAGCTTAAGTTTCTAATTTTTGTTATATAAGTTTTGTAGTTTTATTTTGTTTTCTATTTTTATTATAGAAGCTTATAAGAGATGTATCTGTCAAATGTGTAATAAATCATGATTAAAGAAGTGTTATATTTATTTATTTAATTTAATAACTTTTAACAATGAACATCAAACACTGTGACAATCAACCCCAAACACTGTGACAACCAACCCAGACACGGGGTATGTTGTCACAAAAATCTATTTTTACATAATTTAAATAATATGCTAATCTATAATTCCAATCTTAGTAATTTTTGCGCCTTTATTATGTCATATATATGTACTTTATATGTAGGTTTATATGAATTGATTCTAATGCAGGAATCACCTTTAAAATAAGGATAGTATAAAAATGTGACAACCATACCCGGTCTCCCCTACTATACCACGAATCATAAATACTAGCGATTCAGTACAGTATTTTGAAATTCTGCCCATTTCTCCTGTCTTCGAAACGTTCTACTTGATCTAAATATGAGCAATATTGCAGGGTCGTTTTAATTGACATTTCATCGAAAACAATTATGCATATTTTGTCATTCTCTGGCAACGACTTAGCTTTTTCTTTAAGAACTAGAATTAATTTGTCATTGAAACCAGGGGTACAGTTTAAAAATCAAGTCCATGTGCGCAATGTAGATTCAGCAGGTAAAGTTATTTGTTTAAAGTTTCTTAAATAACGGTATCCTCCTGGTGATTGGTAATGTAAATCTAAAGCAATTTTTTCCCTCGGTACTCCACTGTGATTTTTTTTTATGTAAAAGTTGCATTTTACATAATGTTTTACTATCATTTGATATATTCAACTGCTCAATTAAATGTTTTACATTTAACTGTAACGATATTTTTTTTCGTAATCTTTTAATTATTAATGTTTTATTACGGAGTTTCCTTTTAAGTATAATATTTTGTTGTTTTGCTGTTTTTTTACATTGATTTGTAGTTTTCGTTTCTTAGAATAATTTTTTACGTGCTGAAAATGTACCACTTCTACGGGGGGATACATGAAATTTAGAAGGAGATCCTGTCTGACTTGGAGTATTGAATGGCGATATCTCTAAGTTCCACTTACTTGTATTTTGAGGTGTTGATGTTGATGGTCCTGGTGAATTGCTATAAAATTTGCATTGCGCAGAATATGTTTTTATAGGTGTTTTCACTTTCATTTCAGACATTGGAGGTATTGTTGCAGTAAATGTATTTACGGATATTTTCACCGTAGGGATGGCATCCTGAATTAATTTTCTTTTCTCCGAATTATATTGTAGTACAAACATATCATTTGAAAAATGTTGCTCACAAATTGCTTTATATCTACATTTTTCATACGGAAGTCCCACTAATTCGAAATTACCGGTGTATTCTACCCATTTTTCACGTTGTTCGTTATTTTTAGGGAAATAAAAGAATTGCAAATTCGAATGATAAGTGCTTGATTTAGCACAATTTTTAACTTGACATTTAATTACTCTCGACATTACTAGATGTGTAATTATGAATACAGTGAAAAGAAAAAATCTTCAACATAAATTTTCTGTAATATTCCAAATAAACAATTACAAGTTATACAACACAGACAAACATACAATACTGATAGAATCGTACGCGCGCATACAGTCGACCAATTCTGTAATGTGTGTAATGTTTTTGTTCTATACTTGTCTGGGTGCATGTAATCAGCAGTCTGGACGCAGTGACATCTACGACAGTTGCAAGAACGAGAACGAAATAAGCAGCACATTATATCGTACACGGTTGAGGATCTGTTTATGTTTGTCTGTGCCCCTACTACTACTCGGACAGGGACGGACGCCCTGGTTGCGAACACCAGCTGGAAAACTAGGAATATTACTCTGAAACTTATACAATATTTAAACTTTATATACTCTATTATATCTAGGGCGGGCTTTGTATATGTATATATATTTGAAATTATTTGCTATGCGTGGCTGCAGCGGTCTGGGAGCTGCTGGGCTTGGCTGCAGCGGTCTGGCTGCTTGGTGTGGCTGCAGCGATCTGGCTGCTCGGTGTGGTTACTGGTGCTGGAGCAGCTGGTGGAGTTGTCGCCGATGCGTAGGAGACGCCCTCAGTGACTCGTCTAGCGGCTGGCTTGAGTTCGACTGCTTCTTCGGGAATTTTTCGCATCCTCTGAAGTTGGCAGGGTGGTCTCTATCACAGTTGGCGCAAGTCGGATTGCTGTGCGGTTGGACGCAAAGGTAAGAGAAGTGTGACGCCCCACACTTCACGCACTTGGGGTCGACTCGGCAGCAGTGGGCGGAGTGACTGAAGCCCTGACAGTCGAAACACTGCCCGACTACAATCTTTCTTCGCTGTGGCTCGATAGTTATAATTAGGTTTAAAATAGATTTTGTTTGGAAAATCTTTTTTCCTTCTGGTTTTTTGAGCTCACAAGCATCATAGGCAGCACCGACTTGTCGCGTCTTGACTTCATGCGAATCACTACCTCCACTGGCAGCTGTTTGTATCCGTCCCTGCCATGCTAGATATGTGATATCTGGACTTGATACGTAGCCATGCATTGAGTAGGACGGAGAGGATGCACCTTCTCAGGAGTAGTTTCTCCTTCGTGCCAGGGGAAAAACCGTCCGCAAAAACTGGCAGAGAAGTGGCCATAGCATCACTTCATCGTAAACAGCTGTAGTAGACTGGATGGTGGAACTTCTCATATTCATTCTATGGATAAAATAACCTCATCCAGTGGAAACGTGGTCCCGACTGGGCAGGTGATCGTCATATAAGCAGGCGATCGTCAAATGAAACAATAGCTGACAGTAGAGTATCATGTGATATATCTTTTATAAAGGATTGGCTAAATGTGAGAAACAATTATAATATTCTGGAATAAATAACAACAAACATATGTAAAATTGTAATGAGTTAAACAAATAATAAAACAGAAACACAAAAATGCTGCAAAGAAATGCAATCTGTAATAATCATGGTTAAACACATAAATAAGAATCAACTCAAATAACAACAAAACTGAAAAGAATGATAGCTTTATGCTTAATAAATCAATAATATGAAAGTATTTACAAAGGATTAAACCCATTAATTAACATGTGCTGTAATAGAAATTTTCGTATTAGTGCTGCTTTATAGTGAGATCAGCTTCTCTCAGGTAGCTGTATGGTATTACACCATAACTTAGACCTGGATTTCGTCACCAAGGCCCACACATGGTGTTGGTTTCTTTTTACAAACAAGAGAACATTTTTTTTTTAATATCCGTTACATACATATAATAAAAAATTCAGTTTATATAAGCAGAGATTTTTTATCTGTTTTGCAAAATTCGTAGCTTAAAATTTTGTTTATTACCAGAACCAGATATTTTTTGGTACATTTCACTATATTTAAAATGTGAATTAACATAAATTTTAGTATTTAATAATTTATCAATGATAAATATTTTATGGCCTTGCACTGTTCTAGCCATGACAAAACAGTGGTATTATTTTCAACTTTTTTTATCTGTTTTTTAATGTTACACTGATAGAATTTTTTTTTAATGTACCTATTTTCAAATATATGCAATATAATATCTATTATATTCCTAAATTCATCAGATGGCGCTTTTAATCCTTCGTCTTCGTTTAATTTAATGTTTTTATATGTTTTATTTAATATTTAAACATGTCTCCTGTCATTAATATCTGTATCTTTTATTAATTTTTCTTTGCAAATCTCGCATTTGTAGTAGTCTATACATTTTTTTGCCAAATAACCCGCAAAATATGTTAAGGAACATTATTCTAATGATTCTTGTGCGTCATTTATAGGTTGTTGTTCCGAATTTGAAGGACATGAAGATGAACCATCAGATTCATAATTATTATTTTCATTTATTAATTCAGAAGTAGAGTTATATGAATTTGAAATATTAGAATTTAGAATAGGGAAATTAATAAAAATGGCGGTATCGGCTATACAATTTGAAGACTTGGCTGGTTTCAATGCATTTATTATTGAACTTCTAAATGTAGTTCGCAATGTACATAACGTAGGATTTCTATTGTAACCTGCCTTTTGCCTAAATATAGAAAATTGGTTTTCCAAAACATCTTGATTTAATCTATTTGTTAATAAAAATAAATTATTTTTAGAATTTTTTTCTTGTTCAAAAATTTTTAAATACCAGAAATTGTCTGAACCAGACCATAAAACACGGTGGTTTAGTTTCTTTTAAATTTTTGCTGTCAATTTTAATTAATGTTAACAGCGGCTCAATTGCGTTTACTAATGTCTGCTTTACAACATCGTTTCCGTCAGAGAGAGCAGAATTATATATATTATTATTATTATTAAAACAGCTTCGGTTATTGAGGCAATCAAATAAATTATTCATAAATAATATGAATTCTGCTGTATTTTCTGCGGTGTCTGACAATAATTCGTTAGTAGCAATGCATGTATTACTAAATACTTGTACCGCTAGTCTTACATTCATCCGTTGAAAGCTTGACGGATAAATATGCGTATCTGTAATCTGTAACGACTAACTGCGTATAACCTTTAAGTGATTTCGGAAATTGGCCTAAAAATCTATATGTAAAGTATGAAAAGATATTGGAACTTTCTCCATCGGATATAAATATCTTCTTTTCCCGCTGGTATAATATCATATAAATATATGAAATACAGCAAGAAATGTATTTTTGCACGTTTATTCTCATCTTTATAAACCAGTATGTTTCACATAGTTTCTTTAATGTTTTCTCTACGGAAAAGTGTCCCATTTCATCATGGGCACTGCGGACAATTTGTATTCGTAATTCTTTTGGTACCATCCAATGAATAACTCGCGTTGTGATTCTATAGACTCGTCCATCGCGGAAGGCATAATTTTTATAAATACTTTACTCGTATTCGATTTCAGGAGTCCTCGAAAATATAACATGAATTTCGCGCATCATTTTGTTGGTTTAGTGAGCCGATAACACCCAATCCGCGGTTTCTATTCTTAAAATGTGTACTTCCTCCGTCGATTGTTCTGTAGTTTCCGGATTGCGACTCAAAGCATCTACATGACTCATTCGCGCGCCATGACTGTATTCTACTGTAAATGTAAATTGTTGGCGGTCTAATCACCAGCGTGCAATTCTCGGCATTAAATCACGTTTCGAACATGCAGTTTTAAGGTATTACAGTCAGTTACAACTTTGAAATTTATACCGACTAAATATACTTGGAATTTCTTTAAGCTTTTAACTACTGCCAATGTTTCTAGTTCGAATGAATGAAATTTTGTTTCACAACCGCTTATTTGACGACTGCAGTATGTGGTAGGTTGTAAACTACCATTACCATTGTCCTGCCTTTGGAGTAGGATACCTGTTATACCCAATTTACTTTCATCGGTATTTACTTCCGTTTCACCATGAGGATTATAAATAGCCAAAATAGGACGTAGAATTAAATTTTGTTTCAATTTTTCTAAAGCATTTTGTTGCTGTTCCGTCCAATTCCACGTTTCCGTTTCTTTAATAATTTTGTAAGAAGCTGTGCTACTTCAGCATATTTATTTACATTTGTTAATCCGATAAACTGTCTAATATTATGTACATTTTATGATACTGCGAAATTTTTACAGCTCCAATTTTTACTGCACCCGGCGTTATACAGTTACAGCTAATTTCAAATCCTAAATAATCGATTTTAGTTGCAAATAACACATGTTTACTAATTTTTAATGTTAACCGTTCCTTTTGCATTATTTTCAAAATTGTTTCAAATTTTTTAATTCCCTCCTAGATAGTTCTAGACGGTATTAAATATAACATCGATATACGCCATAGCTATATTATTTTTATACGGGCCTAAGATTTTATCCATAATTCTATGAAAAATACTGGGGGAATTTGTGAGACCAAATGGTAACCGATTTTAAATTCATATTGTCTGTCCGGTGTTACGAATGTTGCTTCCAATTTTCATTCTTCCGCGATGGGTAAGGTCAAGGGTTGTAAAATGTTTACATCCCCATGGACGATGAAGCTGATCATTGATTCGCAGTAAAATATATTTATCTTTAACAGTAACATTATTCAATTTGCGATGATCTATACAAAAGCGCATATCACCCGTTTTCCTTTGCACTAATAAAACAGGAGAAGCGTAATTTGGTGAATTTGATTCTCAAAATATGTCTTTGTCTAATAATTCTTTGATCATTTCATTTACTTTCACATCGTTATATGCCATGCGATAGGGGCGATATATTAGGGGTTTATTATGTTGTACGTTGATTTCGACTTCGGTGGATTTTGTATATTCCATTTCGGTTATATGTTAGGCAAAACAACATTATTTAATAATTCAGCAAATTTTACTTTTGAAGTTTGAGACCTCCAAAATTTAATTTTAATATTTATAATTCATTCTTCGGTTCGGCATAACAGGAGTGAACAACTCAGTTTCTTTCTTAATTTATTTTTACAATATAATAGTCATCTACATGTACAAGATTTACAATCGCTATTACCTATACCTCTTTATCGAGTGCGAATTTATTCATACACTTTGGCACACAGTATTTGTAAAACTGGGTTAATCTAACACTCGTTTCTACACTAAGTATTACAAAAATAATTATCGTCTGTTGCGTATAATTTAATATAAGTTAGTATTTACGTGAATTACTTGAATTTTCTTGCGACCATAGTTACTTTATCTACTTCTCTGTCACAATTTTATTCTGCCAATTTCTCAGTATCAAACGAGTACTATCAATTTAATAATTGCATTGGTAAAGTATTTTTCTCATTTAATGTCCAATGTGAAATATTGTAACAAATCTATACAGGGTGAGGCAAATGATATTCAAATAATAATATTAACAACGTTAATATGAGATGAATAAAATACTTGGTCAGGTTTCAAAAGATAAAATTTATTCACTTTATACGTATTTCGGTAGTAACATCATCATCAGAAGTCACGGACAATTAAAACAAAGTAAGATTTACAGGACTTATACTTATATTATATTTTAATGGACCCAGCAACTATATCTCGCTTATTTATTAAGTTAGTAATTTATTTCATATAACATGATTTATACAGCAACATGTAAGCTACTTAATGATGGATGTACATTCATGATACCACTTCCGGTTTATTAGTAATTAATATCAACTTTGAAATTTCAAATGGAACATACTATATTTTTTTACAAATTTGAAAAGTACATCAAATTTGCTTTACAATCATGTAAAGTATATGTTACATTATTAAAAAGTAAAATGGCGGGCACTTGAACAATATATTGAAGAGGCTGGGAGTCATTTTGAATATTTGTTGTAAAATCATTTTGTTGTTATTAAGTGTTCCTTATTCTTATTTTCTGTATTATTATGACAAAAAAATATTATTTCGTTTAATAATAATAGTTACAATTGTATTAGTTCATTGTTTTATTTCAAGCCACAGTCATGGCTCACTACTCTCTTTTCGACTAGGTGTATAAAAAAGTGCCCGCCATTTTACTTTTTAATAATGTAACATATGGATTATTTTACATGATTGTAAAGTAAATTTGATGTACTTTTCAAATTTGTAAAAAAATATAGTAAAAGTTATGTTTTTCATTTTTTTTTTCAATTATTATTTATTGTCAAGAATATATGGGCGGCAACACATGCATTAATAGAATATATACTGTTATGTATGATAGAATACGGTGTAAAATATTCGGTGTATAATTGTAGAATATAATAATATAGTCAAAACAGATAACAGGTTTTATTAGGGAACACACAAATATGTAATAACAACAGTATTACTATAAAATATCTAACATATTGACATTACTATTTACATTATATCAACAAGTTGTCTCTCAGACAACTCAGAAACCTACTACTTTTCATACATATCTAACACCTCCCTTTTTTTAATTAATATGTTTTACATTTTGGGTTAATAATTAATTTTGTTGAGGTCTTGATATTCTTGTGGAGCGTCTTGGAATTCTCTCTTCTGTAGTGGAATACGATACTGCTGGACTATTCGGAAGTAGAGTGGAGCTGCTTGACGGTGTAGTCGCCATGGCGATTGTTGTAGATGATCTGTTGTTTTGTTGAGCTTTGCTAGAACATACAGGTATAAAATCATATGTGTTCATAAAGATGTCGAAGGCAGCTGGCTTTGAAGGAGATGAATCTATCCTAGAGCTCAACTGGTTCGCATGACGACGGGTAACTACGTTGCCATTTGCGAATAGCACTTCATAAGTGACGTTTCCTATCTTGCGAAGAATATTCGCTGGTTCCCAATTTAGTTTTGCTGGATTGCGATAGGAGAGAGCATAAATAGAGTCACCTATATTAAACTGTTTGTCTTTTGCTCCATGGTGCCGGTTAAAAGTCTGCTCCATTTCTTCATTCGTGAGCGAATTCTTTGGTGGCTGTGGTCGTAACAGATCTAAGCTTATTCGAAGAGGTCGTCCCAAGAAGGCTTCGGCTGGAGAAACTTCTCTGGGTACAGAAGTTGACGGCGTAATTCTGTAATACAGTAAGAATTTTTGTAGATTGTCAACTGATGTACCTGTTCCCTTTAATTTTAGTAGAGTTCTCTTGAATGTGTCCACAAATCGTTCGACTTGCCCATTTGATTGCGGGTGGTACGGTGGTGAAAATACATGTGTAATACCATTTTCACTGCAGAACAATTTGAAAGTAGTACTGGTAAACTGTGTACCATTATCTGTTATAAATGTTTCTGGCATTCCAAATTGAACGAAAATATTTTTCATAGCGGCGATAGTTACGTTTGTGGTAATTTTACGAAGTTCTACTATTTCGGGCCATTTGGAGTAAGCGTCAACAAGAATTAAATAATATACGCCATCCAATGGTCCTGCAAAATCCGCGTGTACTCGTTCAAAACATCTTGAAGTGAGAGGCCAAGAGCAAAGTTTTGTCTTCACAGGCTTCTTCTGTGAAGAGGCACAATGGAAACAAGCTTTTATATAATTTTCGATGTCTTCATCTATTCCAGGCCAATATACGAGTGTGCGTGCTAATTGTTTAGTACGAACAATTCCCAAATGTCCGTCATATAGTAGCTTAAGCACAAGTTTAGTTAATGCTTGTGGTATAACTACTCTATTTTGAAATAATAAACGTCCATTATTCATGGAGAGCTCATGTCGGCGAGATAAAAGAGCACGGAATTTTGGATCATCTGTCTTCTTTGGCCATTTGCCAGACGTAAAACAAAGAACAGCATGTGACAATGAACTATCTGATTGCATGTGATCTACTATTTGATTAGATGTCAAAGTAAGTTGAACAAGTGACTTACGGCAATCTTCAGATTTCATCATTTCGAAGTCTGCGGAGATTTTAGCGATAACGTATTCATCATCGGGCTTCATTTTTGTCGAAATAAGTCGAGAAAGAACATCAGCGCATCCAAAGTTGTTTGTAGAGCGATATTCGATTTTCAAATCAAATCCAAGAAGAAAAATGTTCCAACGTTGTAGGCGGTTAGCTGTTGTGATGGAAATGTTCTTGTAATTGCTAAAAATATGTAGAAGAGGTTTATGATCAGTCTACAAGATAAATTTGCGACCCATAACATATTAGTAAAACTTTTTCAAGGCAAAAATGATGGCCAAGCATTTCTTTTCGATCTGCGAGTAATTACGTTCTGCTGGATTCAAACTAGCAGATGAATGTTCAACAGCCTTCTGAGATCAATCAGGGTACTTCTGTAGGAGGACAGCGTCAACTCCATACTGCGAAGCGTCGGCAGCAACTATTAATTCTAAAGTTGGATCATAGTGAGCAAGCAAAAGTGGAGAAACAAGTATTTGTTTGATCTTGTCAAATGCTGATTGACATTCACTGGTCCATTTGAATTTTTCATCTTTCTTGAGTAGATTGTCTAAAGGAGCACGGAAATTATGAAGATCCTTGACGAAAGAACCATAATAATTTATTGCTCCGAGGAAGGAACGTAGACGAGTGCTATCTGTAGGAGGAGGCATTTCCAAAATTGCTGCAGTTTTCGCTGGATCTGGTTTTCATCCTTCTTTTGATATTAAATGACCTAAGTACTTAATATTTTTTGTGAAAATGTACATTTGGCAAAATTGAGATGAAAACCAAAATCTTTCATTCTTTGTAAGCAAGCTTTTAGGTGAATATTATGCTCATCAATAGTTTTACCTGTTATGATGATGTCATCGAGGTAAGCACACACCCCTGGAAGTCCTGCTATCATTTGGTCTATAATTTGTTTAAAAATACTGGGTGCTGTCGTAATGCCGAACGGTAGTCTGTTGTATCGGTATAAACCACGATGCGTGTTTATAACGACCAATTCTTTGGAGTGTTCATCCAACTCGACTTGAAGGTAGGCTTTCGACAATTCTAAAGTTGTGAAGAAATGACCTCCATTCAATGTAGAAAAGATATCGTTGGGTATTGGCAAAGGATAACAATGATCCTTTAGTACTGCATTTAATCCTGTGCTAAAGTCAGCACAAACTCGAAGTTTTCCATTCTTCTTGCGAATGACGACAATAGGGGCTGCCCAACGAGAGCAGTCTATCTTTTCTATAATTCCAATACCTTCTAAACGGTCCAACTCCTTACCAACTATGTCCAAGGAAGCGTAGGGTAGCGGTCTCTTTGGACGGAAGACAGGACGGGCATCTTCTATGAGTTGAAGCGATGCCTTCGCTTTCGTGCAACAACCAAGCGAAGTACTGAATATATCAGAGAACCTATTAGTAGATATGTCATGAGAGTTCGAGATAATTCCTCGGCCAGGGGGTGAGGGGGCAGGCGGACTCAAGATGGCGGCTCAATTCAAGATGGCGCCGGGTCTATTCAAGATGGCGCCGGACCTATTCAAGATGGCGGCGGCTTTAGAGAACAAGATGGCGGTGGACCTAATTAATATTCAAGATGGCGGCGGCTTTAGAGAACAAGATGGCGGATGGTTAGGTCAGGGTACTCATTCACCTAAGGTCAATACACATGTGGGGTTAGGTCAGTGTACTCGTACACCTGGCGATGATCCACCTAGGGATGTGACACGTGTGCAGTTCAGTGCTCTGATGCTCTGGTATTTCGCGACATATGCATTTCTTAGGGCAGTACACTTATGTTTGAACACCTGCGGGTGATGATGAGTCACCTGGGGGATATACCACGCGTGCAGGTGTGTGGCGTAAGGGTGAACACGTGCAAGGCATATGAAAAAAAATGTGCTAATTTGTGACACGTGTAAGGTTGACTGACGTGCTAATTTGAACACCTGACTTATTTCTTATATGACGTCATCGAACAAGTTTGAACCTGATTGTACACACATTTGTTTACACATTGAAAATACCTATAATACCACATTTTAAAGATGTCACCCCTTTGAAAGTATTTTTTGCAAATTAAATAGTAATACCCCGTGTAAGATGTGAGTGATCCTGCAGAAGTGACGTCATCGAACAAGTTCCAACACACAACTTTATCTTAAGTAGGTTCTGACCCCCTCCACCTTTCTTGATTAAGCTATCCTCTAGATTACTTAAATAAGTGTATTGTTACTGCAGTGCACACTAAACTCCAATATTGCGTGCTGTTAACATAACAACAGGAACCTCTGTTCACAATGTCTTTCAAGTTAAGTGAAGCAGAAAGAAAAAATCTGGAATTTACCATAAATAAAATACTTTTTTTCAAAAAATATAATGAACTTATGAAAAATAATAAAATTAAATATAATAAAATAAACAACGATACTACGATTCAGCCAAAAACTACGTCTTCATCTACTGATGTAGTTGAAGAGCCCAATGAACTTTAAAACTTGCAAATTTAGATTTAGCCTGCGTTAACCGGCATATGTGGTTGAAAATTCGTGACAAACTGTATTATATACTTCAATACTTAGGGAGTTGCGATTTATTTATATAATTTGTGAGTTTTAATACAAACATTCCAAAAGATCTACAGCTTCACAAATGCTTGGATAGGGTTGGAGTGGGGGGGGGGGGGGTAAATTTTATGGTATAAAAGCAATGAAATTAGACATTGTTAGTCAGTTCAGATTAAACTACTCAAGGAGTAAAAACTACACAACATGTCTGTTCTCGATATATTGAATGAAGTTGCTCAGGTGAAAGAGCCCATATCCCTGAATGAGCTGAAGAAAGGGAAAAAATATAAAGTTATGAATATTCGACGAGTGAGTACAACTTATGGCGAGAAAGTAGTCCTCGAATTTGAAAGCAACATTTTATTCTTGGGGGCACGGTTTAATCAACTAACCGATGAGAACATAGAAGAGGGTATCCAACAAGAAAAAGCAGGGAAATTGTATGTGGTTTCCACGGGAAAAGTCGGAAAAGTGGTGGATTTATAATTCGGTTCAATATAATCGGCAGCAGCAACTACAAAGCGGTGAAATTGGAATATGGTTTATCGGAAAGTGAATTATAGAAACAATTTAATAGATGATATAAATAAACATTTAATAAAACTTAAACGTTTGAAACAAGATATTCATAATTACTACGTTTTGAAAAATATAATTAAAAATATTAAACAGTTAAATATAAGCCATGAAAGTACAGTTCAAGGAAACCGTCAAAGTGCACTACATGTTTGTGTGGACATTCGCTTACAAAACAGCGAGACAGAGCCCATGGACACAGATAGCTGTTGATAGGGCACACTTTAAATATAAGATTGATAATTTCTATGAACCATTGTTAACACCTATATTAAGAAATAAAATAAACCATGTTCATGTATAAAAAATAAGTATGATATAACAATTTGTAACTATTATTACCGATAATAAAATAATAAAACTGCATTGCTCTTTTAATTATTTGCTTACCTACATATTTGTTTTGATCCTATGAAAAATAGCTGATAGGAGACGGTAAGTATATGTGGTTGCATAAGAAATAAAACAAGACATATTTTAAATTGAAATTTATTTTTAATCTTATTTCATTACAATTATATTACATAAAATTATTTATTACATTCAATACAATACTTTTTAATGGGGTATACATTCCCGACTTGGTCACCATTGGTGTCATCAGCAATTAGAGGGTGATCAGTGCAGTGCCTATAATTCTGGAATTCCTTGTCATTCTGCCATGCCTTGGGGAATTTGCTCCATTGACTGTCAATCTGGCGTCCAGCGAATGCCATAATAAATTCCATGGGTAAACAGCCTATTTCTTCTTCTAACATAAAGTGCAAAATTCCACAATCATTAAACTTTTTAAAAGATTCCAATGAATTAAAACGCTGCTTGTACCAGTCGTTCAATAAGTAAACATGTCTTAATGCACAGTATTGCGAATAATTACATAAATTTAATTCAAAAGATTCATGTAATTTTTTTAATGAAGGGCAACCGAAACATTCAATATTAATAATTTTTAATTTATGCAAACCTAAGATATCATTCAACCATTTTATTTTCTCATGTCCTTTAACATAAATTTTGTAGGCACCACTAAACATGTCACGGACAATATTCATTAAAAGACTGTAATTTATATCGCCCGAAATCCATTCTAAATGATGATATTTATTCGATAGCCACCGCACATTTTTTTGATTTCTAGTATTCAAATCAGAGAAAGAATAAGGAGGTAAAAATAATTTAAAGTTATATGAATTCGTATCAATATTTAAAACAGAAATTTCTTTACAAATAAAAGTAATATTATCAGCGGAATCAAATATTTGAAATCCCTGCAAATCCGCTATGAAAACAGACATATTTATACTGTTTGACGTTCAGAAATCAAATAACTGTATAAAATCTTATACAAGAGTTATATTCATTAGTGGTATATACTTTTACTTGATAGGTGAATATAAGCCCCTCCCTCTTTGAATTATCATTCAACATTAGTTTTACTTATCCAGCTATTATATTTATTATCGAATCCAAGCCATTTAACATAAACCATATCACCCTTCTTTTTTAAAACTTTTTCAACAAGATATACATCAGGATACTTTACTTTCTGCATTTCATGTTCATAAAATCCTCCTTTTATAACTTGGCCAGACTGATCTTTAAGAATATAAGTAATTGGATTTGTTAATTGAACCAAATGTATAGTAAATATTTCATTAGACCAATTGGGAGTATAACCTTTTACAAAAGCCCCTCTATATTTGCTTATTCGCACAAAGTCTCCTACATTAAATTTTGCTTTCCCAACCATTTTAATATTACTGTAAACACTGTCAAGAAGTAATTTTTCATTCTTTTTACTAACTTCTATAGGTTTCATATTAATAGTTCTGTGTTTTGTATTGTTATACTTTTCCGTAAGTTTTGGTAATAAACTCAACCACTTGTATGTACCCTGTAAACTAAATTCTTTCCACATCATTAATTTTAAAGTGCGATTAACACGCTCAACGACCGATGCTTTTTTAGTACTATAGCTTGAATAATGATTAATATTATATTTATTCATTAAATTTTGAAAATTTTGATTATAAAATTCTTTTCCCAGATCAGTTTGTAAATTTTGAGGAATTCGATTACTACTAAGCAATATACTTTTCATAGCTGCTGAAATTTCTGAACCTGTTTTGTTTATAACAGGCTTGGTCCACAAAAATTTGGAAAATACATCAATTACAACTAAAATGTAGCGATAACCTTTATTTACTCTAGCATAGGGAATCATTTCAACCAAATCAGCCTGGAATAAGTCATTTATTCCTTTTGTAATTACACGCCTTCGGTGAAAGTTCACGCGAGCAGGTCTATGTAATTCTTCTACAATTTCACGCTTAATTTTCGACATAGTACACTGAAGTTTCAAGTAAAATTTCCATATATAATTGTTGAAAATTAACACTTAATGGGCCAGAATATATTTGTAATTCATCCCCTTTAACAATGTTTTTATTAGTTAAAGCAAATATGGGTTTCGATTTATTTAAACTGTAATTCAAAACTCCATTATCATTACTTAATCTGACTTCTAAAATTTTACCACTGTAAGGAAAAATATAAGAATCTGAGTTATTTGTAGAGTATATATTATTTTTAAATTGTAAATGTAAATTAATATGGGCAATAAATTTCAAATTTTGCTTTATTTTTAATAATTCGGATGAGATAAATTTCTCAACTTTATTTATTTTACGATGAAGCTCCAAATTTACTGTTATATCTTTTATATGTTTTTTAACCTTATGATGCTCAATGTGACGACCGAACTTGTCAAGAGTCATTATTAGAATGATGCTATTCTATAATACCCGCTTCTTTTAACTTCTCGATTATTGATATAATTTCATTATTGTGACCTGTATGACCGGCATCACGTGATGCAATTAAAAGACGCAGTCGATCAACCAATTCATTTACATTATCCCAGTACACATACTCTACTCGATTTTTAGTTAATTTTTTTAAATAATTTCCACCGGATTTGGAACTTGTTTTTTTAGATATCGAATGTATCTTTTTTAAAGCTGGACTTCCACTCGAGGTAGAACTTGGTCTTTTATAAATTAAACTTGCTTTTTTAACAGCTGAAACAACTTTCCTCTGAGGGACTAGCATTGGGGCAATAATGGAAGTATATTTCTGAGATCTTGTTCCTGAAAATTGTTCGCTGTCACTATAATTTCGACGGGCAGCGTTCGTTCTTTTTACAATATCAGTATAATTTTTACGATCGGCCTCAGTATACCCCAATGGTTGTTTTTTAAATAATAGTTCATATAAACCCGGTGTGCCAACATACTTTAGATTTTGTACAACTATATCTTTACCCGCAATTTTTAACTCGGAATCACCTATAAAAAAATTATCAGTATCTACATCATGACGCACGCCATATTTAAAATCAAATGAATCTTTGTCATCTGTTACCATCTCTTCAACGTATTGTCGAGGTAATGGATCATACTGGTCTAAATAATCCCTGAATGAGGGCTCCTGAGTTAAATTCAAAATATCCTCTCTATTTATTGATGGACGCCCTTCAATCATGGATGATTGATTTTCAATAAATACGTCATCGTTATCACCATCCTCATTTATTGATTCTGCCACTACACTTGTTTCTAAAAATTTAGGGCCTAATAAAGTTTCATTTTTCTTAGATATTTCCTCATCCTCTACTTCTTCTTTCGGTTCACTTTTAACTTCTTCTTTTATATTGGCCATTGGTAAATTAACTGCAATATCTTTCAAAGATTTAATTATTGGCTTATACTGCGTTTCTAATTCAATTTTTCTACGTAATGGACCAAGCCTAAGGTTTTTAAGCTTCTGCTTAATAATATTACGAGTATTCATTATATCTTTTGTTAATTTTTCATTCATTTTTTAATTTGTGTACAATAATATTAAAACCAATAAACCAGCTTTAAACAGCTATTAGCAGAAGCAATAGGTGAAACAGGTTCAAGGTCACAGACCAGCTCCGGAACAGGTGTTTAAATTAACAGAACTGTTACTAGTAGAAACAGGTAAAAAACAGCTCTGTATGATAATCAAACAGGTTCAAGACCTGGTAACCAGCTCATAATTAGATAAAAAAACAGATCTGTATGATAATCAAACAGGTTCAAGACCTGGTAACCAGCTCATAACCAGATAAAAAACAGATCTGTATGATAATCAAACATCTGATAGCTGTATAAACAACTCGAAAAAAGATATGACTTAAATTCAATCTGTTGCTGTTCATTTAACCTGTTCTAGATGTTTACTGTACTACAGCTAACCAGCAACTGAAGCCTCTTAGCTCCCGGCACTGTTATTTATTATAATATATTTATCAAAACCTGTACGGTAACGCCCCCTATTTAAGTCACTTTATCAATAACCACAAACCCGTATTTATTACTCCAGCAAAAAGAACAAAGGTCCTTAAACTTTTCATATGACATATCTGTATTCACGTGATCAGCATATACATGCTTTAAATTCATATCATCTTGTTTAAATAATATTAATAGGTTAACATTATCCCGTATAAGATGTTTGGGGATTCTGGTATAAGTCTGACATAAATAAAAACAATATATAGCTTTATGGCGACCCATGCAAAAATATTCTCTAATTACATCCTGTTTGTCACATGCTACATCATCAAATATAAACACAGAATTGCATTGCGCATTACACGGCTTCTCAATACCCACGTTTTCATTATATGCAAAGTAACCTATTCCTTCAATGGGTTCTAGTAACATGTTTAAAAACTGATATTTAGGTTGGAATAATGATTTTGAATAAATATAGACATTCGAAAAACATAGACCATTTTCGTGCTCGAGAAGTGCAATCATAACATTTGTTTTACCGCAACCGGATGGACCTGCTATGATACATCTTACTATATCCGGTAATAACTTACTATGACGCGGCTCACTACTAGCATTATTAAAATCATAATTCTTAACCTCAAGGTCATAACTTTGTTTTACAGTCTGCATTTTAATATATAAGAACGCGAACGTTACTCCAGCACAGTTCGTCACTGACTGCTGAAGAGGTAAGACGTGCGCTCCTTAAATAGCCATGATGAGAGTGAAAAAGAAATCTGACGGAAGTTTGTCGTTCCGCAACGTAGTCAATCGCGCGCGGAATGCAATAAAGAAAAATAGTAGTAGTTCTGATTTAAATAAATCTGCAAGAATCGCTTTACGAACGGTTAAGAGAATAAAGCGAAAAATTAAAAATCCAAGAGTTATATCTGTACCAAAAACCGGGGGATTCCTTCCATTAATTCCAATTTTCGCCGGCTTGAGCGCTCTAGGCGCACTTGGGGGTGGTGCTGCAGGTATCGCCAAGGCTGTCCACGATGCAAAAGCTGCTACCGAGCAATTGAAAGAAGCTCAGCGTCATAATAAGATGATGGAATCCATCGCCATGGGAAAGGGTCTTTACCTCAAGCCATATCGGAAGGGACTAGGACTGTATTTAAAAAACTCCCAATAGAATTGCCATCGGGGGCATTAACTAATATTGATCTTCGGAAATATGCAAAACAACTGAAAATTCCATTTTTTAGAGAGGTATTCATGCGTAATAATTTACCTAAATATGTAAATCGGAATGAATGCGCCATTATTAATTTGGATAATAGTGACGGACCTGGTTCACACTGGGTTGCTTATAAAAAACATAATAATTTAGTTATATATTTTGACAGTTATGGAAACCTAGCGCCACCAAAAGAACTAGTTAGTTATTTTGGGAACAGATGTTCAATACACTACAATTACAGTAGGTACCAACCTAATAACAGTGTAAAATGCGGCCACTTGTGCTTAGCATTTCTATATGAACAACTCTGAATACGCTTCAGTACTAATTGAACCGTCATGTCATACACATTTACTCTTTTCAGTACTAATTCAGTTATAACTCAAAATTTTCACCCACCGATTATACTCGATGAGGATTCGGAATATGCACTCGGGTTAATAAATTTTGGAGTATATAATGCGATACCGAATATAGATAATCAAAATAATAAATTTTATATTGGTAGTGATGTAATTACTATTCCAGAAGGTTCTTACGAAATAGATGACAAATAAATTCTTACAAAAGAAGTTAGATGCGGGTACTGAATTAAATATTGTAGCAAATAATAATACTCTTAAGTGTGAAGTTAAAAGCAATAAGGAAATAAATTTTACATCAAACGAGTCAATCGGTGATATTCTTGGGTTTAAGCCACGTAAATTAGAAGCTAATAAATCACATGAATCACATAACCCTGTTTCTATAATTAAAGTAAATGCAATATGTATTGAGTGTAGCATAACTACAAATTCTTATTCAAATAGTAAAAATGTGCACATAATTCATGAATTTTTCGCGCGCGTCCCGCCAGGATTCAAAATTATAGAGGCTCCAAATCAAATAATCTATCTACCAATCAACACGCGAGTCATAACTTCCTTAACCCTTAAAATAGCAGATCAAAACGGAAAATTAGTTAATTTCAGAGGGGAAGTCATCACGGTAAGACTACATCTTAAAAAACAAGATGGGGATTAACTTTAATCTTACTGCTCGCAAGAATATAAATACTGCCCGAAACTGCAATTACATCATTCGTAAGAAGTCTGTTCAAGGGTTAACACCTATTAATTATCAGTTTCTAAAATCACTTGGGTTTAAAGTTCAATCTGGATAAACGGAGAAAGCGGATAAAATCGTTAATTTTTTGGATTGGAATTCAGTATAAAAAATCAAAAAAATTTGTTCTTTGCATTCGCCAAAATGAATGCTAATATATTGAACGAATGAAAGCCATGGGCCTATAAGGCCTGCAGAGCTGTTCTATTATAATATATTGAACGTGTCAGAAAAGGCCTTATTTGATGATTCAATCAGTCATGCGGAAAAGCACACGCATCAGCCTTATGCCTCCACAACTTTAAATAATAATGATGAAATTCGCATTCCAATACAGCAACAAGACTTGTACACTCTACCGTGGAATAGTTTACTTTATATTGAGGGTAAACTTCTCACGCATGATAATAAAGTGTCTACCACAGCTAAATTGGTTAACAATGCATTTGTCTTCTTATTTAGTGAAATTCGATATGAAATTGGGGGTATAGTAATAGATAGAGTTCGGAATCCTGGAATAACTTCAACTATGAAGAGTTATGTGTCTTACAATACAAATGAGAGTAAACGTTTACAAAATGCTGGTTGGTTACCTTTGGGTGATACAAAACATATAATTGATAGTCATGGTAATTTCAACGTATGCATCCCCCTCAATATGCTCTTGGGATTTTGCGAAGATTTTAAAAAAATTGTCCTAAATTTACAACATGAATTAGTTCTCATACGAAGCAGCACTGATCTTAATGCAATTGAAAACAGCGCCACCAATGAAAATATGAAAATTGAATTAAGTAAAGTTTACTGGAAGATTCCACATATATCGGTTGCCGATACTGAACGACTGATGCTTATGAAGTATATAGAGAACAGCATTAATTTGGAGATAGCGTTCCGTAGCTGGGAACTTCATGAATATCCACTCCTGCAGAAAACACAACGTCATTCCTGGCCAATCAAAACTGCATCACAGTTGGAAACGCCGCGTTTTGTCATTGTTGGATTTCAGACCGATCGCAAAAATAAACTTAATAAGGACATGAGTAAATTTGATCACTGTAATTTGAGTAATATCAAGTTGTATTTAAATTCTGATATGTACCCATATGATAATTTAAATTTAAATATTAAAAATAATCATTGGGCTATGTTGTACGAAATGTACACTCAGTTTCAGTTGTCTTACTATGAACGACCGTGTGAGCCTATATTCACACCTAATGAATTTATAAATACAGCTCCTCTAGCAGTTATAGATTGCTCGCATCAGAGTGAAACATTGAAATCGGGTAATGTTGATATAAGACTGGAATTTGAAACAAATGAAAATGTGCCCGAAAATACAACTGCATACTGTTTAATTATACACGATAAAATAATTAATTATAATCCATTAACAAATATTGTTAGTAATATGTAAATGTATTTTGTTTTTGAAATAAATGTTTTATAATAATTCAGCGACTTTCATTTAAAAAACCTTATGTATTCTTCTCCTTTTCCCTCGTGTTGTTCAACCAATCAGTCTATCTCTTTCTAACTAAACGGAACCAGTTGTGTGTGGTCAGTTATAATGAAGGTTATTGCCATCACCTGGCTAGTATGTCTTTTACAAATAATAAATTAGCGTGGGTCTCGTGACTTCGAATTTTAAACCACAACACCTGGATGCATAACCCGCATGTAAATCGCTGTTCTGATTGATCAGTGAATCCTGCACACATCCGTTAAATACCGCGACATCATTACATATCAGTCATTTGAACTCGATTACTCACACAGATCGGTTCGCGATGTCAAGCGTTGCTAAAGTAAGCTGCAAAGCATTAAAGACTCTTGTCGACGGAGTTAAAATTTTAAAATCTCAAGACGAATGTATTCGGTGGTTAAAGCTTGTTAATAAGTTTATTTTATTAATTAACCGGGCTATAAAACAAAATGGCGAAATTAACGGTAATTTATTTCAATTGGAATCTAATTTGGGTTTATTCAAATTTTACCGCGAAAAATTAAAACAAATGAAATGTGCTATTCGTGGTGGTGGATTCCAGCCTAAAAAATTAGTTTGGCAGGATCTAGAATCATGTTTCGGATCTCGGATACGTACGGGGATTATTGTAAATTTAAATTATAAAGATCCGTCATTTTTCTTAATAAGTGTTTCCGTATATTCTCCAATAAAATTAATGAAGCTGTGAAATCATCAAATCTAAAAGTTAATTTAGTGTTCAGTGCAAATTTTATATTACCTACAACAGGTGCTGTCGAAATAAAATCTTTCAATACAGCCAATAGCACTATAACCAAAACGACAAGTGTTCGGGAATGGTTTCGTGAAAACGTGGATAAAATAATAGCAAAATTATCAGAGTTTCAAAAGCGCGATTCAGGATGGGCATTATTCGAAATTTTACATTTGAAAATTAACATCAATAAATATACGCCTATCCTTGGGGGCACATATATTGAATTACCGCTTGATATCAAACGTAAACAAGCAATAATTAATGTGAAAAATAAAGACGAATACTGTTTTTTGTGGGCCATAGTTTCCGCACTGTATCCTGCTAATAAACATTCAGATCGCATGTCATCTTATCCTCATTTCAGTGAAGTTTTAAAGTATGACGGAATAAATTTCCCGATGCGTCTTAAAAATATTCCAAAATTTGAAAAAATGAACAATTTATCTATAAATGTTTACATATCGGAAAAAATTGGCAAAGATAAAAATCAAGTTGTACCGTTGTATTTATCTAAATTAGAAGGAGAAAAATTTATACACTTGTTAATGTTATCTTCTAATAACGATGATGGGGATAATGATGATAACATGGATGTTGATGCTAATATTATTGAAATTATAAAAAATAATACTAATTATCATTTTGTTTGGATAAAAAAATTATCTAAACTTCTAAGTAAACAAACATCAAAACACAACGGAAAAATGTACTTTTGTGATAGATGTTTAAACCATTTTACTACACAAACTATTTTTAACAAACATGGAGCTGACTGTAAATTAATAAATAAATGTCGCGTTGAATTACCTTCTGAAGATAACAAATATTTAAAATTCAAAAACTTTCATTATCAAGATACTGTACCGTTTATATTATATGCCGATATAGAATCAATATTACAAAAAATTGATGATAAACAAAATAAAAATTCAATTCAAATTCATAATCATATTCCTAGTAGCATTGCTTACTACTTAAAATGTTCATATGACAACAATCTCTCCTATTTTAAATTAAACAGAAGTGAATACTGCATTGACTGGTTTTCAAATGAGCTGTATAATGTTGCCCAGTTTATTAATGATAAATTCCAAAATCCGATACTTATAAAAATGACGAAAGAACAAGAAACGGCGTTCTTAAAATCAAAAGTTTGTCATATATGTAAAAAGGAATTTTCTGAAACCGATATAATAGTTCGTGATCATAATCATTTTACGGGGGCTTATCGTGGTGCGGCACATCAATCATGCAATCTAAATTTTAAAAAATCACACTATCCCAGTTGTATTTCATAATCTGAGTAATTATGATGGACACTTTATAATTAAAAATATAGCTAAAAAATTACCCGGCCGAGTTTCACTACTTCCTGTAAATAAAGAACGCTATATTTCCTTTACAAAGTATATTCAGGATACAAATATTAATTTTAGATTTATTGATTCTTTTCGATTTATGCCTAGTAGTTTGGAAAAATTATCAAGCTATTTAAAAGACGATGAAAAACCAATCACTCGGAATTTTTGTAAAGACACAAGTCAGTTTCAATTATTGACAAGAAAAGGAGTATTTCCTTATGAATACATTGACAGCTGGAATAAATTTGGAGAACCCTGTTTACCTGATCACAGTCACTTTTATAGTACTTTGAAAAATGAAAATATCAGTGACGACGATTATGAACATGCAAAAAATGTGTGGCAGACTTTTAACGTACAATCATTAGGAGAATATTCTGATTTGTATCTTGCGACAGATGTTCACTTGTTAGCAGATGTATTTGAAAATTTTCGGAGTAATTGTTTACAAACTTATAAATTAGATGCCCTTCATTATTATACAGCGCCCGGCCATGCATTTGATGCAATGTTAAAATATACAGGTATAGCACTCGAACTATTAACAGACGTTGAAAAATTATTATTTATTGAAAAAGGAATACGCGGTGGTCTAGTTCAATGCTCAAAACGGTACGCGAAGGCAAATAATAAATATGTAAATGAATCATACAATTCAAATGACCAAGAAACTTATCTAATGTACTTTGACGTAAATAACTTGTATGGGGCAGCGATGACTCACCATTTACCATACGGAGAATTCAGCTGGGTTGATATAACTAATTTTTATCATATAGACCTTATAAATCTTCCAGAAAATTCTGAAATTGGTTACATTTTTGAAGTTGATTTAGAGTACCCCAAATCTTTACAGGAATTACATAAAGATTTACCTTTGTGCCCTGAAAATTTTACACCTCCAAATTCAAAGCAGTCTAAATTAGTAGCAAACTTATATAATAAACAAAATTACGTTATTCATTATCAAAATTTGAAACAATGTTTAAAATTGGGGCTACAAATTACAAAAATTCATAGAATTCTTAAGTTCAAGCAAAGTCCATGGTTAAAGTCGTATATTGATTTGAACACAGAACTACGAAAAGTATCAAATAATGACTTTCAGAAGAATTTTTTTAAATTAATGAATAATGCTGTCTTTGGAAAAACGATAGAGAATGTACGCAAACATAAAGATGTAAAATTGGTAACAAAATGGAATGGTCGTTATGGGGCCAAATCATTAATAGCTAAACCTGATTTTCACAGCTGTACTATTCTCGATAATGATATAATACTTGTAGAAATGAATAAAACATCGGTTCTGTTCAATAAACCTATTTATGTAGGATTCTGTATTTTAGATATTTCAAAAACATATATTTATGACTTCCATTATAATTACATAAAACAAAATTTAGACTCAAAAGCAGGGGTCCGTGAAGTTGGCACGTCATTGGAAGCACAAATATTCTTTTTTATATTAGTAATTAGTGCTTCGTTAGTGCTCTTTTGTGCTTCAAAATTTTTTGAAATTAATTGAACGGTTCACGAAATAATTAAAATTATATGATGACGTGCCAAGTTCACACTTAACACGTCATTAATAAAATTTCAATTACTTATTACATCTTTTGTTAGTGCTTCGTTAGTGCTCTTTTGTGCTTCAAAATTTTTTGAAATTAATTGAACGGTTTAGGAAATAATTAACATTATATGATGACGTGCCAAGTTCATACTTAGCACGTCATTAATAAAAATTCAAATTACTTATTACATCTTTTGTTAGTGCTTCGTTAGTGCTCTTTTGTGCTTCAAAAATTTTTGAAATTAATTGAACGGTTCACGAAATAATTAACATTATATGATGACGTGCCAAGTTCACACTTAGCACTTCATTAATAAATTTTCAAATTACTTATTACATCTTTTGTTAGTGCTTCGTTAGTGATCTTTTGTGCTTTAATTTTTTTTGAAATTCATAATGCGGTTTATGGTATAATTAAGATTATCTGATGACGTTTCAACTTCATGGCATTAATAAAATATTATACTGTTTAACACATATTTTGTTAGGGCTATGTTAGAGCTCTTTTGTTCTTTATAATTCTTTTAAATTCATAGAACAGTTCATTAAATAATTAACATAATTTTTTTTTAATGGAAACAATATTTAACTTTTTACCTAAAAAAATCCACATACTTGTATTTTCCTGTTTTAAATTATATAAAGGCTGTTTAGTTACGAATTTGTTTTATTATATTAATATTAATTTAAAGATAAACTTAATTTCATGTTCACTATCAAAAAAATAATTTCATTATTTACAAAAAAAAAAAACATAATAATTATTAAAAAAAATTCCGAATATTCTTAAAAAAAAATCTTTGTATTTGGCCTTTATGTTCCTAAATTTTTATACAGGTTGAGTCGGGGTGACGCCCCCCCCTCTCTTTAACTTGTTTATTTTGAGTAATAGAAAAAAATACTCATACAGAAGTTTTATAATTTTAAATATACAATTTTATGGCAGATGTAGATATTACTTACAAAGTCAGGTTTACAAAATATGATTATCGACTTTTATTTATTAAATAGCAACCTATAATTATTTTACTAAAATATAAACCGCCATATCTTTCTATTGTCAATAATGTATTAATTTTAATGAATGTATTTGAAAAAAATTGAGAAAAATAAAATAATTGAGATATATAGGAAATAATTTTTATTCAATATTATAGGTGGCTATGTGAAAATAAACAAAATATAACAATGCTAATACCAACAACGTATACATTTGTTTGTTACTTATTTATTATTACTTACGTATTTATCTATTTATTTATTATTTATTTTCACATAGCCACCTAGGATATTTGAATAAAAATTATTTCTCATATAACTCATTTATCTTATTTTACTCGAAATTTTTCAAATACATTAATAAAAACTATTAGATCGTTAAAAAGACAAAAATGTAGTGGTTCATATTTTAGTAAAATAATTATAGGTTGCTATTTAAAAAATAAAAGTTGATAGTTGTATCTTGTAAACCTGACTTTATAAAAAATATCTATATTTGCCAATATTATCTATAATTCAAATAATAAAACTTTTATATGAGCCATTTCTTTCTATTACTTATAATTAAAAAGTTAAAGGGGAGGCGTCGTCTTAGACTCATCCTGTATACATTTAAGAGAGCAACTGATTCAATTTTAGCTATGATCAACCAAAATTGGTACACTGGTTTGCAAAAAAATCGCGTACACCTATTTTTGTTGTATTGAGTCGATCTTGATTTTTAACTTGTCAATGTCATTAGTGTCAATAAGAATGTCAAAATTAACCGAAATTCAAATACATACTTGGTTGTTCTTTAATTTTTCTTGAAAAAAATTAAATTTCAGAGTAGGTAAACAACAAAAATTTTGTATGTCACTGCATACGGTTGAAATATATAACTTTTTTTTAAACTGGGTTGAGATACCGATGTTGTTACCTCCTGCCAATAGTAGAGATATAGGATCAAGTTAAAATTCACCGGTTTAGATTTTCATGAATAAACAAGTTTCAAGGCCTGTGTAATCCGATTTTAACATTTTTACGATAATGTCTTTGTGTGTGTGTTAATGGAATATACACTAGTTCATATATTATTTAAGAGAAATGGCTACACCTGCGTATACCGTGTGTCTGTCTTAAAGGTGTACATAGGAAATTACATGGGAAACCAGTTTTTTGCAATTCCCTGCTTGCCTAATTATTTAAACAAAAACGCGTCAAATAAAGGTTTTAGGGTATAAAATTCTGCATCTAAATCAATAAACAGAATTACTTTTTCATGCTTTGTAGCGGCAGAAATTAAATATGAAAATTTCGAAAATTACGTTGAAAATAATATCGATAGCCATGGAATTGAACAAAAAATAAATAAATTCTTGACATTTTATCTGTCACAACGTATGTTCTGACAATTTGATTTTGTCTTTGGTTTTTTTTTTTGAAATTATTAAAAAATGAATGTTTATACTAATAAAAAGTTTTTATGGATAAGTGTAGACCACTTATGTAGTACTAGATATATTGGAAATGAGTTGGGAGTACATCACAGCATCATACAAGATATTTAAAAAAAAAAACGTATTATTTTATAAAATGCAGTGTCTCAAAGAACTTGCCCCATACGATGAAGAAAGTAGAAGAGTGTTTTGCGTAGATATGCAGAACCCGGCTATAATGATCAAAATTTCTTTCACGGACGAATGCACTTCCATTTTGAACAATGAACCAAATATCCAAAATACCCGTTGTTGGGCTATAGAAAATCCTGGAATTAATATTTCAACAAGGACACAATATCCTCGAAAAGTTAATATTTGGGCCGGAATTTTAGGTCACCACATAATTGGTCCTATTGAAATACGTGGCAATCTAAATACCGAAAATTATTTGGAGATGCTACAAAATGAAATTGGTCCTGTAAAAGACGATGTTGTGCGCCCAGATCGAGAGGTCTGGTTCCAATAGGATGGATCTCCAGATCTTGCTCCATGTGACTTTTTTTATGGGGTTACATAAAACATCAAATTTATAAAAAAGGCACGAAAACATAAATGATCTAAGAGATTCCATATTTAATGAATGTCATCGTATAATGGTTCTGCATTTGAATATTTATTGTAACTATTATCTTTATAATTACTTGTTATCCGTTTACTAATTACTACAAAACTTTTCTTGCTTGAGCATATTTTGTTACGTGCCTGAGTGTTTGGTCGCGAATCTTGGGGACCCGGGTTCGATCCGGACCGACGCCAAAAATTACTTGGCATTTTAATGGCACAAAATTGATCCCTGTGGCGCACTCTCCACGCCAACAATGAGTGCCCGTGAGGTGACGCCTGGTAAGCGCCCGCACGGTACAAATATTTCATCATTACCAATATCTGTGTACAAAGCAGAGTGGCACACCCAGCAATGGGTAATATGCCGTGATGATATATTTATTTATTTATTTTATTTAATAAATTCATATATTAAACAAAACTGTATTTTTTAAATTTATTTATTAATCTAATATTTCTATTGTTGTTATAATTTACGATATTTGTCCAAATAGAAAAACGTCAAGCATTTATTTATTTTTTGTTCAATTCCATGGCTGCCGATATTTTCAAAGTAATTTTCGACATTTTCATGTTTATTTTCTGCCGTTACAAAGCATGTAAAAGTAATTCTGTTTATTGATTTAGATGCAGAATTTTATGCCCTAAAACTTTTATTTGACGCGTTTTTGCTTAAAATATTTAGACAAGCAGGGAATTGCAAAAAAAATGATTTCCATGTTAATCGTACACCTTTAAGATAGATAAATATGAAGTGAAAATTAAAATAAATTGTTCCTTTACTAGAACTATCAACATTTTAAAAAATTCAACATTAGATGAACATAGTTCTAAAATAAACCTGCGTTTTCAAACTATGATTTTATGACGAAAATAGCATTTCTCGTTTTCCCTATAAAATCAAAGTCATATACTAATAGATTTCAATAATACTGTTTTTAAAATGCAGGTTCATATTAGAAGTATGTTCGTCTAATGTTGAATTTTTCAAAATGTTAACTATTCTAGTACATGAACAATTTATTTGAATTTTCGCTTCATATATAGTAGGCAGGGGTAGCCATTCCGCTTAACCATTTATCTCATTTTTTGTATTCAAGTTCCGTCATACCAGCGAGGAAGTGATTAGATTCTGTTTATAAGGTGTATTATCACAAATGAATTTTATGAAAAATAACATACAAACATCTTTATTAATGCTTGAAGTTATTTAAAAAAAATAGATTCCGTATAACATAATGTGGCACAAGGTCAGCCCATAACGCCTGCATGACCTTCGTCTGAAAATATTGGTTTAATATTTTTCATTAATTTTCATAAAATGCAATATTTTTTTATTCATATACTCCATTTTCCAACCGGAAGAAGTCCTTCAAATATAAATCAAACCTTTTCAAATTTTGTACTAAAGGCTTTTATATCGATGAGAACAAATATTTAATTTTAGCTGCTAGTTGTGAATTAGTGAAGTGGTATTTTACTTGAAGCTCCTAATAGATATTAATGAAAAAATCTGATGTGGACACCACACGACTTCCTTGTACGATTATTAAACTATATATATTTTTTTAATAAATAAATTACAAAATATTAATTTTAACTTCAAAACAGTAAGATATATAGCGACCATAATCTAACCCGGTTCTTTTTAAAGAGAGTTTTGATTACAACAAAGAAATATTTGATTACAACAATGAATATGACTAATTTCACAATAAAAATATAATATTTGTTATTGTACGAATCATAAAATTGCACGTATTTAACGTAATTTGACATGAACATTTTTTTTTGTTTTTGTTCTAATCCATAGCAAGTACATACGGACGTACGTACGTACAGACGTCACGACGAAATTAGTCAAAATGGATTCAGGGATGATCAAAATGGATATTTCCGCTGAAATCTGAAAACCGAAATTTTTCGCGATTACAATACTTCCTTTACTTACGTACAAGGAAGTAAAAACATTAAAAATCCAAACCTTTCCAAATTACATGTTAATAACTTTTTCCGTCGACCGTTTATTAATAGGCTATCTTAATGTATAGTAAATCATTCATTAATGACCCCTATTAATGCATGATTTTTTTATTAATAAACGATTTATTGGATGCGATCACTACATGGAACACAGCATGTATTGCTAACGCTAAGTTGTAGCGAAAAGATAGGCAGAATTAAAAATCATGCTTTTGACACTTACTAGCTAGGTATATTCACGTAGCATACCTTTAAAATGAATTTGAAAGAATAAAATTCCTCAAATAACATAAAAAAACAGCTTGTGTTGTCTAGCATTAAGTAAACTGAACGCACCCAAAGAAAACATTTCATGACAAAACTTATTGATTTTCTGACGTAAAATTTGACGTTCGGTCAACCATTACTAACCTAAAAATATTTGTCATGGAATAAAATTAGATTTTCCATTTAAGTAAGATACGGTCAACGAAAAAATATTGTAACTAACACGTATGTTAATTGGCGATTAATGATCTCAACAATTAACGCGTTCGCTACGCTCACTCGTGAAAATGTCTCGATCATTAATCGCCCTCATTAACACACTTGATAGTTAAATAACTATAATACATATATATAGTGTGTGTGTGCAACGAAACGTGGAACATAGGAGTTTAACATAGGATTTTAAAAATGTGCGGAAATTGGCTCCCTGTACATTTTAGAGCAAAAGTACAAGAATGAAAAGTTGTTTAGAATTAATTTTTACTTATAAAAAGTCCTCATTTAATTCAATAGAATATCTCTAGCACTAGATATTTAGAAAAGAAGATATGACATTTTCGTCAAAAATCAGATAGCCATGGAAATAAAAAACAAATAAAACAAAATCTCATACTGACAGTTCAGTTGAGTGTTATTGATGTTAATTGTTGCAATCACTGTGTCTACACTGTTGTAATCAATACATTGCATCACTGTTCGTCTATGCATAATAAAATGGATTTGTTCAGTACCAATGAAAAACTTTCGATTGTCAAATTACATTGCAGAGGAAATAGTTATGAAGAAATTCGTGCAATATATCGTGTAATTGAGAGATTTAATAAAACAGGAAGTGTTTTAAAACCATGCATGTGTCAAAGGTCAATTGCAGATGAAGATGAAGAAAGACAAGCAAATAAAATTAATGTAATTGCAGCCATTGAAAATGATAAAAATTTAAGTTTGTGGCAAATAGAAAAAGACACTTCACTTCTATTTAGTACTGTAAGAAATTATTTAAAAGAAGAAAAATATAAATCTTTTAAATATGGCAAACACCAGGAATTGAATGAAGAAGATAAGATTCTGAAAGCAACATTTTATGAATTAATGCTGGAAAAAGCAAATGCAGGTTTACATTTTATAGAAAATATTTGTTTTTTCGACGAAAGCACATTTACACTCAATAATGAGCCAAATATTCAAAATTTTAGATATTGGCGTAAAAATAATGAACATCTGTATGTTACGACTCATACACAATATCCCCGAAAAGTCAACGTTTGGACTGCAATTTAAAAAAATCTGATGTGGACACCACACGACTTCCTTGTACGATTATTAAACTATACATATTTTTTTAATAATTAAATTACAAAATATTTACAGGCTTAAGCCAAGCCCGAGAAATATTTTGATATAGAACAAAAAATAATTCATTTACTACTATCATTCTTAAATTAACATTAATCTAACCCGGTTCTTTTTAAAGAAAGTTTTGATTACAACAAAGAAATATTTGATTACAAGAATGAATATGACTAATTTCACAATAAAAATATAATATTTGTTATTGTCCGAATCATAACATTGCACGTATTTAACGTAATTTGACAAACATTTTTATTTTATTTTTTGTCATAATCCATAGCAAGATTTATTACAAAAACAAAAAAGTATATAATTTTAAATTTACATATCTCGCTTATACAAAGGGCTAATTTAATAATACTTGATGTGCTAGACGCAGAAATTAATTCTCTAAAACTTTTATTTGAAGCATTTATTTCTAAAATCAAAATAAAATCATTTTATTCAAGAAAAACTGTTAACAACTTCAAGTAATGTACCACTTCCGGTTAGCCTATTTTAACCAAAATCTATTATGTTGTTTAGATTGACATAAAAGTCTTGTATACCAAATTTGAAAAGTTTTGGATTATATTTTAAAACAGTTTTTCATTAAAATCTATTATTGGCTTCATGTAAAGTGCCACTTCTGGAAATTGTGTAATAACCAGAAAGGGAGGTGCACAACTAGATGTTATAGGAGTCCTAAATACAAAATTTCAACTTTCTACGGCTTACCGTTTTTGAGTTATGCGAGATACGTACGTACGTACGTACAGACGTCACGACGAAATTAGTCAAAATCTATTCAGGGATGATCAAAATGGATATTTCCGCTGAAATCTGAAAACCGAAATTTTTTGCGATTACAATACTTCCTTTACTTACGTACAAGAAAGTAAAAACCATATTATTGGGCCATATTTAATTAACGGCACTTTAACTGGTCAGTCCTATTATGATCTGCTAATAAATGATATTGGACCGGCAATTGAAGAACTGGCCAATGATCGTGACAAGACGGCTGTCAGCTCATAATTGTAAAAGAATATCATAATGATGTATTTCCCGATACATGGATTGGTAGAGACGGACCAATTCACTGGCCCGCACGGTCTCCGGATCTAGCGCCAAATGATTTTTACTTCCTTGTACGTAAGTAAAGAAAGTATTGTAATCGCGAAAAAATTCGGTTTTCAAATTTCAGCGGAAATATCCATTTTGACTAATTTCGTCGTGACGTCTGTACGTACGTAAGTCCGTACATTCGTACGTACGTTCGTATCTCGCATAACTCAAAAACGGTAAGCCGTAGAAAGTTTAAATTTTGTATTTAGGTTATTACACAATTTCCAGAAGTGGCACTTTACATGAAGCCAATAATAGATTTTAATGAAAAACTGTTTTAAAATATAATCCAAAACTTTTCAAATTTGTTATACAAGACTTTTATGTCAATGGAAATAACATAATAGATTTTGGTTAAAATAGTCTAACCGGAAGTGGTACATTACTTGAAGTTGTTAACAGTTTTTCTTGAATAAAATGATTTTATTTTTATTTTAGAAATAAATGCTTCAAATAAAAGTTTTAGAGAATTAATTTCTGCGTCTAGCACATCAAGTATTATTAAATTAGCCCTTTGTATAAGCGACATATGTAAATTTAAAAATTATATACTTTTTTGTTTTTGTAATAAAGCTTGCTATAGATTAGGACAAAAACATAAAAAAATGTTCATGTCAAATTACGTTAAATACGTGCAATTTTATGATTCGTACAATAACAAATATTATATTTTTATTGTGAAATTAGTCATATTCATTGTTGTAATCAAATATTTCTTTGTTGTAATCAAAACTCTTTAAAAAGAACCGGGTTACATTATGATCGCTATATATTTTACTGTTTTGAAGTTAAAATTAATATTTTGTAATTTATTTATTAAAAAAATATGTATAGTTTAATAATCGTACAAGGAAGTCGTGTGGTGTCCACATCAGATTTTTTTCTATGGGGACATCTAAAATCAAAAATTTACACTGATTACATATATCTAGATTTAGAATCACTAAATCTAGAATATCCCTGGAATGTACTAAAATATCGTGCTACCAACTAGCGAATGTTAGGAGTTCTTTTTATGATAGATTAGGTTATTGTTTGGCGCACAATGAAGACATATTTGAGCATTTAATTTTAATAAAAGTTCTCTAGTTTGCTGCTATTCTTTTCTTCCGATTTGTGTGATTTATTTTATTATTAAATATTTGATAATTTCCCATTTTTAATATTCACTGAAATCTCAGTTGAGTTCAGTGTTATTGATGGTAATTGTTGTAATCATTGTGTCTATTATTATAATTCAGCATTAAATATTAAAGTATTATGATCTTAATTAATATTTTGTTTTATTTGTTTTTTATTTCCATGGCTATCTGAATTTTGACGAAAATGTCATATTTTATTGTCTAAATATCTAGTGCTACAGATATTCTATTGCATTAAATGAGGACTTTTTTAAGTAATAATTAATTCTAAACAACTTTTAATTCTTGTACTTTTGCTTTAAAATGTACAGGAGAGCCAATTTCCGCACATTTTTAAAATCCCATGTTAAAGTCCTATGTTTCACGTTTCGTTGCACACACTGTATATACCTATATATATATATATATATATATATATATATATATATATATATATATATATATATATATATATATATATATATATACAGTGTGTTTGAAAAAGTGGTTACATCCATTTATCTGGCTTATTATTACAGATACGCTTATTGATTATAGGACATAATTTATTCAATACAATATCTGCGATTATTTTATATGAAAAGTGTAATTCTGGGACTTCCGGTATAACCAGAAGTGATATCAACTTTGTTAATTTAACTACAACCTATACTAGTTTTTTATAAATTTAGATTGTATTTTTTATTCTCTTTACGACCATGCCAAATTTCTTAGTATTTACCATATTCATTTGTTAAAAATACTTAACATTAATGGATGTAATTTAATAACACACACACACACACAGACATCATCGTAAAAATGTTATTATCGGATTATAGGGATCTTAAAACGTGCTTATTTACTAAAATCTGGATATGCGATTTTTAGAATGATTCCAATACCTCTCTTAACATTTATCTCAATCTATTTCTTGCATATATTAATAATATTGTTCAATATTTTGGGCTTTGCTACATAAGCACATTTTTAGTCATTCTTGTAATACTTTGTATTGTAAGTAAAAATCTATTTATTCACAAGTATTATTTACTTAGTACAAGTATTAAACCAGCAATGCCAAATTTCTTGTTTTTCAGTGTAATCCAAGAACGGAAATTAGGCAATGCAATAATATAATAGATTCTACAGACGGAAAAGACGCTTTTACCGTCATTTTAGGTAAGGATGATATTATCTTGTGTCAAAAAATTTGATGATGAGTTTTTAGACAATAAGCACGTTTTAGGGTCCCTAGAATACGATTTTACCATTTTTACGATAATGTATGTGTGTGTATGTGTATGTGTGTGTGTGTGTGTGTGTGTGTGTGTGTGTGTGTTTGTGTACGAGTATGTGTGTGACGATTTTTTCATAGACAATAACTTCAACACTACAATTCTAAAAATTATAATTCTTTCGTATTTCTTTTCTTATTGGATTTTGGTTACAATTATTGGTCAACCTGAAGTACCCTCATTTGAAGATTTTAACAGTTTTGTTTTTTGGAAAAACACTGTTAAAATCGTTTTCTGACATTTAATGTTATTATAATATCGAAGAATATTCTAGAATCTACGAATTTTGTGCATTTTATACTTCATATAGTGAAAATGATTAGGCAGAAGACACACGTCATCAACCTGAGAAAAACCTTATAAAATGAAATATAACTTGTAGAAATTATTAGTTGTTATTATTTTTTTAACAAAGAATAAAGAATATACTAGTATTATTATTAATAATAATAATAATATCATTTATTTGTTTAAGAAAAACTTATACAAGAGGTTGACAATATTGAATATATGTATGTAATATAATGTAATAATCGGCATAGTTTACAATGTTTGTTACATTTTTGTTTCAAAAGTTTTGTATAAAAGCCTTTAGTTTAATTGAATTGTTACTGAATTTATAAATATCATATAGTTTAGTAGCAGTTAATTCGGATAACAGGGCCTTGTTGTAATTCTCGGGATCGATGTTGAACAGGTATTTTGAAATATGCTCTCTTCTAATCGGCTCGAAAATAGGACAGTGGAAAAGCATGTGTTGTAGGCTGTCTTCTTGGTATGTGTTACAGATTGTACAAATCTCCTGCTGATTGAAGGTGAAATTTGTACCATCTTGGAAGAGCTGAAATTTGTTTGTGTTTCCTATACGTAATTGACTTATGGTTTTAAGGATTTTGAAAGGAATGTTGTTAAAAGACTGGAAAACGTTTGCGAAAATATAAGATTTGTAATGTGGATTATAGGAAGAGTGAAGGATATGCGTGATATCGATGTTGTAAAGGTATTGGTTGTAGGAGTTTAAGATGTTTGTCAGTTCTTTTTTGACTTCTAAGTAGTGTTTCGGACGAGACGAGATATTCTCGAATCTCGTCTCGTCTCGTCTCGAAATTTCTCGTCTCGCCGAGACGAGAAAGCTTTTTGAACTCACGAGACGAGATGAGACTTATATGTCGAGATTCTCGACAATTACCGAGATTTCTCGATTTTTTTTTTATTTTTAAAAATACATTTTGTAAAAAAATTGGTTGGGACATTTTGTAATTTTTTATATTTTTGTAATTATAAATCTAAACAGAATCGTTAAAATTTCTTAAAATACAACTACCTCCTACTTTCCTGACGTCACAGTATTATTGTTCACTTACCGACTCAGTGTTACACTCAGTAATGGGTAAAAATCGGATGATATATTTATTTTATTTTAATAATTTATTATTTATAGAGATTCTTTTTAATAAATAATGTTTAAATAAGCAAAAGATACACTTACAAAATTGATATATGAAACAAAGATGCATGAATATCAATATTAGAAAGAGATAAAACATAAAAAATGGACTAAATATAATTTTGCCATATGCAATTTATACAGTTTGTTTATTGAACACTTTTGATTTTCAAACCAAGCTTATTTATTTGTTTTATACGCTCTTCTTTAATTTTCCTTATTTTGAATTTTCGCGCCAATGAAACTTCCCAGCTCAACCGTATCTGTTTGTACTTTCGGTATAAAATTGATACTGAATAATATAGTTGTTTAACTCAAACTTTTTTAATCACTCTGTATATTATTTGTGTTTCGGTTATATATCAACTTAAATCGAATATTGGATTTATTAAAAAAAAAATCGAGAAATCTCGTCGAGATTCTCGACCGAGACGAGATTCCATTGTTCGAGACGAGAAAAAATCGAGACGAGACTTAATTTCTTACCTTCGAGACGAGACGAGACGAGACAACGTAGTTTCTCGTCTCGATCGTCTCGTCAGAAACTCTACTTCTAAGAAATTTTGGTTTTTCCAGATATGTGAAAAATTGGATTTGTCGAGAATCATTTGCATTTGTCTTGCCCAATTTAACTTTTCTTGTTTAGGAGTTGGTATGGAGGTATTTTCGTTTAGAGAGACTAATTTCTTATAACAAATTTTTACATATCTGGTTTCTGGCATAAGTAGGATTTTATGCCACCAGTTCAACATACTTTTAATAATTAATAATTCTAGTTTGCTGTGGTTGACTTCTTGCCTGACAATGTAATTTGTTGTAGTTTTTTTCCAACCTAGTATGCTTTTAAAATAGTGTGTTTGTCCCTTTTCGACTATATCTGCGTAATTAAATGCCCATGTTTCGCCGGTGTATAATAAGGTTGGTACTACTACACTTTTAAATAATTTGTTTATAGTTTCCCAGTTGAAGATTTTGGATTTTATTAGAGTATTTTTTATGTTTACTGTTAACTTCTTTGATTTATTGAGCATAGTTTGTGCATTTTCTGTAAATATTCCCGAAGTTTTGTATGTGACGCCTAAGTAGGTATATGAGGTGGTATAATTAATTTCATTATCTTGACATGTGTGTTTGATTTTCTGCTTGCGTGGTCTTCCCTGATGGAAATGCATGACTTTGGTTATATTTGGGTTAATTTTTAAATTTAAAGAGTTGCAGTATGTTTCCAGTGCTTTTAACTTTTTTTGGATGTCAAACGGAGAGTGAGAGAATAGCACAATGTCGTCTGCATATTGTAATGACAAAATATCCGTGCTGTGGTTTATGTATACGCCTTCTAATTGTTGATTTCGGAATGCCAGTTCGAAATCCGCTATATATAAGGCAAATAGTAGTGGACTCGTGCATTCTCCCTGTAATACACCTTTTGAGATATCAATTGGGTCTGTAATACCTGAGCTAGTGCTAACTTGCATTGTTGCCTGGTTGTATATATTTCGTAAAAGCCTCGTAATTTTACCACTCACCCCAAGTTGAAATATTTTTGCCCATAGTTGTTCATGCGGGACGGAATCAAATGCTTTTTGAAAGTCAATAAATATGGTGTAGGTTCCTTCTTTAGTTGTGAGCATCCTTGATTGAATTATGGTATTAAATATAAAGATGTTGTCAACGCACGATCTTTTTCTTCGAAAACCGGATTGCGCCTCTGGAAGCAGATTATAACTTTCCACCCATGTTTGAAGTCTTTTGTTAATTATGAACGTAAGTAATTTTGTGATGTTGCTGATTAGGGCAATACCTCTGTAGCTGTTAGGATCAGTTGGGTTTCCTTTTTTATGTATCATTGCGAGTTTGATTTGGGTAAGTGTTTTGGGTATGTTTTCTTCTTTTAGAAAAAGATTTAAGATGTTTTTTAGATATTGTTTTCCACTTTCAGGTAAATGGCGTAACTGCTCGTTTATGACCCCATCTAAATCTGGCGATTTATTTGGTTTTAATCGTGACAATGCATAATTGAGTTCTGATTGAATTATGTCGCAGTCCAAATACGGATGTCTAGCGTCAAGAAAAGTTACTTCATTTATAATTTTGTTACCGAAGAATTCCGTAAAATATTTAAACCATTCTGATGGTATTATAGAGTTTGTCAAAGGATTCTTGGGGAGTAATGACTTCACTGTTTTCCAGAAGTCCTGTTGATTGTTTATATTTACTAATTTGTTTTTCAGTTCGGTATGAGATTTTGTTTTTTCCTGCTGCAGTTTAGTTTTGTAATCTTTTTTTGCTAGTAAAAAATTATAAAGATATTCGCCTTCAAAGTTATGAGATTTACATATTCTTAATGTTTTTCTCATTTTTTGCTTCATTTTTCTGCATTCGTTAGTGAACCAAGGCTTTGATTGTTTGTATGTGTCACGGATGATTATTTCTTTTGTTATGCCTATTTTGTTTGATGCTGATTTGATTGCGACTATCAGGTTAGTATACTCTTCTGCTGCGCAGTTCATATCATTATCGTTTTGCGATATGATGTTTTCTATTTCATTTTTATATTCAAACGTTTTGTCATTATTCCATACGTTTTTTGTGAGTTTTTGTTTAGAAGTTGAATGTTTTATTTCTTTATTCCACATATCTGTTATAGTTACTTTACACATCATATGATCGGATAAGATTATTTCGTTATCTATAGTGAAATTTTTAATAATGTGAGTTGCGTTGATATCAATCCATACATAGTCTATCACTGATTTCCCCCTTGGCCCTATATACGTAAAGTTTCCGGGATAGTCATTACTTGTTCACCCATTTAATAAAAAGAGATTTTCATTCTCCATGACTTCAATTAGATCACGGCCATTTTTATTAATTGTAGAATCTTTACTTACACGAGAGTTCAATAAATTTGTATTGAAATAGGAGTAATTATCTCCTTGATTTAAGTTGCCAACACGTCCATTGAAATCACCCCCAATTATGAGTGCGTGTGATGCAAATGTATCTCTAACATCTTGTAGGGTTATTGTAAAGAGTTCTAATAAAGTTTCGTATTTATACGAGGGTGAGAAGTAGATATTACCTAATATAAGTTTCTGTTTCAATGTGGTTATTTCTAAAATTAACCAGTGTGGCTCACTTTCAATAACAGTAATGTTTTGATTTTCTTCTTTCTTTATTAGTGTAATAATTCCGCCACTTGCTCTGCCCAGGCTTGCGTCTTTGATTGCTGGGTGTTGATATATTACATAGTCTTTTAGGAAAACTGGCATGTGTTTAACTTCATAGTTGGTCCACGTTTCAGTTAAGCATATAATATTATATTCCAGTATTATTGATTCTTCGGCATGGTTCATTTTGTAAAGGTTTTTAAGGCCTTGTAAATTCCAGAATACAATATCAGACGCATTGGTGATTAGTTTTTTGGAGCAGTATTTTTAGAAGAGGATTAGGTTCTTGACCTTGTTACAATATGTTTGTCTAATGGACCTTTAAAGTTAAAAGTAGTTTCGTTATTTTTGTTGGGGTTATTTTCTTTTTTTTGAGATACGTTTACAGATGATATTCTTTCTGTGGTTGTTTCTATTAAAAGGTCTTCATCATTCTTATTTTCCTCTAAGTTTTGCAAACTATCATCTATTTGATTTTTATCAACTAACTCTTCAGCGGTGTAATGTTTTCCGTTAATTATTAATTTATTATTCCTGAGAAATGCTTGGTGTCCTTCTTCTACTAGTATTAAAGAAACGTATATATTAATGACTTTATAATTAAGTCAATCGTTTTTCCTTTTACGGAATATAAAATTGTTTGACAAAACATGGTCATTCTCAATAGAGTCAACGTATGGTACGAAAATAAACTACAATTATTTCAAATAATTTTATATTCCGTAAATGGAATAACGATTGACTTAGAAATAATTGTAAATATCATTAATATATACATTACTTAATACTAGAACTTTTTTTTCTTCTTATTTTAAAAATAAATAACACCTAATAATTTTTATATTTTTAAAGTTATATTTCATTTTATAAGGTTTTTTTCAGGTTGATGGCGTGCGTCTTCTGCGTTATAATTTTCGCTATATTCAATGGATATAGAGTTAATGAAATTAAATTTCATAAATCAACCAACCATGCTATAACCATGGAAACAACTACTATATTAAGAAAATTCTAATTGACAGATGTTAGTGTCAATGAAAAGAAAATGAATATGACAGAGAGATGAGTATGTTGAGATTGATGTTGGGGAAGACGCCGAAAGATAGGATAAAGAATGAGAGGATAAGAGAAATGGCTCGAGTGATAGAAGTTTCTAGAAAGATACAGGAGAGGCGATTATATTGGTTTGAACATGTCATGAGAAGAGATGAATAATATATTGGAAGAAGAATGAACAGCTTAGTAGTAAAAGATAGAAGAAACAGAGGAAGACCAAAGAGAAGATGGAAGGACTGTATTGCGGAAGACTTGAGAGAAAAGGAATTGAATGAGTACGATAAGCAAAATAGAGAAATGAGTTGATGAAGAAAATCAAGAATAACGATCCCCAACGAATGGGAAAAACTAAAGAAGAAGAAAAATATGTCAGGGCCAAATGCAATTTACATAGTTCGTTTATGAAATAATTTTACTGGAAATAGAATCTTTTGCAAGAAAATATATGTATGGAATTTGTACATAATACAAAGAATTAACGGAATGTAATATGCTGGCCACATCAGATCTTTTTATTCAAATATCACTGCGATTTTGACTATGGTCTCTGTACCTTCCTTATTTTATTAATGACGTGCTAAGGGTGAAGTTGGCATCATATAATGTTAATTATTTCGTGAACCGTTCAATTAATTTCAAAAAATTTTGAAGCACAAAAAAGCACTAACGAAGCACTAACAATATATGTAATAAGTAATTTGAAATTTTATTAATGACGTGCTAAGTGTGAACTTGGCACGTCATCATATAATGTTAATTATTACGTGAACCGTTCAATTAATTTCAAAAATTTTGAAGCACAAAAGAGCACTAACGAAGCACTAACAAAAGATGTAATAAGTAATTTGAAATTTTATTAATGACGTGCTACGTGTGAAGTTGGCACGTCATCATATAATGTTAATTATTTCGTGAACCGTTCAATTAATTTGAAAAATTTTTGAAGCACAAAAGAGCACTAACGAAGCACTAACAAACGAAGTAATAAGCAATTTGAAATTTTATTAATGACGTGCTAAGTGTGAACTTGGCACGTCATCATATAATGTTAATTATTTCGTAAACCGTTCAATTAATTTTAAATTCTTTTGAAGCACAAAAGAGCACTAACGAAGCACTAACTACTAATATAAAAAAGAATATTTGTGCTTCCAATGACGTGCCAACTTCACGGACCCCAAAAGCAGAACTGTGTTATACCGATACTGATAGTTTAATTTATTTATTCAAGAATGTTGATATTTATAAAATTATGAAAAGAGATATCCATAAGTTTGATACTTCAGATTACCCTGTAGATAATGTATATAACATCCCCTTAGCTAATAAGAAAGTAATCGGTTTAATGAAAGATGAAAACAACGGTAATATTATGACTGATTTTATTGGGTTACGGGCAAAAATGTACGCATATAAAACTCATACGAATAATAAGCATGAGGTAAATATGAAGGCAAAAGGTATATCCAGAGCTACAATGAAATCTATTTGTTTCGAAGACTATTACAACTGTTTATTTAATAATGAATGTATGTCAAAACCACAAATGTTAATAACTTCAAAACAGCATAATGTATATACTATTAAGCAGAATAAGTTAGCTTTAAGTGCACATGATGATAAGCGAATGATAAGTTTTCTTTCTCCAGACACTTATCCTCGTGGTTATAGTAATGTGTAAATTTTGTTGTAATGTAAATTTGTAAATAAATGTGTATAAATAATGTGTTGTTATGTTTTAATCCTTACTCCCATTCCCAATAATTGCATAAAAAGGGGTGCATAACATTTAGTGAGGTGACATCTTTTAAAATGTGGTATTATAGGTATTTTCAATGTGTAAACAAATGTGTATACGATCAGGTTCAAACTTGTTCGATGACGTCATATAAGAAATAAGTCAGGTGTTCAAATTAGCACGTGTTCAACCTTACGCCACACACCTGCACGCGTGGTATATCTCCCAGGTGACTCATTATCCAGGTGTTCAAACATAAGTGTATTGCCCTAAGAAATGCACATGTCGCGAAATACCAGAGCACTAACCTGCACACGTGCCACATCCCCAGGTGTGCGAGTGCAATGACCTAACCCCAAGTGTGCATTGACCCCAGGTGACTCATCCCCAGGTGTGTGAGTGCAATGACCTAACCCCAGGTGACTCATCCCCAGGTGTGTGAGTGCAATGACCTAACCCCACATTGACCTAACCATCCGCCATCTTGTGGCTGCCGCCATCTTGTTCTCTGAAGCAGCCGCCATCTTGAAATTGGTCCCGCTCTCTCATTGCTATACTACTCCTATTTCGAAGATCTGCGAAGTCTTGCGATTCTATTTGGTTCGCTGTAGAGGGGACAGAGTTAATTAGGTTGCAGCAGACAGAATCTAGGAACTTTTTAAATGTAAGGAAACGTTCCAACCAATCTAGTCCTACGACTTTTAATTTAACGCAGACGAAGAAACGTCCATTTGCGTGTTCTTCTTGATAGGAAGCTTCCGCGTCAAACCATCCATAAATATGAATGTCATCTCCATTTGCGTCAACAGCCCGCGGAATATCATTTTTGTGAAGAACGGGGCTGCCGAGACTCCTCCATAAATCTGGTGTAATGAGTGTTAGCTGCGCGGCTTCTTCGTCAAAATATGGTTTGTGCCTAGAAAACCATATATCAAAATATTCTTCCGCATTTTCATCATAATTAAATTCCGGTATTCTTTTATGAAGAGTGTCCATAATGCGATAATCTGGCACGCGTTCTTCGGTTTGATTTCTTTCTAAAATGTCAAGACGATTATTTGATTTTTCTAATAAAGTAGATAATTTTTCCATTTGATTTTGCTGTTTGTTTAGCAAATCAACTAGAAGCAGCTCCGTCGTCTTCTCCATCTTGAAAAATTAAAATAATCCTCGTCGCCAATGTTATGTATGATAGAATACGGTGTAAAATATTCGGTGTATAATTGTAGAATATAATAACATAGTCAAAAGAGATAACAGGTTTAATTAGGGAACACACAAATATGTAATAACAACAGTATTACTATAAAATATCTAACATATTGACATCACTATTTACATTATATCAACCGTTTGTCTCTCAGACAACTCAGAAGCATACTACTTTTCATACATATTTAACATATACAATTCACATTCCTTTTGACCTGTTATCGGCGTCCTCTTGTACACACACACACACACACACACACACACACACACACACACACACACACACACACACACAGATTCGTCAGCGTCGGACTGGTTCTCTAGAACGCGTTCCCCTAAGTGATATAAAGTACACATTGTTATTCCAATCACAACAATTATAATAGGCGTGCATTATCATCTAATATGATAAACAGGAGGGGGGGCAGGAATAAGGTCATTCCCAAGTCCCAGACTTGGGCAGGTGCCGCGCATATTAAATGCGGCCTCGTGGGTTCCTGTACCCCTATCCGCAAAGGTATGCACCCAGTGCAGGGACGATTTGCTGGAATACGGCTCTTGTGAATAGTCACTTCGGAGCCCCTAGCGGTACCGTACCAACCTACGCATGTCCCAGACATGTTGAGATCCCTGAGCTCGATTTCCCAGAGGTATATGGGTCCCAGACCCGTTATGAGAGCTTACGATCACACATAGGTCCCAGACCTATCATGATAAACCCCAGGTTTATCTTTTACGTCCCAGACGTTTCCGTGTATCTCAGCCTCTCATTTGGTGTTTCTTACACCTGGTGTTTTTCACACCTTCAGAGCACATGGTTCTATGGACCCAGAGTTGGCCCAGACAACTCTTCGGATAATTAGGAAACTACTAGTTTGCGGCCACAAACAAATAATACAACTGTATATCTGACATATACCATGCGTATCAAATACACAAATAGTGTACAACATATCAATCAAGCTTTAAGCATCAGGTGATCCACACCAGAACATTATATCTGTACAACAATTGGGATGACCGTGAGTTTTACCACTCACCTTTAATTACAGCAAACTGCTTGCCTTTTGGACCCGATCACGCACAGATCCGCAAAATTTAATTTTAATATTTGTAAATCATTTTCCGGTTCGGCATGACAGGGTTGTCCGCGAGCAATAACTTTATTTGTTTTTATAATTAAATCATTATTAGAAAGATTTGCTATTGCTATTATATACCATCTTTGTCGCGCCCTATTTTTGTTACACATCTTGGCACACAATATTAGTGGTCCTGAATTAATCTAACACTCGTTTCTACATAAATATCGCCAAAGTAATTATTATCTTTTGAATACACCTTTATATGATTGACGTTATTCGCGCGAATGACTGTATCTTCCCGCGGCCACAGTATTATTTTATTTACCGCCAATTTCGCCGTATCAATTTTATCCTGATTTACTACACGTAGCGTCTTATCGTCTTTAACAACAATTACACCGCGGCGCTCGGTTTCGCCTAAAGTACGAGGGTCATTCAATAAGTAAAGAGACAAATGGCTATAGCTCAAAAACGGTTTATTTCAATCTTTCAAAATTAAGGCTGTTTTTCAACATAATCACCCCCCACAGTTATGCACTTGTTCCATCTTTCTTGCAGCTTCCTAATTCCCTTGGCGAAGAATTCTTTCGATTTACCCCGAAGCCACTTTTGCACCGTTTCCTTAACTTCCTCATTGTTAGCAAATCTTTTTCCACGTAGGGCGTCTTTGAGTGTTCCAAACAGGTAAAAATCAGATGGGGTGAGGTCGGGACTGTAGGCAGGATAAGGTAAGACCTCCCAACCCAATTCTTAAAGCTTATCACGGGTCAGCTGGGCTGTATGAGGGCGGGCGTTATCGTGCTGAAGAAGGACTCCTTTTGACAAGAGTCCAAGGCGTTTGCTCCTGATAGCTGGTCTAACTTTGTGTTCTAGCATCTCAGAGTAGTATTGGCTATTGATAGTTCGCTGATCTTCAAGGAAATCGCAATAGACTGGACCCTGTGAGTCACAAAAGATGGACGTCCACATCGGGGTTCATCACCTACACTTGTTCGGCCACTTTTAAACCGATCAACCCACTTGTAAAAATCCGCACGGTTCATACAACTTTTACCGTACTGTATTAACATTCTAGAAAAAATTTCACTTGGTTTTACACCTTCTGCGACTAAAAATCTAATGACTGAGCGCTGCTCTTCTAAGGTGCAATCTTCTAGTGGACTTGCCATGGTGAACTGAAAATTTTGAGGTTATGTTGACATAAAATGATGAAACAGCTGATCAGAGCATATCCCAAGGTTGCCAACTAACACCCCTGAAAAGATTGTACACATTCATTGAATAGTTTTAAAATTATAGAATTTGTCTCTTTACTTATTGAATGACCCTCGTATTTACCGTTCCAGATCCATAACCCTTAATTAATTTTATTTTCTCTGTATCGTACCTCAAATTTAACAATTTTGATATAGCGTGCGTCATAGTGTTACAAGTGCTTCTTAAATCAACATACGCTTTCACTGCTTGTTTATTAATTATTGTATCGACAAAGTATTTTTATTTGTGTCCGGTGTAATGTCTATAGTTAGTACACGATCATGATAAGTATGTAATGTATTTTGATTCACCTTGTTTGATTTATTACTGAATTTCGGTCTGGTATTTGCACCCTTTCTCTTACAGTCACAGGCGTAGTGTCTTTCCTCCTGGCACAGGTAACAAGCCTAACGTGATGATTTCGGGAATTTATAGCCATTCGATCTTTTACGGATTTTCGGTTTCCCGGCGGAGAATTTTGATTTCCTTTTGTAGTGGTTGTTTTGTATGTTGAATATTGACGGTTTAACATCTAATTTGCTTTCAAATGCTTGTAAGAATGACAATAATTCGCTGGGTTCACTGAATCCTCCGGCTCTCGCTGAGGATTGTATATGCGCGTTTCTTATACCACCGATTAAACACGATCTGCATCCTTCCCTTTCACACGACAGGCCGTTAATAAAACTAATTTGTCATGGTAAAAATAACTCTCGTCACTTTTTTTACAACGTTTTAGCATTTCTTCGAGCTGATTGCAAAAATCTTTATTTGATGAGAAGGCCCCTTTCAACAATTGTTTCTATTCGTTCCAAGCGTAATTCACACTTGGAAGCCCGCGGTATCAAGTTCCTGCCAAACCGCGCAATTTTGATGTCGCATACACTAACACATCTTCACTCCACCCGTACACACGTTGAAGTTCTTCACATTTATTTAAACACCGGTCAATGTCTTGTTACTGATTTCCGGGTTCAAATACCGGCACTGCATCACCACCAAAATTAGAACCACGAGCACTAGGTGTATTACAAAGTCTTTGTTGCATAGTAATCACGTTTTCGGTGCATTGTTTAACAAGACTCGTGACTTGAGACAACTCGGAACCCGAACCCGCCTCCGATGGAACTATCGATTCCGTATCATGTCCCGATGGCGGATAAAAACCAATATCCGATTCGGAATCGGAATACGATACAACTATAGCACGCTTCATATTTAATAGTTTTCAAAGATGAAAAGTAGTTAAATCAAGAAAATTGTACAATGCACAAGTACAACGCACAAGTATATATTTCTGGACTGCTCAAGAAGACAGTTTCACAGAAACTAATTTGAAAATACTCTAGCATAAAAGATCTATTCGGGATGAGGGAGATATTGTTTCAATTTACGAGCATTTTGGGTTGACATTTTTAGGGTACATATTTCGTTACTTAAATCTAAACAGTGCATGTTATTTCCGCTCAAACCAAACAACTAAGACTCAAGGGCCATTTAGGGTTTGGCATTTTTCAACTAAATTTATTACCCCGCACATGTGAGGCTACAGGCTGGCCGATGGTTTTTTTTACGGTTTTGTTTCTTAAGTGTCAATGAGTTTAAACTTTTAACAGGCATAAAACGTTATACATTCCTACAAGGGATGACAAATAAACAACATATGAAGATAACGCCATAACATCAAGGTTTGTGAAATGTATATTTTTCTATAACAAAATATGTATTGTTTTGTTTAAACAATGCCCACCATTATTCTGATACAGATCCCACTTTCTGAGATAAAAGCTATAAGTTTTTCATTTTTTTTTAATTATTATTTATTGTCAAGAATATATGGGTGGCAACACATGCATTAATCTAATATATACAATTCACATTCCTTTTGACCTGTTATCGGCGTCCTCTTGTACACACACACAGATTCGTCAGCGTCGGACTGGTCCTCTAGGACGCGTTCCCCTAAGTGATATAAAGTACACATTGTCATTCCAATCACGTGCATTATCATCTAATAAGATAGACAGTTGGGGAGGGCAGGAATAAGGTCATTCCCAAGTCCCAGACTTGGGCAGGTGCCCCGCATTTTAAATACGGTCTAACACCTCGTGGGTTCCGGTACCCCTATCCGCAAAGGTATGCACCCAGTGCAGGGACGATTTGCTGGAATACGGCTCTTGTGAATAGTCACTTCGGAGCCACTATCGGTACCGTAGTCACCTACGCATATCCCAGACATGTCGAGCTCCCAGAGGTCTATGGGTCCCAGACCCATTATGAGAGCTTACGATCACACATAGGTCTCAGACCTATCATGATAAACCCCAGACGTTTCCGTGTGTCTCAGCCTCTCATTTGGTGTTTCCTACACCTGGTGTTTCTCACACCTTCAGAGCACATGGCTCTATGGACCCAGAGTTGGCCCAGACAACTCTTCGGATAATTAGGAAACTACTAGTTTGCGGCCACAAACAAATAATACAACTGTATATCTCACATATACCATGCGTATCAAATACACAAATAGTGTACAATATATCAATTAAACTTTAAGCATCAGGTGATCCACACCAGAACACTATACCTGTACAACAATTGGGATGACCGCGAGTTTTACCACTCACCTTTAATTACAGCAAACTGCTTGCCTTTTGGACCCGATCACGCACAGATCCGCACAACACTGTAGTCACAACACAACTAAGAGTCGGGCAGTCGGGGGATGGGGAATGTTTATTATGTACGGATGTTCAAGTGTTTATGCCTCGAGCCTGCGTTTCTAAACCAGTGGCGCGCGGTCGAAAAGTGAATCTTACAATAGTATGCTCCATTTAAAATTTCAAAGTTGATATTAATTACTAAAAAACCGGAAGTGGTATCATGAATGTACATCCGTCATCAAGTAACATACATGTTGCTGTATAAATCATGTTAGGTATATGAAAGAGATTACTAACTTAATAAATAAGCGATATATTTGCTGGGCCACTAAAATATAACAGCCTGTATACTAGTTACATCGAGTGGGAGGGGGAACAATTGAAACTTTACATGGGTTTCACTAAAGGAGATTGGTACAAATCTAATTGTTCGTTCATCAAATTCTGTTTAGCTTTAACTGCTCTCTGAATTGCTAAAGATTCCAAAAGGTCTAGTTTGCAACCACGTTTTTCTATATGTAATATTTTTATATTTTTACATAAAATCCGTTAATTAGTTTACTATAACATACTAGTTTTTCGATTAAATGTCATAGTGGATATAAAGGTTATAATTTAAAATGTTGTATTTATTTTGCCATTTCCTATTCTTCAGGTGTTAAAAAGGCCAAATTTAATTGAAAATATATCAGGTACCGCGTGGTGAATTATTTTAAAACTTGGAGAGCAGGTATATTATACTTCAATTAAGATGTACTTAAAATTTCAATTAATTCTGATATAATGGTTTCACGATAGAACTACCTTAACATATTCAACTCGCACGTGTGAGGCTACAGGCTGGTCGATGGGTTTTTCTTACGGTTTTATATTTCATAAATGTCCCTGGGTTTAAACTGTTAACAAGCATAAAACATTATACATTCTTGGAAGGGATGATAAATAAACAACATATAAAGACGACGACATAACGTCAACATTTGTGAAATGTGTATTTTTAAAAACAAAACATGCCTTGTTTTGTTTAAAAAATGCCCAAGATCTTGATTCAGATCTCACTTCTGAGATAAAAGATATAGTCGTTATTATTTTTATTTTTTTCAATTATATAACTTGAATATATAATAGAGAAATGATATTATAAACATACTGTAATAACTGTAATCTTCTCTTTCCTTTATAGTGAGGACTCTTAATGCTAGTTGCATATGAAGTTAGTTAATTATTATGGAAATATTTCTTGTCAAGAATATATGGGCGGCAATACATGTATTAATCTAATATTATATATCATATTCCTTTTGACCTGTTATCGGCGTCCATATTCCACAAACACAGCCTCGTCAGCGTCGGACTGGCCCTTTAGGACGCATTGATCTAAGTGATACAAAGTACACATTGTCATTCCAAACACTACAATTATCACAGGCGTGCATTATCATTTAATACGATAGACAGGAGGAAGGGGGTAGATATAAGATCCGTCCCAGACTTATGAGAGCTTAGCTTACGCTCGTACGTAGGTTTTCAGACCTTTCATTGAACTCAGCCTCTCATTTGGTGTTTTCCACACCTGGTGTTTCACCACTAGCCGTACCGTAGCCAGCAATACATGTCCCAGACATGTTGGGTCTCAAACCCATTATGAGAGCTTAGCTTGCGGGTATAAGTAGGCCCCAGACCTCTCATGGACCCCAGCCTCTCATTTGGTGTTTCTCCACTAGGTACGCTAGCCACCTTCAGAGCACAAGTGTCTATGGAGCCAGGGTTGTCCCAGAGAGTCGTAGAACACTATATATGTTTGGGCCCACAAATAAATAATACAAATGTATATCTCACAGATACCATGCGCATCAAATACAAATAGTGTACAATATAACAATCAAGAATCTGGTGATCCACACCTGAACGCCATATCTGTACAGTAATTAGAATAACTGCGAGTTTTACCATTCACATTAATTATAAATCGTCGATATTTTTCAACAAATATCGGTATCGTATTGACAGAATCGAGTATTGTTGCATCCGTATTATAAAATACTAAAATGCGCGAATGCAACTATTTTCAATGCTGTGACAACACATGACATATTCGGCATGCCATCGTTCTCTCCTGAATATGACCGAGTAGTGTTGCCGGTTTTTCGAAATTATTTTATTACTAATATACTAGTAGATATATTTAGATATTCAAATTATTGCAAAACATCATTAAATTTTATGTTAAAGAGGACATTTTCAACGTAACAGAGGACGGAGGAAAATATTGGGTAAAGCAGAACTGTCCTCCCCGAAGGAGGACGGGTGGCAATCCTATGCGCAACGCATACTAAAGAATTGTTGTCAGACAACGCAGAGAATACAGTAGAATTTATATTATTTATGAATAATTTATTTAATTGCCTCAATTGCTGAAGCTGTTTTAATAATAATATATAATTCTGCTCTCTCTGACAGAAGCGATGTTGTAAAGTAGACAAACGCAATTCAGCCGCGTTATCATTGATTAAAATTGATAGCAAAAATTTAAAAGAAACTATATAACCATATTTTACTGGTCTGGTTCAGACAATATCCGACATTTTAAAACTTTTTGAACAAGAAAAATATCCTAAAGATGTTTTATTTTTATTAACAAATAGATTAAACCAAGCTGTTTTGGAAAACTTATTTTCCATATTTAGGTAAAAGGCAGGTTACAATAGAAATCCTACGTCAATAACATTGGGAACTATATTTAGTAAATAATAATAATAATAATAATAATAATTTATTTTCTTTAGACACAATACATCATGTATAGAAAACGTCAAAATACACAAGAGTTACAATAAATAACAAAGATACAATATAAAAAATCATTTAGCTCATAATAGCTGTGTTGCAGTAAGAACCTCTATGGATCTTGTTTTATCAGAGATGGTCGGAAGTGTGAGTCCTCTCCAAGAATTCATTAATGGAGTAACAATTATTGTTTAATAGGTACAGCTTTAGGTTTTTTGAGGTTTTATAATTGGAAGTACTGGTTAAATTGGTTGGAAGTTTATTATATATCCTTAAGCCAAGAATATTTGGAGTAGTCATTGTCAAAATGTTTCTGCTAAAAGGAACTCGAAAAGAGTCCTTTTGGCGAGTGTTAAAGTTATGAAAATGATTATTAGGTGTGAATTTTGTTTTATTTTTGAAAATATATTTACATGTTTCTAGTATGAATAGACTGGATAAGGTGAGTATCTTAAAGTTTGTGAATAGCCGCCTGCATGAGTGCCTGCTGCCAACCCCAGCCATACATCTTAAGACTCGTTTTTGTGCAATAAATACCTGAGATGCTCTAGTTGAGGATCCCCATACACTAATAGCATACCTCAGGTAAGGTTCAACTATTGCAAAGTATATCATGCGAAGTTGTTCATGATTAAAATAATTTCTGAGAAATCGTATTACATAGCAGGATCTATTTACCGTGGCACTGGTCTTCTCGCAATGAGAATGCCATTTCAGATATTCGTCAAAAGTAGTACCGAGAAATGCGGTCCCTTGTTTTCTGTTTAACATTTGTCCATTGATACAAATTGTTTGGTTTATTACATTTGTATTCTGGTAATTATGAAATTGTATGAAATTGGTTTTGGTCTCATTGAGAAATAGTTTATTTGCATTGCACCACTGTAAGAGTGCTATTGTATTAATTTCACATTTTTGAACAACTTCGTTGATGTTACGGCCAGTTATGATCATTGAAGTATCGTCTGCGTACTGGATGAGGTCGGCACCATCACCCACAAAGGCGGCTAAGTCGTTGACATACATGACAAAAAGAACTGGAGCAAGTACTGTTCCCTGGGGAGAACCGACATTACTTTTTAAAATGTCAGAGTGGACATGATTATGAACATTGTTTTCGTCTTTAAATTTCAGTGATACAAAGTGTTCTCGATCGCTCAGAAAACTTTTGATCCAATTTAAAGGTAAACCCCTAATTCCGTATGAGTATAATTTGTCCAACAGTCTTCTATGGTCTAAGCAGTCAAACGCTTTTGTTATATCGCAAAATACGCATATCGCGATTTGTTTACCTTCTAATGAGTTAATTACTTTCTCATATAGATGGTTAATTGCATCCAATGTTGATACATTTGGTCTAAAACCGAATTGATTATGGTTTAAAATTTTGTACTTTTTGATAAAACATTCTAATCTCTCAAGGAAACAGTACTCAAATATTTTGGAAAAGATAGAAGTTTGTGAAACTGGTCTATAATTATTTATATTCTCTCTATCTTCCTTTTTATGTATTGGTGTAATTTTACTTAGTTTGAGTTTTGTTGGAAATATACCAGTAGAAAAGGACAGATTTACCATGTATGTCAACGGCCCCACAATGAGGTATAATATTCTCTTCATCAGGAAGGCTGGTACTTCGTCTGGTCCCGCCGATTTCTTATTTTTTAATCTTTGATTTAATAATGTGGACATTTCAGGTTCAGAGAAAGGCGTTAAGAACAGATTGTTGGAATTTTCTGCTATTTTAAATGTTATTTTATCGTTATCATTATCATTGGGAATACATTTAATTGTGTTTATCGGCGCTTCATTAAAATGGACATTAAATTTATTTACTATAATTTTGGGGTCTGTTTTGTGTTCTTCAACATCTTTAATTTTGATATTATCATGTGTTATATTATTAGATTTATTCTCTTTTATAAGAGCCCATGTAGTTTTAGTTGGGTTATCTGAATTCCTTATTTTGTTTTGAAAATATTCTGTTTTAACTTTTCTAATTAAGTTGTTGTGTTTTTTCTTGGCATCTACATAAATAAATTTAAGGGCAGGATATGAGTTTTGTAATTTTAGGAGAGATTTGAGGTTGGTACTAGAATGTTTCACCTCATTATTTATCCAATTTTTGGGTTTTGTATTATTTCTAATGTACTTAATGGGAAAACACATTCTAAAATAAAATTTTATTGTGAAATTCGTTAAAAGCTGAATCTGTATTTGTGCAAGAGCAGATGGAGCACCAGTCCTCCTGACTTAAGCAGTCTATAAATTCATTAATGTTATTCTGGCTGTAGGATCTTACCCCCGTACTCCCGTTTTCGTGTGAATCTTGATACTTTTGATTAGTTGAGTATAGGACAATACCGTGGTCTGATACAAGGTTGCCGTCCACTTCGAATTCATTAGAGTTAAGGTTGGTAAAAATATGGTCCAAGATATATTTCCCTCTAGTAGGTTTATTGACAATGCTTCTTAGGTTGTAGGATGCAAGTGTAGAACTCAAGGACTCAAACTTCCCACCATCTCTGATAGGGTCTAAGTTTATATCACCTGTAAGTATGAAATTCGTATTAGGTCTAAATACTTTATCTACCATAGAAGTTATTAGCTTAAAGAATTCATTAAAATCTGCATCTGGCGCTCTGTAGCAACTTAATATTATAGTACAATGCTTATTTTTATAGTTTTTGGAGCGAGTGTTTGGTGTACATGAAATTCCACAAATTTCAAAATGTTTATCAATACAGAAATTGTTTAAGTCTATTTCTTTAGTTTTAATGTCTTTATGACACCAGATACCTACGCCTCCTCCTTTAAATGAGGATCTATTTTTATAGGTTCTCAGAGTAAAGTAAGGAAAATTTATACATTGTACTGTTGTGTCATTACACCATGTTTCATTAAGACATATAAAATTGATATCATAATTATCATTACATAAATATGTTGATACAATCACATCTACCTTAGCTGGAGTTAGTGCTTGACAGTTTATTGACAATAAGTCGAATTTTCCCTTCACAGGCGTTAGGGCTTGGGGGGTGGTGTTTGTTGTTTCTGAAAAAATCTGGAGACGTAGATTCCAGCGGGCCAGACGTCTTCTTTCATAGCTTCTTCTACATTGTGCAGATTGATGGTCACCTTGAATGATGAGTAGTGTTGCGGGTGTTTTGAAAGTAAATTTTCACATTGAACCTCAGGAAACATTGTTTTAAGATAGTTAATAACACTTTCTGGGGTGGTATTTGGTTTAAAGCGGGAAGCATATAGAAAAGCTTTTTTTGGAGCTACTTCTAGAGTAGACTTATCTGATTTACCTAACTAGTAGTTAGGTAATGAATACATTACTGAAACCAGCCAAGTCATCAAATTGTATAGACGAGCCGATACCGACCTTTTTATTAATTTCCTTACTCTAAATTCTAATATTTCAACTTCATATAAATTTCTGTTGTGTTTCTGTTTTATTATTTGTTTAGCCCATTACTATTTTCCATATGTTTGTTGTTATTTATTCCAGGATATTAAATTGTTTCTCACATTTAGTCAATGATTTATAAAAGATATCACATGATGCTCTACTATCGGCTATTTTTCTATTTGACGACCACCTTTCCATTTGACGATCGCCTGCCCATATGACGATCACCTCCCAGTCGGAACCACGTTTCCACTGAATAATGTTATTTTGTCCACAGAGTGAACATGAGAAGTTCGACAATCCAGTCTAATACAGCTGTTTACTATGCTGTGATGTTATGGCCATTTCTCTGCCAGTTTTTGTGGACGGTTTTTTCTTTGGCACAAAGGAGAAACGACTCCTGAAAAGGTGCATCCTTATAGTCAGTTAAGTTTGAATCTCAATAAATTGCTTAAAAAAATCAGAAATTATGAAACACACTTTCATTTATACAATTCTAGGCAATTATAATAATTTTCATATTTTTAAATTAACTAATATAAGAAGAATGACATTAGCCCCCCATTTTTAGCGCGTTTGATGTCTAATATCAATATAAATACATAATAAAGCTAATTGGGAGGCCTTCTCCAACAAGTGTGAAGGCTGGATCTCACCAACAATAAAAAGCTATAAAAGATTCGAATAAGTGTAGCAAAAAAAGTTATACCCAGAAGATTTTGCAAACAATATCTCTGGATGCAATGAAGTCTGTGATCAGAAATATCAGGATTTCCTTAGGAGCGGATACAATAAAACTGCCGATGAATTGCTGCATAACCTTGACGTATCACGAATAGAGAAGTGGAAAGAAACAGTTGAGACGCTAAACTTCAAAAAGTCTAGTAGAAAAGCTTGGCCACTTTTCCGTAAATTGGGAGCAATAAATAAAAATATTAATCCTAGTGCACATATGTCACCCAACAAGATCGCCAATCAAAATTAAACGTGAACTAAAAGCACTAAAGGTAACCTGTGCAGAACAAATTGAGTACTCCCGTCCTTTTTGAAGCGAAGTTACATGGATCACGTTGTCTTTGACTTCATATATAGAATAAAATAATAATATGACGTCAGCTGTTTTCCTCTGCTTGTCTACAGCATACAATACTGTTTGGAGACATGGATTGATCGCAAATTAATATAAGCAGTTCCATATCAGAAAATTACTCGGTTCATTGAAAATATGCTTCTCAATAGAACTTTCCAGGTGAAAAATTCTAAATAAAAGAAATAAACTTTTTTACAACAGAACGAATTTTGGAAACATAAGTTGAGGGGCAATATATTTTACCCGTCAAGTAAAATATATCTGCCAACAGTAAGTGACATTTTCAAAAGATGCCATAGGTACAGGAAATAGTTTCATATTCCAACAACATAAAAATTGCCGAAACTAATTACGCAGTGGAAAGCCACACAATGTATTCTCCTCCTTTACAAAATAGTGACAAACACGACCAGCAACAAAATAATTTTAAAACACATTTTTTACAACAACTCTTCAACCCTTAGAAGAGTTATATTTGCCGTAGGAAAATATAAATATTACACCTTAAGCCTACTTAACTAAGGTTTGGACGATCCTCTCTCAAGAGCCCGGTACGCGGTTGTTTTCGAGATCACGACGCGTCGACTCCACGGCGGTTTCGTTTGGAGGTAATTGTTGCAGCCCATTGGCCGCAGACGCTCGGAGCCCGACAAGAGTTCCATAATCTTTGTTGCTGGTGTAACTATATATAAAACATTTTCGCGCAGCAGGAGTAAGAAGCTTCGAACCTTGATTCGCCACCTTACCGACAACGTGGCGTCGACTTCGAAAATTCGGCGAGCACTGCGACACCGTTGCTCGTGGCTGCTTTCCTTCGTTATACTGGCTTGGTGGGTGCAACTGTAACAAAACCAACAGCAGTAACTGGATTCTCATTTAATTTCTACTCGTAGCTTAAATATCATTTTATTTTAGATCGTATTCTCAACTATAAATTGTATAATGGAGAACTCTGAATATTTCGATATACTATATTAAACCTATGATGATGCAACCTTTGATCTAACTCACAAGTTGGCTACCTTGGGACAGGAGCGCCAAATTCCTGAGTGAATTTATAATCAAAGTCACCTGGCATCCGTAGGAAACAGACGAAAATATAATTAAATCTGACCGAGCAACATATTCATAAGTCGGTTATCTGACATGTTAGTTTGGTTGGCAGTGTTGGCATTAGTTTGACTACAGGTTGTAGGACCAGAGTTAGAAGGGGATTCATTGGATTTCTGGATTAGCCTGTCTGAGGAGCGTACAGCACGCAGTTCCATTTCGGTCGCACTGTTATTCATTCTTGTATTGTTATTATTATGTTTACCGAAGATTTTACTAAGAACATTACATTTATACTATACATAAATAATAATAATCATAATTAGAAAAATCGTAATACTTGCGCCATATAAATAATGTGACTGTGTCTTCATTTTGAGTCCTTAAATTTTCAATTTCTTTATGCCACCGCTTTATGTCAATTCCCTGACTTTTTATGTGGGTATCAATACCAGACAAAACAGTTTTCACTTCGTCATTACTAATCTTGGTATTATTAAATTTGGACAAAGGAATGATATTAACGTCTATAGGAGGGATAAATAAACTATCAAAGCGAGTTGATGCAATTTTGGAAGTAGTGACCGTATGTGACAGAAGGAAATAATTTGCTGTGTGCGCGGTACATGATGCAGGTATTTCAATAGTACCTATTCCAGTGATTATGAGTTTGGTAATTCTCATTTCCCTATCATTTGCAGCGGGACAGTTAAAAGTGAGGCCGTCTTTTTCTACACTGTATACCTATGTATTTGAATGTTTCATTCTGTACAGAATCGACTTGTCTTCAAGCGCAATTTTGTGTCTGCAAAGTCTTTGCGCCTCAACGGTATTATCAGTATGTAATGTGGACAAACACGTCACATCTAAGATTCTTCCAACCGTACGAATAGGTGGACAAATTTTGATAAATCCTGAGATACACGCTAAAATGTCAGAACTGTCCAATTCCATGAAAAATTGGTGATCTTCAGACATGGCAAGAAAGTTGAAATCTGGTTGTATATATAATGAAGTTGTTGAGTTCGTTGAGTTGGTGTGGGAATTATAAGGGAATGCGAGTGCCCGATATAGGTCGTATTTATTTGGTACCTTCAGGTTCAACCTTGAACTGAACTCTAATTGTTACTTCCAAATGCATGATACAATTCTGAAATTTGATGGTAAATTCAAATTCACATAATTTATTCTTATCATTGTTAGTATAATTAGTTCTTTTTATCCCAATTTTATTTACATTATGTAAATAACACCACGTGAAATCTACACCTATCAACGTTAAGAAATAAATAAAGGACACAACTGTTTAGATGGAAGAATTGTCCTTGAGCTTTAAGAGGAATTTCGACACATAATCTCAAAGTATTATTGAAATACGCTGCATGCGTATCATAACTACACATACAAATTTCTCCTTATATTCGAAGTTAATAAGGTGAGTGAGGCTGGTAAATTTATGCGTATCTGACTTAGTGCACTTTCTAAAATTCTGGAGTCAATAAAAGTGGGACTTAATTTGTGTAGAACTGTTACTTCAATCGCGTTTCCAAATTCTGAAATTGTCTCTTTTAAATCTTCTAAAATGTACTCGGTTGTACGTATCGCGGAATTTAAATTTAAGGTTTGAATAATTTTCGCTTCTAAATTTAGTTTAATTTCTTTATTACCGAGTATTAACCTGTTTTGTGATTTATTAATTATAAAACGGCTTTAAATTTTTCGAAGTTTGAATTCATTTTCTTCTTTTTCCAATTTATTTATTTGTTCGTTAATTTCCTCTAAATCGGATGAAGTAGCAGTTCCAAACAGAAATTCCAAAACATTACCCCCTAACCTCTTTTACTTCTTTCATACGGTACAATGGTTTTAAACTGTCTCATATATCCCTCACCTTACTAACATCGGTTTTTATTATGTTAATTTCTCTACTTACAATTTTGTTTATGGTAGCGCTCATATTCTCCGTCAGGTCTCTTCCAATTTCGGTGTCTGTTTGTAGGGCGTTGTCTAACAAGGAATTGAAGGCGTCCAGCTTAATTTTATATTGCCCTATGACGATATCTGTGCTCAGGATCCAATTGTCGCCCGTCATGATTATCTCCTCTTCTTTTAAAAATATCAGACCTTTGTTTAGTTTCGGCACCTCGTAGTATAAATTTAGTGTCAGACACATTGATAAAAATTATAAAATGTCTAAAAAAATTAAATTATATACATGTTCCACTAGCAACTATGAAATATTTTAAAACTACACTTAATTTAGGCTGTATAAAGTAAATTCTGTTACTAGATACCCAAGTTAAGTTCGGAGCCGGGCCGGAACTTGTTATCGTTATCAGTAACTTTAAAATCCGAGTCAAAGTCCAGAGCGTCGCCGCACACGAACTACTTAATGAGCTTTCTTGCTCCTGCTGCTCCGGTAGTGCTGGCGGATTCGGCAGGTCCGGCGGTGCTGGCGGATTCGGCGGGTTTAAGTGTTCTGGTAGTGGTGATGGGCGCACAGCTCGGTAGAATGTAAGTCTTGTGTTTTAGTTGATGAATTTGCATTATTCGTTTCAAGTTCTTCATCATGTATAATTGGTAGACATAGTTTAAGTATGTTCGCGTGCACTAACTCTTCTTGTCCTGTCTTTATGTCTTTTATTATAAAATCAACTAGTCCGGCCTGTTTAATTATGTTAAACGGTCCTGTCCATGGCTTTAAAAACTTTTTAGACAGTCCTGTGGGTACTACTGGTCTATGTAAAAATACATTATCTCTTTCCTGCAATGTCACGTCTTTACCTCTTCTGTTATAAAGTATTCTGTTCCTTTCTTGTGCTTTTTGTATTTTCTCCCTAACAGTTATATAAACGTCTACTAGAATCTTATTTAAGTCTTTCTCTTTAATTTTTTACGTCACCGGTATTCGGATGTATTATGTCGTCAAATGGGAGTTCTTTTTCATGCTCGTGTAATAAGAACTTAGGTGTCTTACATGTAGCGGTATTTATAGAACTTCTTATGGCCATTAATACATAATCTATTCTAATAATAGAAAACTGTACAATGTACAATTTGCGACACTTGATGAAGTTGTTCTAAATATTTAAATATTTTGTGAACACTTGGCACACTTCACAAGATTTCAGTCTTTGAATCAACCTCTCGGTCATTTATCAGAGACTATTCATAAGTTCCAGTCACGTTGGTCTTTTGCTACGTAATGTGACAAGCAGTCCATCAAAGTCCGATGAAAACGCTCAACTCTGCCGTTACACATAGGATGATAAGCGGTAGTCTGTAACTTTTTAATATTGAGAGATTCACAAATGTTTTTGAAAAGTTGTGACGTAAAGTTTGCGCCTCGATCCGTCAATAATTGTTTTGGCACCCCATGGCGAGTAATTATTTTACTCGCAAAAGCGTCAGCGATAGTCTCTGCCCTTTGATTGGGTAGAGGTATGGCTTCTGGATACCTGGTAAAAGCATCATGGAATGTCAAAATATATTGATTACCCCGTGTAGTCATCGGCAGAAGGCCAACTATGTCCATCGATATGCGACAAAACGAAGTAGATTCTCGCTGAACTCTTGCAGAGGTGCTACACCCGTTTTCATCGACTTCGGCGCAATTAAACGGTCATTTCGTTCGTCCATAGTCCTTGTCAAATACAGAATGTCGTCATTCTCTACGTAATATTTGTCATTTTTCCCTGATTTTACATCTCTAATTATTTCCTGAATTTCTACGTATACTTGTTCCTGATAAAGTTTTGTTCGATCCCAATCAGGTTCAAAATCATTATAATCGGGTTCATTTATTGCAGATATAGTAATTTTCGACAGTGCGTCAGCGTTACGATGAATACGGCCTGTCCTATGTTTAATATTGTATGTATACTCGCCGAGTCGCAGCTGCCAACGCGCATGGCGGCTTCTCGAATTTTTCAGAAAGTGATATTATTAAATATGATAAATTATTGAATAAAAGTGATGGAATATAATCAACAATTGTTGCTTAGACAACCAAAGCTGGTGGAAAATGCAGTACCGTCCGTTGATAATGAATATTTTAATCATTCGCAAAAAGGAGGATTGTCAATTCCTACAGAGGCTGTAATGATAATTAGGTGTTAACAATTACTCAAAAGTTCCATTAAACAGCATTTATTCTTACTAAACCAACGTTTCGGTGTACCCTTGCACCTTTTTCAGGGTAGTAAGATCTTACAAATTGTTACAAATCATGTACACAAAATACATTCGTACAAAACATTCAGTTAATTTTTTGTACGATGTTTAATAAATTAACTGAATGTTTTGTACAAATATATTTTATGTACATGATTTGTAACAATTTGTAAGTTCTTACTACCCTGAAGGTCTTCTTCAGGCACGCAAGGGTGCACCGAAACGTTGGTTTAGTAAGAATAAATGCCGTTTGACTGAACTTTCGAATAATTGTTAACACCTAATCCACATCACAGTCGAGAAATTACCCACAATTGTAATGATAATATTTGTACACATGTATGCTATCTTGCAATACATTATTAATGATAATGATTTAGAATATAAATTTCTTAGATGTAAGCATCAACAAAATTTATTATGTGAACTGAGCATTCTCAGTCTGAAACATGATTCCTTCTCTGACGATTTTCGCAATATTTGTGTTTGTGTTGAGAACTATATACATATTATGAATATGTTAAGTAGTTTTTTTTGCCAACATAACAATTATGTAAAAAAATAAAAATAATTGCAAAACATGAGCAGCGAAAAAATATAGAATCATGTCCAAAAAATAAGAAAAGGAAACTAGATACTTTTAAAAAATAATTGTAATTTTAATACAAATAATATATTTCTGTGCAGTACATTATTAAAATTAAATGTAGGATATAGTACATAATAAATATGTGTAACATAATTATGTGTATTTGTTTCTATAAATAGAAGTGTAAGCGATAGAGCGGTGATTTAGTTTGACGGTAGGACCACCGAGAACAGATTTTGCGCCGTTGCCATTCGAACAGCATGGCTTGTATATTAGAGAAGGCTGTGGAACGGGCGTCCGTACAGGTAGCAACGGAATGTTTTCACTGCCCATACAGCCGAAAGACATTCCTTCTCCGTCGTAGAATTATTGAGTTCCGCCCGATTTAAAGTACGACTGGCGTAACAGATGGAGGGCTCTTTTCCGTTGACTTCCTGACCAAGAATGGCTCCAAGAGCAAAATTTGATGCATCCGTTGCAAGTATAAATGTTTGCTCAAAATTCGGATATATCAAGATGGGCATAGTCATGAGTGCCAAACGTAACCGATCGAAAGTTTCTTGACATTCTCCATTCCAAGAAAACGGCACATTCTTTCGTGTTAATGAAGTGAGGGATTTCGCGATGGCTGAAAATGAAGGTATAAATCGCCGATAAAATCCTATTAACCCCACAAAAGCTTGTACATCTTTTACACATTTTGGAATCGGGTATTTTTCTATGGCTGTCGTCTTCGCGGAATCAGGTCTTACACCGTTTTTCGAAATTATATGTCCTAGGTAAGCCGTATCTTCTTTGGCAAAATTACATTTATTTGGTTTCAATTTCAGGTTATTTCTTCTTAGCCACTTAAAAGACATCACGAAGTCTGACCAAATGTTAAAAAAATATTGTCTCGACTGAAAACTTTTATATCATCTATATAGACGTAGCATTTTTCTCCAATTAATCTACTTAGCATGCATTACATTAGCCTCTAGAACGTTCTCGGCGCATTGCATAAGCCGAATGGCATACGATTCCATTGGTAATGGCCCCACGGCGTGCTAAACGCGGTTTTCTCTTTGTCGTCTTCAGCTACTGATCAAACCCGCTTGCGAGATCCAGCGTTGTAAATAGTGCCGCGTTGTGTAAATTTTGCTCAGTCTCTTGTAAACTAGGCAGTGGATAGACATCTTTTCTCCTGATTTCATTGGGCGCGCGGAAATCAATGCACATCCTAACTTTCGTACTTTCGGCCGGCATTGCGCGATTTACAAGAACCAATGGAGCACTCCACGGAGAATCCGACTCGTCTATGATGCCGTCCTCAAGTAGTTCTTGCATCTCTTCCTGTACTACTTATTTCAGCGCATGTGGCACGCGATAAGGACGTTTTGCAATAGGATGTACGTCCTCCGTGATTATACGATGTTTTACTTTTGACGTACATCCTAACATACTACCTGATGTCATAAAAATGTCACAGTACTCAACGATTTAATTTATAAGACTACTTTGGTTTGCAGTCGACAGAAAATTTTCGTCATTTATAATGAAACCGGTCTCATTCGTTGGAAAACTTTTGTCTACTTCTATAGGAAATTCAAATCTGATTCGTGTATTTTTCATTCTTTTTATGTTTTCGTTTGAAACATTGATTTATTTTACTTTCACAAACTGGGAATCAGACCTCGTTAATATTTTAGCTGTCATTAAACCATCGGTCGCAAGATCTTTCGGTTCGATTAATATTTTACCCGTGATATTAAATGATTTTTTTCTATATGCTCTACATAATCGTTCTGTTCGTGCTTTTATAATTTCGTCCTGTAAAATACAAACATGAATTTATGGCTCTATATGCTCGTTTTCGTTATATAAATTTAACTCTTCAATTTCTTCTCTTTCACTTTTATTTTCCTCTAATTCCTTTTCGCTTACTTCACATATTTCAACCACCGCGGTCTTATCTATTTCGGCTAAATCATTTTTTATCGGCTTCATTTCTGTTTCTACTTCCGGATTTTCCGCCAGCCTTACATTCGGTTCTAGGGCCTGAATAACATGCATCGCTGAATGGCCAAACTGGTCTTCCACGAACTCAGACTCATTGTAAGAGCTACCGAATTCGTGTTTGTGATTCACGTCATTCACTCCACGCGGCTAATCTGTATTTATCATTTCTATTTCTACATTCATATCTGTTAATTTAATTGCATATCTTGTATAGCTTATTTCGGCATTATATTTCCTCAAAAAGTCTATTCCGAGAAATACGCCGATAGAGCTAAACTACTATCACATATCATAAAGTCATGCTCGTATACATTATTTCCTAGGTTCATATTAATTTTGGAAGTTCCAATAACGGGTATCGGTTGTCCTGAGATCCCTATTCTCTATTTTGCTGATTTTACATGGATTCCCCTTTATCACATAATGTTTTAAAATGTTAACACTAGCGCCGGTATCTATTTAAAAACTGTAATTGTTAGTGCTTATTTTAAGAATAATTTTACTACTTTTTGAATTAGGTTTTGGTATGAAAGTGACATAATCTCTAACCATTTTGTAATCTGTCACTAGGACGGGGGGCCTCTGTGACTAGTGCGCGTTTAAATTTTCCTGTTCGTTAACCGAGAGAGTCGTTGTGTTTGTATTCAATTTTTCCGTTGAATGCCACTGATTTTTCAACCTATTGCATATTAATTCCGCTTGAATATTACTCGTATTTCTTAATGGACAAAACTTCGCGAAATGACCCATCTGCTTGCAGTTAAAATCGTGATTCCCGGATTTGAATTTGCATAATTTTGTCTATTATTCCAGTTTTGATTGTAATTCCTTCAGAATTGACCGGAATTTGGATTATTATAATTAAAATTTCTGTTAGGGTTTCTATCGTTCCAATTATTCCTTGAAAAACCTTGTGTGTTTACACTATTGCTATTTAAATTTATGATATATTCTACTTTATTATTTACTGCATTAACATCTGCTATTAAATTATTCGGAGACCATGCATTATTTGTAATATTATTGCTGTTGCCTCTGACTTGGTTTTCTATTAAATCTAGCTATTTTAGCTGCTTCTGCACGTGTTTGTGGGTCTGCAATTCTATGGTCTCTATGCAAATGTGGCGAGCATCCTTTTAACCTCCCGCTACCCTTGGGTATAAGGATCACATATCGAGATTTTAGTAAATGACCACTATTTTAACATTTTCACAATGATGTGGTTACGGTCTAAAATTCACTTTACAACATTTTGCTCCAGAATCTTATTGCCCTATGTATACTTACCTTCCTATCGTCCAAATCTAGTTTCCCCCGTCGCATTGTTACTATTATTCTGTCCATCCTTCGTGTATGTTTATATTTTTATAATGTTTCGTCCAATAAATTCTCTATGCTGTTTCATTTCTCTGCCTTTTGATTGTAATAATTATATTTCAAATGTTCCTATAGTGTTTATCAATAGCGGATCCAGGTGACATTCTCGGGGGGGGGGGGGGTAAAACTGGAGATATAATTTGAAAAATTCAGAGTTGCACTTTTTTGTCGGGGGGGGGGGTTGTTAGTTAATTATTATTATTATTATTTAGTTCAAGGTCATGTATATTGAAGTTGCAGGTTTAACGCATTTTTATGAAAAGAAATCAATCAAAATTAATTTGATTACAATTACTTCAACACATGTACGTACAAATGAATAGGGGCATATAAGTCGCGACAACGGCAGAAAACTTAATACTTTGAACTACAATACTCGGATGTATTACGGTAAACGCGCGTTCTAATATTAAGAACATACTTTATAATTCTTGTTTCATGTACACATTTGAATAATAAATAATATAGAGAGAAGTGAAAGCAACAGCAAAATTTGAATTTAGAGCTGCATTTTTCAAATTTAGAACTGCAGAAACAAGCCAGAGCAGAGCTGCACCAAATTATATTCCCCTGGGGTAAAAATTAGTGGTGGGATCCGATAGTTTTGGTTTCGGATCCAAAAATATCTGGATATCCGGATAATTGAATGTTGAACTATCCGGACCTCGGCTCCAAATCTTAGTATCGGATTTTGGATCCGGTTGTGAGTATCGGATTTTGGATCCAAATCTAAGTATTGGATTTTGGATTCGAATCTGAGTATCGGATCTTGAATCCGGATCCGAGTATCGAATCTTAGATTCGAATATGAATATGTCATATTAATATTGTAACACGAGGGGGGTGATACAGAGGCTTTAATGATGGTATTGTACTTCTTTTACCAACGATGACCACGACTTGATTAACCGAAGGACGAACACACATACACTTACACTTAACTTTGATGACCGATGACCGATGGCCGATGAACACACTTATATTATGGACACAGACATTATTAATATTACTAACTAATTTCTTTATTTACAAATATTATTTATTTACATTTAAACTAACTTATTATTAATGTATTACACTAGACATCATCAAACAAACAAACTAAATAGTTACGTTTTACATTGTAACTCTTCGTAGTAGCGTCTACTTCGCGCTCAAACTAAAACCCGAGACTACGTGTCTTCACACTGAGTTTCTAAGACAGACTACATGTCTTGTCAACATGAGTATCCAAGGCCGACTATTTCAAACAAAACGTTAACTTCGTGAGAGGATTATCTCTGAGGGGATGAAGAGGGTATCATATGGCATCCATATCAAAATATCAGCCCTGCACGTAGGCTTGCAATAACTTCTAGACTTTATTGTCAACAAATAACTGTCCAATGACTCTGACAGCTAGACTAAACAGTCAGTTAATAAAAGATGATAACTATTTCTAAACAGAATTTTGACTAACAAAGATAACAAGTTGAAATATTATTTCTGAAATTATAATTTAGAAAAGATTATAAAAAGTTATTTATTTGTTATTGCTCGCCTTGTCACAATATGTTACTTTATATGTGCAATAATACAAATTTGTATTTTTTATTTATCGTTTAGTATAGTATAGGACTCTGTGAAAGAATAAATTATTTTTCTTTACATTTGCACAAACTATCTGGCAATTTTAGAGGGGTATTATAAAATTTATTACTGTTTGTTTGCCTTCACATTCAAAATGAAGAATTGGGACCAGAATTAAAATTTGGATCCGGATCCGTAAACAAAACATCGTATCCGAATCCGGATCCGAATACGAATTAATGATAAATAACAGATATAAATGTCTGATACTTATTTGATTTAGTTTAGTTCAATCTTTGAAGATTTAAAGCAGAATAGCATACTTTATTTTATTCATAATTTTTTTATTATCGTTAAACTACCGAAAATTGATCAACGTAATCTTCCTTTCCATAAAAATTCATAATCTATTAATAAACCTAACGATATTTTACAAAAATAATTTTGCAGTTTTAATGTGTAATTTTTCTTGTAATTTTTGTGATATGATTTATTTTCTATAAGAAAGGATATTTAACATAATTTTCTAATAATACTATTAATTAAAAAATAAATAAAATACATGGATTATGTTCACATATGTAAGTTTTACAGATCTATAAATTTGTAAATAATGAACAAAACCGAAACGAAAGCTGCACTCTTTTGTATAATTAATATTAATCAACAAGAATAGATTTGTTTTTTGTAACTTTTTACAGATTTACATATCTGTAAGACTTATGCCCGGTTGCAAAAACGTTCATCAACGCTTTAAACGGACCATCAAAATGAACAAATTCGAATCAGTTTCCTTGTTCTTATGACATTTATATCATTGTTGTTAAAAATCGCGTTGCATTTGTTCCTTTTGATGATCCGTTAATTAAACAAAGTGTTGATGAAAGTTTCTGCAAACAATAAAATCATAGATAATGAATTCTGACAGATAAAATGTCGATCATTTATTTATCTTTTTGTTCAAATGCCATGGCTATCGCTATTAATAAAAAATTAAATAAATTTAATAATTAATTTGTAAGACTAAATTACATAATTCACATGTGTTTGGTGTCATTTGATGCAGATTTTTTTTTCTCTTTCCATTGTTATCACAACCATTGTTTTCATTAAAAACGGGGGCAACAGTTTGAAAAAAAACTAGTTTACCATGTTAATCTCCTGACCCTAACACCCGGCACCCGGTGTAAGAAATCAATGGTAAAATTTTCGTTTGGCTATAAATTATTCCCTATTATAATTTTTAGATCAAAACTGTAATTACAAAATGTTCCAAATTTATTGATGTACTAGAATCCTGTGATTAGTCACACGTAAATTAAAAGTACATTTTCAAGCTGTTTATACAGTGCTATGAGAAATATAACAAATAATAAACCGTTATTTGTTCAATGGTTTGACATTGACAGTTTGTGTTTACGTAATTTTTACTTTTATTTTACTATTATTAAAGATAATGGCTCCTCATAATAAAAATGAAATGGTCTTTATATGTGAAAATATTAATTTTAATTTAACTCAAGCCTTAAAGTGACATTCATTTAGGTCTAACGGCCTGTTTCATTTCATCATTTCTCATGGCTATCTGTAAACAACATGAAAAGAAACATTTAATTTGCAACTATTTCGTAACAGGAATGTACTCCATCAATTAATTGCCATTTTTAATTATGAGTAACTTTATTATTTAAACTTCTGTTCTAAAACTAAAATTTTACCATTGTAATAAACTGTTATTTGTTGAATAGTTTGACTATGATAATTTGTGTTTATGTAATTTTTACTTTGATTTTAATATTATTAAAGATAATGGATCCTGTTAATAAAATGAAATGGTCTTTATTTGTGAAAAGTTAAAACAATTTCATAGACTTAATAGCCAAACAGATCTTCATACATATGTGAACGCAAAAAACAGTACCGAATCGCTTTAAATAATTCTAAGAATTAATATTATGCAGTAATAAGAAATAATATTTCAAACATAAAAGATTCGCGTTGTTTTTGGAATACTATTCGAAAATTAAGCACAAAATATTTTTCAGAATATTCTATTAATTTAACTAACTGGGAATCCTTTTTCGTAGCACAATTTCATACAACACCTCAACCACTAGTAGTTCATTTTGACTGTTTGCACCCTCTCCTCGATACCCCTATCGCAATGGATGAATTAAGGACTAGTGTGACGTTAGTTGCACAGAAAGGTGCGGGAGTCAACTACGCACCCTAGTTGACAGGTGTGCGGCCGCCAGCTTTTAGACAGTGAAGAAGGGGGGGGGGGGTTCTTAATGTTAATGACGTAAAAGGGATTAAAGGGCGCCACGTAATTTTTCACCTCAAAATTACGAAAAGGACGGTACATAAGAAAAATACAAAAAAAATGACTAAATAAGAATTTCACTTACCGTGACTCTACTGTTGCCTGAAAACGTAATAAGGTTTTCCCCAAATAATACGAATACGAAATGTAAATAAATGTTTAATTATAATAAAAAGTTGGTAATATAAATTGTCACGGCGTTCGCGAAAAGCCCGTAACCCGATCGACATCTATACGTCCATTGTTGGCCAACCATACGACGCAGGCCGTTCAAGCCAGTTGAAACCGGGTGTCGAACCATCCGCAAACGGTAAAACTTTAGACAACAATTAATGATGCTAACAATAACAGTAAAGACAGTCTGACACTGTCTGTCCAACAATAATGCGTTAATAAAAGAGAGTAATATTGCACTCAATGTGCACAAATTTATCTGAAACCTCTCTTCGCTAATACAGTGCAACAATAGAATGATATACAAAATAAGACTAATGGAAAAAAATAGAAATAAAAATAAAATGACTCATCCAAGTTCCAAGTGGCGACTGGTGGTTAGGAATGGTAGGGCTGGCAGATTGGCCGTTTGGGCGCTGGGCGGCAAGTTAGCAGGAAATCAGTGGAAATGTCCTGAAGCGAAGACGGCGGGAGCAGCAGTATATCCTCCGTAGAGCTGGACGTCCGAGGAAAACCCAAACAGTGGTGCACACACCAACACGTGGTCACCCACCAAAAAAAGAACCCACTGGACAGTCCTCAAATCCCGATATTAATCAAATCCGCACTCGGCGCGACCCTCTTGGGTAATTTTAATATCCGGGAACACTACTCCGCGTCTTTAAAAAAGAAAAACTCGCTCGCCAACTATGAGCTAAAACAATCCCCAACCATTCAACCACAAGGCTTAACCCAGAATCCCCCCAAAAAAAAGGAAGTTCTCTTCTTCCAGTAAAGCGAAGAATTTTACACAGGCAGGAGATATCACCAACGTAAAATAAATTACGATAAAAATCTCAAGAACACCACTAAAGGATGGTTTACAGCGACGACCATAGAATTAAACAATGTTTAAGCGAGGAACTAAAGTTGGAATACATTCCTAGAGTAATATACAAGGACAATGCAACACTAAAAATAATACAGTTCGGTACTAGATGCTCGCTAACCATGAATTCAATTATTAACAATTTAAACGTTGTGCGGCGAGAGCGTAAACGCGCCTTAATCTCGACACGACCTACCAAATAAAACTTGTAAATTTATAAACACTAGCGGTCTGTTCTTAGGTTAGAAAAAATATAAACACATGCACTAAAAGCAGGCCTAAATCTTAAACTATCACTGCAATAATAGAAAGAGGTACGTTACTTCAGATTTATTAACAATGATTTACATGAAGACGATCTATTTCAGCCTTATATACACAAAAAGCTAAACAATTGACTTGACAAAGAACAGTGAAGGAATGAAACATGAAAGAAAACTAAGAAACACACAACATAAACCAGATTTAATATGATACGGTAAGAGAAATAAGGTTGAAGGAAAGTTAAATAAGAATATAGATTATAGAAAGCTAGCGCAGAAATAAACTGTAACAACTCCTCCCTTACCAACTGAGGAAATTTTCTTAAAATTTCCGATAAGTACCCAAGATAAGAATTACCCCGAAGAAAAAAAAATAACTAAAGTCGAAGTCCAAGACCGAATCTCATAACCAAAAACCAGCGAAGTCGTAATCGTAACGTAGCAAACCACTACACTGACTCTGCTACGGTACGTCGAAGTCTTGCGGATGCGACTTGAGATGCTGAGTACTCCAGGTTCCTCTAAGTATATCGCCGTCTAAATTCTTCAATTCATACGTGTCGGACGACACCTTGCGATGAATTCGAAAAGGCCCAACAAATTTTTCCGCTAATTTGGCCGAGTAATACTTTGCCGCGTCTGAAAGTACGAAATTCTTTCTCCAGACCATTTAGTTAGGCCTAAAAGTAACATCCCGTCGACGAAGGTCGTACCGGGCTTTGGATTTTATATACGCCTTCTGTAACTTGCTGACTACGTCCTTATAGAGCTTTGGGAAATTCGACGCTCTGTTTACCACCTTATCTTTATCGAACCCACTCTCAACCTGTTCCAAATCTCCCTTATCGTCCTCTGAATTGCGCATCAAGATAGCTTCGCGCCCAAAATTGATGAAATATGGACTTAACCCCGTTACCTCGTGCTTAGCGGTCCTAAGAGCACAAGCAACTTTAGGAAGAAGTTTATCCCAGTCGCGCTGATTATCCGAAATAAACGTGATCAACATGGTTTTGAGTACGCGATTGATGCGTTCCGTGGGGTTTGCTTGTGGATGATACAGTGATGTGTAAGAGTTTCACGCCATAAGACGACAATAATTGCTGGTACTCCCGAGATCGATACTGTGCCCCATTATCCGAGATAATACGACGAGGTGCTCCAAATCCCAGAAAAACATCATTCTCCAAATGCCTAATCACATTTTTTGCCGTAGGTTTCCGTAAAGGAAAACATAAAGGAAACTTGCTGAAGCAATCTGCCACCACCAAAATATAAGAATAACCTTGCCGCGAAGTCGGCAAAGGACCAACCAAATCAGTGCAGATTACCTCCCAAGGACGAGATATACGCGAATGCCCACCCATCTTGCCAGCAGGCGCTTTCTGTTCTGGTTTCGACTTCATGCACACAGAACAATGCCGAACATATTTTATCACATCCGATTTCATTTTCTGCCAATAATAACATTGACGAAGGCGGTGATAACTCTTGTACACCCCTAAGTGTCCACTTGTAGGGTGGTCATGACAATGTTCCACCAACTCCATACGCTGAGCTTTTGGAACCACCTTCTTCCATGCGTCTCCATCGTCGGCTAAGCCAACATACTCCGGACGAACGAATTTGAAAAGCTCGCCGTTAGTAATCCTAAACGTTGGAAAACGTAAGGGATTCTCCTCAACCAATCTACATAACCTAGAATACCACAAATCCTTACAGTTTTCCACCCCAATACTATTAATAGTCGGAACCGAGCGGGATAGTGCATCCGGCACCACATGATCCTTGCCCTTCCTGTGGATGATCTTAAAATCGTATTGTTGGAGGCGTACTGCCCATCGAGCCAACCGACCGGAAGGGTTCGTCAGGCTATGCAACCACAGGAGAGAGTAATGATCCGTGATCACTTTGAATTGAGTGCCCTCTATATATTGTCGTAACTTCTCGATCGACCACAACACTGCCAATAACTCCTTTTCGGTCGTCGAGTACTTTTGCTCCTGCCGAGTCAGAGAGCGTGATAAGTAGCAGATAACCTTTTCTCCATCCGAGTGGTCCTGCATTAGCACTGCCCCAAGCCCAAAATCGGATGCGTCCGTCTGCAGCACAAATTCCTTCGTAAAGTCCGGACACGATAGTATAGGTGCAGACACCAGATGTTCCTTTATCCGCGACCAAGCACCTTCGCAATTTGAATCCCAATGGAACTTAACATTCTTTCGCAAAAGTTGCGTCAATGGAGCGATGACGGAGGAGAAGTTTGGCACAAAACGTCTGTATCACGACGCCATTCCCAGGACCCTACGCACCTCAGAAACAGTCTTAGGAGATTTCAGCTCCAGGATAGCCCGTACCTTTTCCGGATCCACATGTAACCCATCTTTGTCTACCACGTAGCCCAAGTACGTTAGCTCTGACCTACAAAACTGACATTTGTCCCTACCCAAGGTCAGCCCCGCATCCCTCAACCGTTGCAAGACTTCCCGCAAAATTTCGAGGTGCTTCTCGAAGGTCGGAGTAACAATGATGATATCGTCAAGATACACAAACACATAAGGCTCCAAGTCCACACCGATAATGCCATCAATAAACTTCTGCCAGGTGGCTGGTGCATTGTGTAAAGCGAACGGCATCCTTCTGAACTGAAACAACCCCCGATTAGGTACTGTAAAAACCGTGAATTTCCTCGATTCCTCTGCTACCGGAATTTGCCAGTAGGCTGACTTAATGTCTAACGATGTTAGGTACTGGGCGTCCCGTAATTTGTCGAGTGTACTCGATACATAAGGCAAAGGATATGCATCTCGCTCAGTAACTCCGTTGAGTTTCCGAAAATCTACGCAGAAGCGGTACGTTCCGTCCTTCTTGGGGACCAATAAGATCGGTGACGACCATGGGCTGGTTGAACGTTCGACGATTCCCTTCTGCAGCATGTCATCCAGTTCCCTGTCCACGTGTTTCTGCATCGCAGGCGACACCGGATAGTAGCGTTGCTTAATCGGATGACTATTAGTCCGGATGACGTGTTCCACCCGATCTGTACACCCAACTGCATCTGACGTAGTCTCCCCCAACATACCGTTTACCAACTGCTTCAAGTCATCCTCTTGCTTCGGTGTCAGGGACGAGCGCGCCGTGACCCCATTGACCGAATCTACCCTAACAGGGTTTTCCGAAAATGTCCATTCTCCTCGCTGCAAATCCGGCACGATGCCCATAATCTTCCAAAAATCTGCCCCCAATATAAGATTATGCGACAGAGAAGGGACAACCACACATTTAAGCAACTTGCCTTGATCGCGAAGCCGAATAGGTGCTTCAATTTCACCTGGACTATAACATCGTTCTCCATTAGCTACAGTGCAGCTGCTTGGACTATTCCTAAGTTTCAAACCCAATTTTAACAATAGTACGTACCCCGTTGCCCCAACAACGGTTCGCGAAGCCCCTGAATCTAACAACTCAAAAAAACTTTTCCCCAAAATGGTCACCTCCAAATAGGGTCGCTCATCGCCCTGTACGTGTGCGAGCACGAAATCCAACTGTGCTTTATTAATAGCGGCCGCTAATGACCAACGTCGGTGGCGTATACGGCCGTCTACGCCCACCGATTGCCGTTTCCCGAACGACACTTAGGGCACGTGTTCACCGTAACGTCCGGCTCCCCACATTTATAACAATGACGTTTATGAGGTGGAGGACAATTGCGAGCGATATGCCCCTGTTTACCGCAATTCCAGCATTTACGGGACTTGTCTTCCCTGACTTCGCCGATTTGATCTGAGGGGGAAGGATTACCTGATGATGTAGGATCGGCGTGTATGTAGGCTAAGTCGGGCTCTAGCGACGACTGTTTCCGCGGTGGAGGTGTGAATCGATCAATGGAATCTTTCCTTTGGTCTAATTTTTTACAGAGCTTCTGCAATTCTGTTGTAGACTTATGGGTCGATTCTGCTCATATCTGTAAGGTCTGTAACGCTTCTCGTTACGCCTGTATGACGCTACGATCAAAACTGCGATTCTGATCACTTCTGTAGCTTACAGTTTTTCTGTAAACTCTTACAGATTCGTAAATATTTACAGGGACTGATGAACTAGCCATAAGCTTACAAACTGTGACATTATTATAATGAATCAACAACAAAATTTACTATTTATTGGTATATTATTAGAAGAAGATGATAACAGGTAAGCAATTATTAAAATTAGTAAAAATTATATAATTATTTTGTAATAATATACTTTTAAGGAATTATGTGAGGTTAGTTCGGAGAAATTTAAGAGATACAACAAACCCTTTTGAAGTGCCGGAAAATAATTTTAAAAAAATGTTTAGACTTGATAAAACAACTGTAACCAATTTAATTGCAATTTTGCAACCACTTTTACCTGAGTTGCGAAGCGACGCAATTCCAATACATTTGAAGGTATCTAATTATTAATTGTTTTTATTAGGATGCCATTTTTCGAGACGGCAAATAGGTATTTTTGACGACAAATTATGTATTGACAACGGCAATTTTTGTATTTGAGCGACAAAATATGTAGTTTCACAGCAAAAAGTGTAAATGAGCAGCAATATACATATTCTAGCGACAAAAAGTGTAAAAGAGCAGCTAATTCATTTGTTACTGCCTACCAAACCTAACATACACTGTGATTATTAAAAGTAATTCATAAAATTCATATAGTCCCTAATTTATCGGTTCAAGTACATATTCTGGTGCGTATGAATTGCCGCTCCGCACCCCTAATTTGTCGTCCCGATATTATTCCCCTTTTTTATGAAGACATTAATTATTTTTTATTAATTATAGGTGCTAGCTACTCTCAACTTTCTAGGTACAGGATCATTCCAAAATTCTGTTGGCTGCAATAATTGGATTGCCATAAGTCAGACTACTATGAGTCGCATTATAAATGAAATTTGCACAGTTATATCTGATCATTTATTGCAGCAATGGGTAAAATTTTGTGTATCTCGAGAAGAAAAAATATCTATAAAAAAAGGGTAAGTGATGTAGCTAAACTGTTTTATGAACATTGAAATAATAAATATTTATTACAGATTTTATGAAAAATGGGGAGTAAGAGGTGTAGTAGGATGTATTGACGGAACCCATGTTGAAATTATAGCGCCTCCTGTAACAGATGAAATTCATCCTCCTTTTATCTACATAAACAGAAAAGGAATACATTCAATCAATGTCATGCTAGTAAGTATCCTATAGAGATTCAAACCCTCTTCATTTAACAACTATTTGCAGATTTCAGATTCAGATTCTAAAATATTAGCCTGCAATGCACGCTATCCGGGATCTGTTCACGATTCTGCCATATGGCAAATGAGCAATGTTAGAAGACATATGAGCCAGGAATATGAAACTGGGGATAAATATACTCATCTAATTGGTAAAATTTATTTATTCAAATATTAGTTATTACTAATTAGACAAACAACCATTTTTCTAGGAGATAGATCCGCTGGAACCATGGCTTTTTACTCCAATAAATAATGCGCCGGATGGTACAGCATATAGCAGGTATAACGAAGAATTATGTAGGGTACGAAATGTGATAGAACGAACAAATGGGATCTTGAAAAGTAGATTTCGATGTCTATCAAGACAAAGAGTTCTTATGTATCATCCAGTAAAAGCAGCAAGAATTATTTATACCTGTTGTATTTTACACAATATGGCAATAGAAGCCAGACTTCCTGTACCAGAAGATGCTGATGGTAATTACGATGAAGTTGATGAGGAAATCGGAAATATAGGTAACCATTAATATTTTTTTAAAAATATAAGCATTTATTAATAATAATCTTATTTATACAGAACGAATTGAAAGGAATAATGACATCTACCGACTGGGAAGATTAGTTCGTGAGAAGTACATAAGGAATAATATTATGTAGAATGACAAATAAATAATATGTAATAATAAACGTACTTTTAATTAACAAAAATATCACTATGAAATTACCTATGTATATAATTAGGAACTATGTAGGATCATGATACAAAAACAAAAAAGAAACTCATGATACAAAAACAAAAAAGAAACTATCATATAAATAAAAAAATAAAATTTCATATTGAAACAATATCACAAGTTACTAAAATTATCACATTTCTCATTAGCATTATTCAGTGTAAGAAAAACTTGGGTTTTCAAATTTATATTTGGCTAATTCAAAATCATATTTCTTTCGCTTTAAATTAAGTTTTTCATTTTTATATTTCATGTAATTTGTACTAAATGTATTTAACGTTTCATTAAGGGTTTTGAAACTAGTATTGCTGTTTTCTGTTATATTTAATAATTTTTCGGCTAGAATTGATATCGGTTTCGCTCGATATCGAGCTCTAGAAGCTGGTATTTTTGGTATTGGTAGTGATTTTTTCGGAGTTTCTTCAACCGTGGTCCCTTCGGTTAAAATACTTTCACATTGAGGAAAACTTGGGAGTTCTATTTCGTATATAATGTTTGGAGTAGTGTTCAAAATCTCACTATCAACTCTATGGTTTTCTTGTATATCTATCGATGTATCCTCCAGAATACTCCCAACATCAGGAGTTTTAGACGATACTCCGTCGTAATTCGTAATTAGTGGAGTACCGGTTATCACAATTTTTCCCCATAATGACAAAGCTTGCTCTTCCAATGGAGTCAATTTAATATCAATTTGAGGACCTGAACCTGTCCTGTTCTGATGTTCCAAAATTTTCCTTGATTTCGCCCGGAGAGCATATTTCCAGTCAGTAAAGCGCTGAAAGTTTGAAAAAATATATGATTTTTGTAAATAATTAGAAAAATATCTAACCTTTCTCCATTCTTCTGAAGTCATATGTGGGCCTTCAACACTTGAATTTAATTCGTCCGTCAATTCTTGCCATTTTTTTTGTAAATAATTATCTTCTACAGTTGGATTAATAATTCCACTTCTAAACACATAATCATTTTTTAAATAATTTATATATATTTCGTATTGTTCTGTTGTTGTATTTCTTGTTCGCTTTCTTTTTTTTGTAACTTTTTCTAGAGATCTTAAATAAAAACAGACAAATGTGTTACTTTCAATATAGGTTATAATGTTATATTATCCGTAAATGTTAAACTTTACTAAAAAAACACTTTAATATGTATTTATATTGATAATACTTACGCCATATTCAAATAAAAAATAATTGTTTGTTCTAATAACAGTAAAACAATATTTGAATAACATACAAATGTTTGGAATGAAGTTAGCGCAAAGCCTCTTACGAGATAACCTTGTAACTATAGGATCTGTAGCGCAGCTGTTTACAGACATATGAACAGAATTACCTTATTTGTAAATTTTTAAAGGGTAAACTTACAGATTAACTGTAAGCTACAAATTTATAAATTTACAAATTTATAGAAAGATGAACAGAATCGACCCATTAACTTCAGTCAAAGCTAGCTGACTTTGATAAAACGGTAGAATATTGCGCATCAGAATATTAACTTTATACTCTTCCGAGAGTTTCGTTTGTAATCTAGAGAACAATAATGTCATGACCGCGATATATTCTTCGATCGACTCATTTGGACCTTGGGTACGTCGTTTTATCTCGTCAAAGAGTTTTCCTCATAGTTTACTGGTAAGACTTCATCGCGCAACCCTGCGACCAAATCGTCCCAAGTCCGAAATAAATGTTTGTTCGCCCTGAACCAGACTAACGCAATACCATCGAACACATCAACAGCAGATGCAAGAAGTTGTGTCTTCGTAACATTACGCGCATGACGTAATTCCTCTACACGCTCCAAAAATGAACTTAAAGACATTTGCCTACAATCCCCATTAAATTTCAAATTCCATTTTACCACTGGAATCGACACCCCGCTTGGCTTCACCGTAGCCTCAACTACCTCACTATTGTAACCGGATAAATTCTAAAAGTTAATATATCACATGGAATTCATACTTACACGACATACTAGTATTTACCTGTCAGATTTAATGTGAGGAGTAGTGGGAGAGTCAAATAAATATTGTATATATTTAAACAGTATATTGGAGAAAAGCATGTATAGTGGATTAAAGCCTATCTAATAATAATACTAATAATATCACAGAGTTCCGCGTGGCCTCAATTTCACTACATATGTATATTTATCCTTAATTAGAAAGACAGCAGACAATTTTACTTACATATCTTAAACATCTTAAGTTCTGCCAGGGGAAGTTGATAATCCAAACAAGCTTATGTGCAGGGCAAAATACACCTTCACCAGAACACGAACTACACTCGATCACTACACTGAGACCGGACTTAGCACTTTCAAGTTTATTCAACGGATCGCGGATAACAACTGACTCCCGTCTTTTAGTTTCAGGAATATGTAACTTTTTGGTCTTTCCCACCCCAGATTGCATGGGGGTTGGCCTTCCCCTTCTGAGAGAAGACTTACCCAATCTGAGGGTCTGAAAACCCACCCTTAATACAAGTAACGCCTCTTTAACAATCGCCAAGAGTCTGGCCACCATCACGGCGAAAGTGCTAAGTCGGTAACATGTTTGGAAGGCGATTTTCTTCTCCCCCAAAATCTACGGCCGCTTTCTTCAGAGCGGATACCGTTAGGTTAGAGCTGGACAACACGTGTATCGCTATTTCCAAGAACCAGGCAAAAAGGGCGAGCGTTTCAACCAAAACAGAGCCATAAACTACTTTCGAAAATGTCAAACATGAAATACGTTTCCGTTCCCGACGGACAAGCTATTCAATCTTTAGATAATTTTCTCAAGTAAGAGATAATAATTTTTTACGACGCAAAACTAATCGGGAATTTCTGAAATCCTAGGGGTGACAAGCTAATATATTTTACCCGTCAAATAAAATATATCTGCCGACTGTAAATGACATCTTCGAAAGCTGCCATGGACACAGGAAATAGTTCCCATTGTAACAACATGACTGAATTGCCGAAACTAATTTCCAAATGAAAAGCGACACACGCGTCCTTCTCATTTATTAAAATAATTACAAATACGACTAAACAATTAAATCATCTTAAAAGACGTTTGCTACAACTCTTCCCACCTTAGAATAGTTATATTTTCCGAAGGCAAATATAACTATTACATCTTAAGCCTACTTAACTAAGGTTTGGACGATCCTCTCTTAGGAGCCAGGTGTGCATAGGTTGTTGGGTTCAGCATCACGAAGCGCCGCCTCCACGGTAGTTTTCGTATGTCAGTAGCTGCTTGTGTTTTAATTAGTGGCCACAGATGCTCGCAGCACGGCGTGAGTTTCATTGACTTTGTTGCTGGTGTAACGAGTACTTGCAGGCAGCAGAAGTGACAAGCGTCGAACCTTGATTCGCCACCCTTCCGGCAACTTGGCGCTAATTCGAAAATTTGGCGGGCACTGTGATACCGTTGATCATATCGGCTTCCTTCAGAGGGATCGACCTTTCCTCCGTTATAGCGGCTTGGTGGGTACAACTGTAACAAAAGAACAACAGCAGTAACTGGGTTCGGATTTAGTTTCTACTCACAGACTAAATTTTTCTGTCTTTATTTTATTTTAGATCGTATTTTCAACCATAAGTTGTTCGACGGAGAACTCTGCATATTACTATAGTAATTCTTACTAAATTTACATTTAAAAACTTAATCTAAGGGCTAAATTATCCTAACCTTCGAATTCATTAACATTATATTTAATTTCTTAGTAACTAGCTAACCTATTCACTTGAGAGTTAGATCCACTAGTTGGCGACTGTGCAACTCTTGGTCTAATCCTCAAGTTGGCTACCACGGGACAGGAGCGCCAAAGTCCTGAGTGACTTTATAACCAAAATCACCTGGCATCCGCTTTAATTTGCAAAAATGGTTCTTTGAATCGCACCTAACTTATCAATGGAAGCAGACCAATTAATTCACAATAAAGCTACGTAGATTTTCCGAGCAATAAATTTATATACTGACTTTCGGGAGGGACACGACTGACAGGAATATTATTTGGAGCTAGTTCACTGGAACTAGGTTTCTGGATTACAACTGGTGGTGATGTGTTCATGAAGGACATTTCAAAATTTTGCTGATTGGTTCTCGTCCCATTCCTAAAATTACCTCTTCGGCAAATATTTAGGCCCAATTGCCTGAATTTAAAAATTAAATACAATAAAGCGATTATGACTAGTATGGAAGAAATACTAATCGATACATAATTCGTATGCTTCTGGATCTGCATATTTCTTAAATTTTGAATTTGATGTTGAAATTGTTTTATGTCGATGTCGGGCCTCACAGTCTTGGTGTCAATACTTGTCAGGATTGCGTTAATATTGTCTTTTCGAATTACATCACTGTTGAATTTCGAAAGGTGGTCGATACTAAGGTCAATCGGCGGGACAAGTAATTTATTTACTTGCTGGGACATGATTTTGGATATTACTATCGTGTGGGACAGGAGAAAATAATTTGAAGAATGGACAGTGCAGAATGCAGGGATTTCGAGGGTTCCGGTTCCTGTAATAGTCCGTTTTGATATGGATAATTCCCGCTCGTCCGTACTTGGGCAATTATAGGTTAGGATATCTCTGTCAACACTATAGACCCAAGTATTGGTATTCTTTATTCTATACATAATCGATTTTCTTTCGAAAGTAATTCTATGTGAGCAAAGTTTCTCCGCTTGAACCGTATTACCGGTATATAGCGCCGAAAGACATGTTATGTCGGAAATTCGACGTACTGGACGCGTTGGTGGACAAATTTTGAATGAACCGGTTTTGCAGGAGACTAAATCGGAAATATCTAGCTCTACGAAAAACTGTTCGTCTTCGGACATTGCTAGAAATTCCGAATTAGGCTCAATGTAGAGTCGGACACTTGAATTACTTTCAGGCGATGCGTATGGTAGCGCTAAAGCCCTGAATACGTGGAAAAATCTTCCCGGTGCTTTTAAAGGCAGTTCTACAAACAACCGTAAAGTACTGTCAAAATACGCGGCATGTACTCTTGCGACGTCATAGTACATATACATTTTTTGTTCGCTGTTAATAAAGTTAGGGTAGCAGGTAAATTTGACTGGATTTCGTCCAGCGCCAACTCAAGCGTTTTCGGATTAATGAACACTGGACTTAATTTACCCAAAGCTGTTACCTCAATCGCATTTTCGAACGCTGCTACCGACTCTTTCAGATCTTCTAAAATGTATTCCGCGGTGCGAATAGCGGAAACTAGGCTTAAACTTTGGACTAGTTTGGTTTCAAACACTTGTTTCATATTGTTCTGGGATTGTATAATTGAATCGGTTTTATTGTTTAGGGATTCTAAGACGACTTTAAACTTTTGAAAATTGGAGTTTATTTTTTTTTCGTTTTCCTGAATATTATTAATAATCGTTACTTGATCAGTTAACAAATTTATGATTCCGTCATTTTGCTTTCCGACTGCGTTTACTTTTTCATTAATTTCGGCTAAATCTGAAGTAGTAGCGGTACCGAAAAGAAAGTTTAGCGCGTATCCGCCCAAATCTATGAGACCTCGCTTATTCCTTTTGTATGGGGCAACAGTCTTAAGTAGATCTTCCAGTCTTTCTTTAACTTTATTAGCATCGCTTTTTATAAGGTTTATTTCTCTACTTACTATGCTACTTATCTGCCACTTAGATTGGTCAGTCGTTCCTTCTCCCACGGCCACGTTGATTTGGGCTGCATTGTCCAGCAGAGCTTCGAAACCATCCAGGGTGATTTTATAACCAGCGATGTTGATATCGGTCGTCAATATCCAGTTATCGCCGGTAAGCAGTATCTCGTCTTCCTTGGTGAAGACTAACCCCTTATCTAGGACTGGCACATCGATACCTGCACTTGTGGCCACGAATAGTGCAATAAAATATATCAACCCTAAAACCAAATTATGTTAAATACCTAATACTTTACTTATTACAAAATATATCCTTAGCTACTTATTTTTTTTCTAAAAATGGTACTACAATCTATTCTAATATATTTCTTAAACTTAGAGTACCTAGGTTAACCCATACCATTACCCAAGTGTACATAACTATATTCTTCTATCGGATACCCACGGATACTCCGGAGGGCGTCCGGAACTCCGGGTAAGATACCGACGCTGACCATTTGTATTTGATGCCCTGTTTTCGTCATTGCCCTCAACTTCGAGGTTATTTGGTGCATTTTCATATTCCGAATTCATCGCATGTTCGGCCAGATTATTTCCTTCAGCGACGTTCGGTGAAACAACTTCCGGTCTAACGTAGGGGATATCAGTTTCCGGGCTCGCACCGTCAGTGCCACGTCCATTCATTCCTGGATCGTTTTGTGTTAGCGGAGTTAATTGCGCCAGCAGATCAGGAAGGGGAAACAAATCGATTAAGTCTTCCAGTTTGTTATTCACTGGAATTTCATTCTGACAGTTCTCTTCCTTAGATTCTTCCTCCATGGTATGAAAACATAGTTTTAATCGATTTGCATTCACTACCTTCTCTTTATCTGTTTTCGGATCCTTTATAACAAAGTTGGTAGGACTGGTTTGTTTTACAATCGTGAAAGGACCAATCCAGGGTTTAATAAACTTCTTGCATAGTCCTTGCGGTACCGTCGGATCGTTCAGGAAAACCATATCGTCAACTTTGAGGGTTACTTCGGCGCTTTTTTTGTTATACTGCTTTTCTAAGTTGAGTCTGCCTAACCCTTTCTCGAACAACTTCGTACGTTTCCAGCAATTTTTGGCGCATGCCCTCCACTAAACCAGTTGGACGTTCGCTGGGTGTTATGACATCGTGAAATGGGAGCGAAAATTCACGGCCATGGAGTAGGAAAAACGGGGTTTCGCCTGCAGCAGCATTAACCGTGTTTCTCGAAGCCATTAACACGTATGGTATCCATAGGTCCCAATCTTGATGGTCCTGCGCTACATAATGAGCTAAACAACCCGAAATCGTGCGATGAAATCTTTCAATTTGCCCGTTGCACATCGGATGATATGCCGTTGTTTGCAATTTCTTGATTCCTAGCAGCTTACAGACATTTTTAAACAGGACCGACAGAAAGTTGGAGCCTTGATCTGCCAGGAGTTGTTTGGGTGCTCCATGGCGGGTTATTATGTGCTCCACGAACGCTCTGGCGATGTTTTCCGCTTTCTGGTTTGGTAGCGGTATAGCTTCCGGATACCTTGTAAACGCGTCTATAAAAGTTAAGATACACGTGTTGCCGTTCCGACTCATTCTTATTGGTCCTACGACGTCCATTGAGACACGTCCAAAAGGCATCAGATTTTCCGGTAGTTTCCGCAAGGGGGCTGGACGAAGATGTGGCGAAGTTTTCCTTTGGGCGCATGAGAGACATTTTTGACAATACTCCTTTATGTCTACCGTCATGCCTTTCCAGAAAAAGTTCTTCTTTATCTTCAGAAAGGTCTGTTCGGAACCTAAGTAACCCGCTTGCGGCAGGACATGGTACATTCGCATCACCTTCATCTTCATTGTTGCCGGAACTACAATGCGATCTTCCCGTTCACCGGGTTGGCGCTTTTTATAGATAACTCCGTCGGTGTCTCTATAGAACTCGTCGTTCGTTACCGTTTCTAGATGCTTTAGGACTTCTAGGTCGGCCTGTTGCTCCTTATATATATGCTGTCTCTCCCAGACTGGTTCATATTCTTCCGCGGCAGCTATTACGATCCTAGAGAGCGCATCTACGTTGTTGTGTTTACGACCGGGTCTATAACGGATATTAAGCGTATACTCCGCTAGAGAGAGAGCCCATCGAGTGAGTCGTCCATTAACATCTTTATTCTGCATCAACCAGTTTAGAGGTCGATGGTCAGTGAGAACAACAAACGGTTTCCCATATAAGTAGCATCGGAACTGTTTCGCTGCCCATATGATAGCTAAACATTCTTTTTCTATGGTTGCATACTTTTCTTCAGCTTTATTTAAAGTTCTGCTTGCATAGCATATAGGCAGGCAATTCGTGTCCGCTTACTTCTTGGCTCAGTATGGCACCTAGGGCGAAATTTGAGGCGTCAGTGGCTAATACAAAAGGTTTCGTGAAATCCGGAAACTGTAGAATTGGGCTTTGAAGCAGAGTCAAGCGTAAATAGTCGAAGGCAGCCTGGGTACCTTCATTCCAGACAAATCGTTGATCCTTTTTTGTTAGTTTCGTGAGAGGCTTCGCTATCTCGGCAAAGTTAGATATAATTCTTCTGTAGAAACCAACTAAACCCAGAAAAGCTCGAACATCTTTCACCGTTTTCGGCGTTGGATACTTCTCAATTGCGTTAGTCTTTGCAGGGTCGGGTCTCACACCGTCCTTAGATATAACATGTCCAAGATAGAGAGTTTCTCGCTTTGCAAAATTACATTTTTCTAGCTTTAATTTTAAATTGTTTCTTCTTAAACGCTCAAAAACTTCTTTTAATCTCAGAGTATGCTCGGCCATGTCGTCTCCGCTAAATACAATGATGTCGTCCAGATATACGTAGCACCCATTTCCGGTTAATCCACTCATCACGCAATGCATCAGCCGCTGAAAAGTGCTGGGAGCGTTACAAAGTCCAAACGGCATTCTATTCCACTGGTAATGGCCCCAGGGTGTGCTGAAAGCCGTTTTTTCCTTGTCCTCTTCAGCGACTGCTACTTGGTGGTAGCCACTCGCAAGGTCCAGGGTAGTAAACAGAGCGGCACCGTGAAGTTGTTGCACGGTCTCTTGCAAGTTGGGGAGTGGATAGGCATCCTTGCGTGTAACGCCGTTGAGTACACGGAAATCTATGCATAGACGAACTTTTGTGCTTCCGTTACTCATTGTGCGGGTTACTAAAACGACCGGAGCAGACCATAAAGAATCCGATTCCTCGATTACGCCTGACTCTAGAAGTTCATCAATTTGTTTGTTCAGTTCATCTTTGAGGGCATATGGTACTCTATAGGGTGCTTTAGCAATAGGATGGACGTCCTCCGTAATAATGCGGTGAGTCACCTTTGAAGTACATCCCAGTTCCGAGCCTGCAGTCATAAAAATATCCTTGTAATCTTCCAATAAGGTTCGTATTTGATTCTTATTGGATCCGTTTAAATGATTTAACTTGATGTTTCCTATTGGATCGGAATCCTCTATGGCCATGATTCTTTCTTCGGGCGTCTGATTTAAAGTCTGGGCTGGTAGCACTGGGCTCTCGACTCCTACACGTATTCCTTGAGATGTTAACAGCTGCCTCGCTCACATTCATTATCACTACTGTAACGTTTTTGTTCATGTCATTTGATAAAATTCTGGCTGCCATTACACCTTCCACACCTATATCAGTTGGAACCCGTATTTTGATGCGGATTTTCTCTGTAGGCATCACAAAAAAATTCAGTGCGGGGCGGTATAGTTACGTCTTCCTCTAAGAGCACTCGGCTATTATCTTCTTCATGTTTGAAAATATGGGGTTCTTTTTCGGCACCACGATCCTTTGCCATTAGAAGTCCTTCCTCCATACCAGGGTCCTTGACCTCAGGATATCCTCGTGCATCCGCATGATCTTCAGTCACAGGAACTCCTCTTTTGTCTACCTGGTTTTCGACGGGAACTTCCCTTTTACCATCGTGATTTTCGGCCTTGGCAGTTCCTCTTGTATCCACCGGATTTGCAACGCTGGGTACTCCTCTTTCATCCTCATAAACCTCGATTGTAGCAGCACTCGCTCTACCAGGGTTCTTGATGCTTAGGAGTCCTCTTTTGCAATCACGGCCCTTAGGAACTCCTCCCGTTTGCAGTCCTTGATTGCCCTCAACACTAGCCATCTTATCCTCTGGGTACCATGACATTTCCCCCGCAACCCGGCCCGAGTTACGTTTTCGGATAAAAGGCTCCTCTTGATGGCAATCTCCCTCGGAAATTTCTTCGTTACTCGTCGCCTGACTCTCAGTTTCAGAAAAATTGACTTCACCCTTTGAATTCTTTTGTTCCTTGGCGTTTTTCTCTTCTACCGCCGCTATCTTTAGGGTTTCATTGTTTAGCGCGATTTAGTTGCGACTATAACTAATCTCCGCTTTAATTTTTTTTAAGAAATCATTTCCGATCAGTCCATCCGTTGACAGTGGTAAATCATTTGCGCATATGACGAACTCATGCCGTAGTTGGTTTTTGTTAGTTTCGACGTCAATTATTGCGGATCCTACCACTGGCAATTGTTGTCCCGATATCCCAGTAATTAATCTATTAGTCGCATCTCTAACCACAGTATTAATCCCCTGAATCACAAAATGTTTGACAATGCTAACGCTGGCGCCCGTATCGATTAAAAATTTAAAATGCTTTTTGCCTATTTTAAAAATAACTTTACTGAATTTACTTGAATTTTCTGGGATTACCGTTACGTTGTCAAACACTTTATGATCTTCGACACCTGATTCGGGGTTATCAGTGACTACGCTGAGTTTAAATGCTGAGACCCTGGCGCGTTACCAATTAACCTTTCTAGGCAATTAATCCTTTTATGCCCTGGTTTCTTACATCGAGAGCAGTGTGCTTGCTGCGCATTGGTTCCGAAGTCGCAGTGTCTAGCAAAATGTCCCATATTCTCGCATTTAAAACACATGATTTTAGTCATATCAGTATTTGTATTACGTCCTCTAGTTCTATTTTCATTTCTTGTTTGGTATCGCTGACTGTGATTAGGATAACCATTATTATGATTTGGGTTCGGTAAATTTGAATTATTTACGGCGGCTACAACGTCGTTATCGACGTTGTTAAAGCTACTGCTGGGCTGGCTAATTGAATTCAACTGTTGAGTAACACATGCATTTATGACAGCAATTAAGTTTTCCTGAGACCACGCGTCACTCGTATTTACAACATGGCTACCGCGAAGATGAAATTCTGCTTTTTCTAAATTTTTAGCTAATTTTACTATGTCATTAAAAGTTTGAGGATTATTAACATATAAGTCTCTTTGAAAATTGGGTAAACAACCGGTTTTAAATTGTTTTATTAATCTTTTCTCTAAACAATTTTGTCTGTATTCTTTCAGGTTTATATCCTTAGTTTCTGCATACAATAAATTTCCTAGAGTTCTTAATCTTTCCGCAAATTCGTCTATTTTTTCGTCTCTCCGTTGATAACAATTTGTAAATAAGTTTCCATTGCTTTCGTAATCTTGTACAGGCCTAAATCTATTTAATAAATTTTCTTTGATCTCTTCCCACTTGCGTAAATTGTAAATAGTTGGATTTGATATTAAAAACGTCTTGGCTTTACCTCGTAATTTAATTAGTAACAAGTTTCTTGTGAATTCATCTGTCCACGAGAACATTGATCTATGCACATCAAAATCAGTTAAAAATTCATTTATGGATTCTCCTAGTTCACCATGGAATTCTCTGATAGTATTGCTCAAGCCAACTACAGATAAAAGTTGCGAGGAATCTGGATTAACGAGATTCGTTGTGGTAGCATTGGCATCAACCGTAATTTGTTCGGGATCCATTTTCTTTTATAAATGGAAAACTAATGAAACAAAATTTACAATCTTAAAAGTTGAATGTTAATTAAATTTGAAATACTCGTACGTTGTATTATTCTAAAAATAAATTGGAAGAATACAACAACAGATATTAATGAAATTAACAATTAACAGATACAAAAATGCAAAATAAAATATTACGAGCGGTTAGGGCTACTGGAAATCGTTCTATCCTACCGCTATGCCACCAAAGTTGTAACCGGATAAATTCTAAAAGTTAATATATCACATGGAATCCATACTTACACGACATACTAGTATTTACCTGTCAGATTTAATGTGAGGAGTAGTGGGAGAGTCAAATAAACATTGTATATATTTAAACAGTATATTGGAGAAAAGCATGTATAGTGGATTAAAGCCTATCTAATAATAATACTAATAATATCACAGAGTTCCGCGTGGCCTCAATTTCACTACATATGTATATTTATCCTTAATTAGAAAGACAGCAGACAATTTTACTTACATCTTAAGTTCTTCCAGGGGAAGTTGATAATCCAAACAAGCTTATGTGCAGGGCGAAATACACCTTCACCAGAACACGAACTGCACTCGATCACTACACTGAGACCGGACTTAGCACTTTCAAGTTTATTCAACGGATCGCGGATAACAACTGACTCCCGTCTTTTAGTTTCAGGAATATGTAACTTTTTGGTCTTTCCCACCCCAGATTGCATGGGGGTTGGCCTTCCCATTCTGAGAGAAGACTTACCCAATCTGAGGGTCTGAAAACCCACCCTTAATACAAGTAACGCCTCTTTAACAATCGGTAACATGTTTGGAAGGCGATTTTCTTCTCCCCCAAAATCTACGGCCGCTTTCTTCAGAGCGGATACCGTTAGGATAGAGCTGGACAACACGTGTATCGCTATTTCCAAGAACCAGGCAAAAAGGGCGAGCGTTTCAACCAAAACAGAGCCATAAACTACTTTCGAAAATGTCAAACATGAAATACGTTTCCGTTCCCGACGGACAAGCTATTCAATCTTTAGATAATTTTCTCAAGTAAGAGATAATAATTTTTTACGACGCAAAACTAATCGGGAATTTCTGAAATCCTAGGGGTGACAAGCTAATATATTTTACCCGTCAAATAAAATATATCTGCCGACTGTAAATGACATCTTCGAAAGCTGCCATGGACACAGGAAATAGTTCCCATTGTAACAACATGACTGAATTGCCGAAACTAATTTCCAAATGAAAAGCGACACACGCGTTCTTCTCATTTATTAAAATAGTTACAAATACGACTAAACAATTAAATCATCTTAAAAGACGTTTGCTACACACCGCACGTCGATCCTCTATTGCCAGCAAGGATTCAATTTCTTCCAAACTAATCCGTCCTACTGGCAACTCGCGCACTCCAGGCATGGCAAGAGATGCGTGGCTATGTGTCACCGACGAATGCCCTGGAGACAACGAATCTAACGGCGCATGTGGTGCGTAAACCTGGTACTGCGTCCACGCTGAACTGTAAAATCTTAGCATACAAGACGGAAAAAATGATGTCGGTAATATGGCGCGTCCTGCATAGGTTATTTCTAACCAACGCACCATATCTGTGCCAGTGATAGGGCGCTTATACAATGGAACTGCAAAATATAATTCCCTTGCCTTACCACTGAGCCTAAACACTATTGCACTGCCGAGAAAAACTTCATCCCAGCCGTATCTTCTGCTGGCTGAAACTATGTTATGGATGTATTCTTTCACACTGCCATCACCAGAAAACGTATTTGTTTCCAATAATACATTCAGCATATCTGGTGACGACTGATACGACCTGGGTTGCTGTGTCATCGTTGTCGTCATGGTCGAAAATCGAATACATCTTCCACGCCGATCACCCTCTCCTCTGTCACAAACTAATGTAATTTAAAACTGTAGGAACTTTTCGGATAAGTACTCAGGGTAAAAATTACCCTGATTATCCTATCGACGACTGCTCCATTGTAACACGAGGGGTGTGTTACAGACGGTCTGATGCTGGTATTGTACTTCTTTTACCAACGATGACCATGACTCTAACTGGAGGACGAACACACACATACACTTAGCTTAGATGGCCGATGAACACTTATATTTTGAACACAGACATTATTAATATGACTAACTAATTTCTTTATTTACACATATTATTTACATTTAAACTAACTTATTATTAATGTATTACACTAGACATCATCAAACAAGTAAACTAAATAGTTACGTTTTACATTGTAACTCTGCGTAGTAGCGTCTACTACGCGCTCAAACTAAAACCCGAGACTACATACACTGAGTTTCTAAGACAGACTACATGTCTTGTCAACATGAGTATCTAAGACCGACTATTTCAAACAAAACGTTAACTTCGTGAGAGGATTATCTCTGAGGGATTGAAGAGGGTATCATATGGCATCCATATCAAAATATCAGCCTTGCACGTAGGCTTGCAATAACTTCTAGACTTTATTATCAACAAATAACTGTCCATTGTCTCTGACAGCTAGACTAAACAGTCAGTTAATAAAAGATGATAACTATTTCTAAACAGAATTTTGACTAACAAAGATAAGTTGAAATATTATTTCTTAAACTATAATTTAGAAAAGATTATAAAAAGTTATTTATTTGTTATTGCTCGCCTTGTTACAATATGTTACTTTATATGTGTAATAATACAAATTTGTATTTTTTATTTATCGTTTAGTATATAGGACTCTGTGAAAGAATAAATTATTTTTCTTTACATTTGCACAAACTATCTGGCTATTTTAGAGGGGTATTATAAAATTTATTACTGTTTGTTTGCCTTCACATTCAAAATGAAGAATTGGACCCAGAATTAAAATTTGGATCCGGATCCGTAAACAAAACATCGTATCCGAATCCGGATCCAAATACGAATTAATGATAAATAACAGATATAAATGTCTGATACTTATTTGATTTAGTTTAGTTCAATCTTTGAAGATTTAAAGCAGAATAGCATACTTTATTTTATTCATAATTTTTTTATTATCGTTAAACTGCCGAAAATTGATCAACGTAATCTTCCTTTCCGTAAAAATTCCTAATCTATTAATAAACCTAACGATATTTTACAAAAATAATTTTGCAGTTTTAATGTGTATTTTTTCTTCTAATTTTTGTGATATGATTTATTTTCTATAAGAAAGGATATTTAACATAATTCTGACAGATAAAATGTCGATCATTTATTTATCTTTTTGTTCAAATGCCATGGCTATCGCTATTAATAAAAAATTGAATAAATTTAATCATTAATTTGTAAGACTAAATTACATAATTCACATGTGTTTGGTGTCATTTGATGCAGATTTTTAACACCCGGTGTAAGAAATCAATGGTAAAATTTTCGTTTGGCTATAAATAATTCCTGTTATAATTTTTAGATCAAAACTGTAATTACAAAATGTTCCAAATTAAAAGTGGCATCCAATGAATCCAAATTTATTGATGTACTAGAATCCTGTGATTAATCACACGTAAATTAAAAGTACCATTTTCAAGCTGTTTATACAGTGCTATGAGAAATATAACAAATAATAAACTGTTATTTGTTGAATGGTTTGACATTGACAGTTTGTGTTTACGTAATTTTTACTTTTATTTTATTATTATTAAAGATAATGACTCCTCATAATAAAAATGAAATGGTCTTTATATGTGAAAATATTAATTTTAATTTAACTCAAGCCTTAAAGTGACATTCATTTAGGTCTAACGGCCTGTTTCATTTCATCATTTCTCATGGCTATCTGTAAACAACATGAAAAGAAACATTTAATTTGCAACTATTTCGTAACAGGAATGTACTACAAATTAATTGCCATTTTTAATTATGAGTAACTTTATTATTTAAACTTCTGTTCTAAAACTAAAATTTTACCATTGTAATAAACTGTTATTTTTTTGTTGAATAGTTTGACTATGATAATTTGTGTTTATGTAATTTTTACTTTGATTTTAATATTATTAAAAATAATTGATCCTCTTAATAAAATGAAATGGTCTTTATTTGTGAAAAGTTAAACTTAAAACAATTTCATAGACTTAATAGCCAAACAGATCTTCATACATATGTGAACGCAAAAAACAGAACCGAATCGCTTTAAATAATTCTAAGAATTAATATTATGCAGTAATAAGAAATATTTCAAACGTAAAAGATTCGCGTTGTTTTTGGAATACTATTCGAAAATTAAGCACAAAATATTTTTCGGAAAATTCTATTAATTTAACTACTGGGAATCCTTTTTCGTAGCACAATTTCAAACAACACCTCAACCACTAGTAGTTAATTTTGACTGTTTGCACCCTCTCCTCGATACCCCTATCTCAATGGATAAATTAACGACTAGCTTGTTAAACTGTAAGCCAAATAAAGTTCCCAGAAACGACGAATTGTCTTACGATTTTTTTTTTAAACTTAACTCCTAAAATATTCACCCAAATCTTACACAATCGGTTACAGCCATGGGCAGAGAATAATGACATACTCAGTGAATTTCAAATGGGCTTCCGTAAAAATAGGGGTACCACGGGCAATATATTTTCCCTTATTGGGATTATTCATCTCCATATTCGATTACACCGTAACAAAGTCTATGGTATATTTATTGACTATAAACGGGCTTTCGATTCTATTAACCACTGTCTTCTTTGGCAAAAACTGTACCAATCAGGTTTCAGTACGAAACTAATCCGCATTTTTCAAAATCTGTATAATAACGCTTTTCAGAGATAAAACAAATGTATATAAACCAATAAATATCACAGAGGGTGTCCTTCAAGGAGAAATTCTAAGTCCACTATTATTTTCTATCTTTCTCAATGACATAGATAAATATTTCAGAGACAAAAATTGCTCCGAGCTAAACATCAATGGCCATGATGACGTTTTAACTCTAGCTTACGCAGACGACTTAGTTAATTTAGCAAATTCCTCTGTAGACGAACAACGTAAATTGATCGTGTTAGAAAATTATTGTAGAAAAAAATTCTTAACAGTAAATGTAAAAAAACGAAAATATTAATATTTCACAAAGAAAGAAAGGGTCAAAACAAAGAATTTAAATTCTTCCTTGAAGCCTTAAAGGAAACATAAGGAAATTTTCAATTGGTACTCAGAAAGTAAAGATTATTTTATCTAAGGGAAAGTCTAACTTCTTTAACGAAAAAACTAAACTACTAAATTCAATAGTAAATGCCACATTACTGTATTCTGCTGAGATATGGGGCCTCGTTACTGCAAACTAAATGAAGAATGCCAAGCTAAATATGTAAAAATATATTATGCTCGCCCATGCATACACCCAACTTTATGCTTCGTTTAGAAACCAGGATAGACCATATAGCAGTAAAATCTGGAAATTAACCTTGAACTGGTGGCACAAACAATTGCAATTGCACGACTCACGATACCCTAAATTAATATACAATCGACTTTTAGAACTCGATAAATCCGTGATTAATAAATCTGAATATAATTGGGTCACACAAATAAAAAAAAATAATGGACCTCGGATTTCAGGATAGTATATGGGAAAGACAATGCATAAGAAAAAATGAAATAATAGACATAACGAAAAAACTTTCAGAAGTAATGCGACAAAAAGACCTGGATAAAAATACTGAATCAAAATATAATGATCACTATAAGCAAATAAAAAACACCTGGAATCTTGAAATATATTTAAACATAGGTGTTAGCTTTCTCAAACAACAACTTATAAGTCAGTTACGGTTTTTTTCAAAAAGAATATCCAAGAATTATATTTAAGGGAATTAAATATCATTTCGAAAGCGAAAACCTCCACAAGCCCGAAAATCCTTTACATCTTTTCGCGGAATGTCCCATATACAATTGTTTTCGATCACAATATCTTACAAAATATAATACCAAAAATTTATATAAACAAACACTATATATACTCTTTTCACGGACCTAACGGTGGAAAAAATAAATAATTTGTTTTATTATACCGTTGCAGCTCTTAAATTCCGTAGCTTCTTCCTTAACGAATAACATGTATAAAGAATCGGCAGTGTACAAACTTTATTTTATTAACTCCCAAATTTTTTTTTTTTTACTTCAAATTATATAATATTTTAATACTCATTATTGTAAGACATCATCATCATGGGAGTCCAGGAGTTCGCTGGCAAGCAACTAGAAAAACAATTGATGATTATTATGTAATCGAATATGTCAAAGTTGTAATTTTTAATTGTATTTTTATTAAATAAAGGCTTTATAAAAAGAACACTAAATAAACGTCTACCGCTCGACATCCCCCCTGACAGTATCTCAGAAGTGGGATTCTTATCGTTTATGATTGATACGTGATAATTATTTTAGGAATTGGCGGATTTGATTTGTGTTTGTCCGACGTACCGAGTCAAAATGATCTCATCCCTGTGTCCATATCCTTCCTTAATCACATACATCCGTTATTCGACGTAGTGAAGAATCGGAGAAGTTAAGGAGATGCATCACGAATCAATTTTAGAAGCTGAAGATGGAACGACACAAGGTGGAGAAGCTGTTGAACAGCCAAGTATAGGACAGATGATGTCTCATCTTACGACAATGTTAGAAATGTTACAAGCTAGAGACCATGAGCTTCACATATTGAGGCAAAGGGACAATACACGCACTCAAACTAACGTAAGTGTACCGTACTCAGAAATTTCATTACAAATACCTATCTTTGGTGGTAGAAATGAGTCAGACGATATAGAGGAATGGATAAAACGTGTTGATGATATTCAAAGTATTTATTCGTTAACTGATGAGGTCATTAAATTATTAGCTACGAATAAATTAGTATCCAATGCCAAACAGTGGTATCAGTCTAACCCAGAGACATGTAAAATGGAATGGAGTGAAATTAAAATTGAGTTGAAAGATATGTTTCAGAGATATGAAGATATCGCGACTATAATGGATAAAATTAGGGCACGGAAGTGGAGACGAGGAGAGAGATTTGAAGATTACTATTATGAAAAAGTTAGAATCGCGCAACGGGCTAAACTTTCAGAGGCCGAAATAATATCACACGTTATTAAGGGTATAGATAATTTTGCGCTTCGTACACAAATGGTTTGTGCACAACATAAATCCTTAAAAAGTCTGATTCAGAGTATGAAAATGGTTGTCGCTGAACTCAATATCGATAGACCGAAAGATCCAGCGAGTAAAGTACCAGAAAGATTTATCAAGACACAAGAACCGAATGAGAAGTTTTCAGGAACAGGAACCAGCGCTTCTAGGAACCATAGCTATCCAGCAATGCCACCTGTCAGATGTTTTAAATGCAACCAGCTGGGCCACATTTCACGGAATTGCACCACAACTACAACAGACTGGAAACCAGTATCAAATGGTAGACCTGTGCCAAATAAGATAAGTACACAGAACATAAATTTTGTAAACTCGGTTTCAAAGTTCACTAAACGGATACAAATACACAACCAAACTTTAATTGCTTTAATTGACACTGGTAGTAAAATGAATTTAATTAAAGACTGTTTTGTAACTAACATGATAACTGAGAAATGTAACACCGTTCTAGTAGGATTGAATAATAGTAAAGTACACTGTAACAAAATAGCTAGATTCACTGTTAACGTGGATGATTATGAGTACGAAATAGACGCGGTTGTTGTTCCAAAAGATTCAATTGGTAATGATGTTATATTTGGGCAGAAATTTCTTGATTCGGTAGAGTGGCATGTTCATAAAGACGGTATCGCGTTTTCGAAACCACTGGAAACAGATATTTCGTACGAAAGGGCCATGATGCAAATTCAAACGGAAATTCGCGACCCTGAATACAATATTAATCCCGGAGTAGATTTCAAAATAAAGCAGACAATTTCTAATTTAATTTCTAATTATAACATGTTACGAACTAGTTGTCCTTCTCAAGTTGACGATCAGGATTTACAAATGAAAATAGATTTGAAAACAAACAAAGCTATTTGCACTTCACCGAGGAGAGTATCATACCATGAACGTAAAGTTATAAACAAAATTGTAGATGATTTGTTAGAAAAGCATATAATCCGACCTAGTAATTCCGAATATGCTAGTCCGGTAGTCCTTGTTAAAAAGAAAAATGGAGAAGGCCGTTTATGCGTAGACTATCGCACACTAAATAAAAAAAAACCGTGAAGGATAAATTTCCTCTGCCACATATTGACGATCTTTTAAATAATTTGAGTAACGCAAAATATTTCACAGCAATTGATCTAAAAAATGGTTTCTATCATGTAAAAGTACATCCAGATACAATAAAATATACTTCATTTGTAATACACAGCGGGCAATATGAATTTGTAAAAATGCCATTTGGTTTAGTTAATTCGCCATCAGTTTTTATGCGATATGTGACTCGAATTTTTCGTGATTTAATCAGAACTAGTAAAGTACAAGTATACATGGATGATTTATTGATTGCGACAAGTACTGTTCAAGAAAATATAGATATACTTAATGAAGTTTTAAATTTAATGCTTAAATATGGATTAGAGTTACGTTTTGACAAGTGTCAGTTTTTATATACTGAATTGGACTATTTAGGCTATCATATTAGTCACTACCAGATTAGACCTGGATTAGCAAAAACTAAAGTTATTCAGAATTTTCCTATGCCGAAAGACCAGAAACAGATACGGATGTTTTTAGGGTTGACATGCTATTTCAGACGATTTATTAAAGATTACGCAATTCTTGCAAAACCACTAACAGACTTATTACGGCAAAATGTAAATTTTGAAATTAAAGCTGAACAAATTGAAGCTATCACTAAATTGAAAGATTGCTTGATCAAGGAACCTGTGTTAAAATTGTATGATCCCGAAAAAGAGATCGAATTACATACAGACGCAAGTGCCAATGGATTTGGTGCAATACTGATGCAAAAACATGACGGAAAGTTTCACCCCATTTACTATTCCAGCATCAAAGCAAATGAAGCAGAATCAAAATTACACAGCTTTGAATTAGAATTGTTAGCTGTAGTAAATGCACTACAGAAATTCAGAATTTATTTGATAGGTAAACGATTTACTTTAATTACAGATTGTAATGCTTTAACACAGACTTTGAAAAATAAAGAACAGAACCCAAAAATATTACGATGGAGCTTGATACTTCAAAATTTTGATTTTGATATTCAACATAGAAGTGCCGACAAAATGATGCACGTGGACTGCCTTAGTCGTATAGTCCCTGTTAACCTAGTGAACGAAGAATATAAACAGGTAGAAAACATTGCAATTTTACAGAATAAAGATTCAGAAATTATGGAGCTCAAGAATAAAATATTACTTGATCAGAAGCCTCACGAGTTCGAAATTGTAAATGAAAATTTAATGAAACGAGTTAACAATAAACTATTGCTTGTTGTTCCAAGACAACTTCGTCATCAATTAGTAATGAAAACTCATGAGAAAATCTGTCATCTAGGCTATGAAAAGACTTTGGAAGAACTTAGAAATCTATACTATTTTCCGAGAATGCGTAAGTATGTGAAAAAGTGTTTATCCAGATGTATAAAATGTATAGAATACAATTATAAAACTAATAAAAATGAAGGATTTCTTCATTGCATCGAAAAGGGTACAGAGCCCTGGAGAACCCTACACATTGACCATTTAGGCCCGTTGGAACGAACTACTGGAGGACATAAACACATTCTTACTATACTAGATGGTTTTACGAAATTTATATTTTTAGAACCTACAAAAACAACGAATTCTGAAGAAGTTATACGAGCATTGAAACAGTTATTTAAAATATTCGGAATGCCAAAAAGAATTATTTCAGATCGAGGTACCGCTTTTACAAGTGAAACATTTAAAAGCTTCTGTAATGAAAATAATATCCAGCATGTGTTAATCGCAGTACGAACACCGAGAAGTAACGGACAAATTGAAAGGTATAATAAAACAATCATGCCAGCCCTCTTAAAAATGACAACGAATCCGAACGAATGGCATAAATGTTTAGATAAAGTACAATTATCATTGAACATGACTAAACAGAAAACGACAAATAAATGTCCTAGCGAGTTGTTTTTCGGATATAAATTGTTACATGGACTTGGAATGGAATTGCAACAAATAATTGAAGAAAATATAAGTATAGGTGAGTACCAGAAGAAGAGAGAAGAAGCAAGAAAAAACGCCGTCGAAAATATAAAAATTCAACAAGAAAAAACAAAAGAACGGTATGATAAGAAAAGAAGAATTCATTGTAAGTATAAAGTAGGTGATTACGTCATGATTGAAAGAACTTCAGCCCCTACAGATCGAAATCCTAAAATGTCCCAAAAATTTATTGGTCCATACATCATCCATTCCGTCCTTGATAATGATCGTTATGTAATTAGAGATATTCCAGGTCATCCAGTTTCACAGAGACCATATGACGGTATATTACCGCCTGAACGAATGAAGAGGTGGGTAGGCCCACTAGACGATTCTGAAGATGAAGATGAGGAGGTAACCATAGTTGAAAACGAAGAAATACAAGCCGAATATCAAGATGAAGCAATAGAAGACGAACACGAGGAAAATGAAGAGCTGTCGCCTACTCAGGAAGATGAAGATAAATATTCCAGATGGAGCTGTCTGCGATCACGGAAAAAGAAGCCAGTCGACATCGAGGACAATGTCGCGTCAGGATTGGCCGAACTTTAAGACATCATCATCATGGGAGTCCAGGAGTTCGCTGGCAAGCAACTAGAAAAACAGTTGATGATTATTATGTAATCGAATATGTCAAAGTTGTAATTTTTAATTGTATTTTTATTAAATAAAAGCTTTATAAAAAGAACACTAAATAAACGTCTACCGCTCGACATCCCCCCTGAAATTATAAAAGGTATTGCTTACTGGCTACTATTTAACATGTATGTATATTGCTTATAGATATAACTTTCTGCATTAGATGTTTGGGTATATTATTATTATACATATATTTGTCTGTCTGCACCCATGTGTACAACTTACCCAATTCATTTATATAAACAATGTTTTGGTCTCATTAGATTAAATAAAAAAGAAACATTATTTTTAGTAAAAATTGATTAAATCTGAATTAAACTTTGCAATTGATTATATTTTTATTAGTAAATACATCCTAATTTAGGTTATATAAATGTTGTAGGTATCACTAAACATAATAGATTTAACTATAAAAAATAATTTTCATTTAAGTATATATATTTTTTTATCCACGATAAATTGACTTATTCATGTATTTTTGTTATTAATATTATGTAAGAATGTATATATTGCCAATCTTTGGTAACAAGTGTTTAAGCTTTACAACCAAATATATATTATTATTATATTTATTTGTGAAAATATTAATTTTAATTTAACTCATTCATTTATGTCTAATGTCCTGTTTCATTTCATCATTTCTCATGGCTATCTGTAAGCAACGTAAAAAGAAACATTTAATTTACGACTATTTCGTAACAGGAATATACTATATCAATTGTAACTATTATTCTTAAACGAAATAATATTTTTTTTGTCATTACAATTGTTTTAGTTCATTGTTTAATTTTAAGCCACAGTCATTGCTCACTATTCTCTTTTCGACTAGGTGTATAACAAAGTGCCCGCCATTTTACTTTTTAATAATGTAACATATGGATTATTTTACAAGATTGTAAAGCAAATTTGATGTACTTTTCAAATTTGTAAAAAAATATAGTATGTTCTATTTGAAATTTCAAAGTTGATATTAATTACTAATAAACCGGAAGTGGTATCATGAATATACATCCGTCATCAAGTAGCTTACATGTTGCTGTATAAATCATGTTATATGAAAGAAATTACTAACTTAATAAATAAGAGAGATATTTGCTGGGTCCACTAAAATATAACACCCTGTATATACAGGCTGATCACGCGAGAATGAACCAGCATTTATCTCCGTTATTAAGCGAGATAGCGATTATCTTCAAATAAACAAATTAACTATAGACAATAAGATGTCATATCAAAAAGCGTTCTGTTACTTCCGGTTCCGGAGTATGTAATACAAACTTTGAAATTTCAAATGGAACATACTATATTTTTCTATATTTTTGAAAAGAACATAAAATTTTCTTTACAGTGGTAGTAAATTAGTAGTACGTTGTATTATTAAAAAATAAAATGGCGGACTTTTGAAAGATGAATATATTGAATGAAAAAAAATCAAGTGTGTGAGATTTTATTGTATTTTGTTAATAGATGATGATATTTTTTGAGATAAATTCATTTATATGACGTAACCTAGGCAACAAATCCAATAAAACAAAATTCCACACTTCCTTGACATATTTTATAAGATATTTCAAACGTCCGCCATTTTACTTTTTAATAATACAATGTCCTACTTGTTTACTATCATTGTAAAGCAAATTTTGTTTACTTTTAAAAAATATAGATAAATATAGTATGTTCCATTTGAAATTTCAATGTTGGTGTCACATACTCCGAAACCGGAAGTAACAGAATACTTCTTGATACGAATCTTATTGCCCATATTGTCTATAGTAAATTTTCTTATTTGAAGATAATCGCTATCTTGCTTAAGGGAGATAATTGCCGGTTCATTCTCGCGTGATCACCCTGTATACATACACACAGACATCATCGTGAAAATGTTAAAATTGGATTCTAGGGACCTTAAAACGTGGTCATTTACCAAAATCTCGATAAGCTATTTTTAGCATGATCCCTATACCTCCCTTACCAAGGGCAGCGGGAGGTAAAAACTAGTATTTTCATTATGCGGCTCAGAGGACTGAGTTTGTGTTGTTTCTGTTGCCATTGTTATTAATGTGATTAAATATTTATTCAAATACAAAGTAAAATAAAATTTGGATGAAGTTAATAAGCGGTCAGGCTACTTAGAATAATTCGTATCCGTACCGTTGCCACCAAAAATGTAACAAGATTTGCTTAGGGGATAACTCTAATATTGAATATTTAACCTACCGTACCCTATGCTGTAGGATCTGAAAATCGAACTTAGGGAAAACCAGGAATAACAAACGAGACTAGATTTTACTATTAATATAAATTAATATAATAAGAAATTAATGAAATAATATAAAAATAATAAGCAAAGTTCTCTCGTGCTCTCTGTTATTACAACGCATAGTAAACTTATAACTACTTAAAAAGAAATATTACTTACAGGTTTTACTCATCCTTCCCAAGGAAGTCGATTCTTAGTAATATGTAAAAAATGAATAAAACTTTCACATGAACAAGAACTCCACTAACACTGTTCACTGTACCGGGACCGGACTTAGCACTTTTAAGATTACTGACGAATCGGGGAAAACAACTAGAAATGTTGAAGTTATGCAAAAATATGTATGGTTTTCCTTCTCCTAATTACATGGGGATTGGCTTGCCCCTTCTGAAAGAAGACAACCAGTCGGAAGCTGTTAAAAACTACCTTATTTATCTTATAAAAAGTTATTTGAAATTATTTTCTTTCATTATCCAAAAATATTTTTTATCTATCGGTAATACTTATTATTTTATTCACCTTCAAGAAGGGAAGTTTCTCTAGGCCTCGCTCTGCATAAGCATAGGTCCGCCTCTTTAGAGATCGGACACCATCACAGCAAAAGGTGCTAAGTCGGTAACATACTCTGAAGGCGACTTTTTCTCAACCGAAAAGGTCGCTACAACTTTAGGCTCAGCCCCCTTCAGAACGGATACTGTTAGAGGTTGGTGAACACATGTGTCGCTGTTTCAAGAACGAACAAAAA
>OX596287.1:9561618-9716577 GCA_951394225.1 Harpalus rufipes | reverse complement strand
TTTCTATAATTTCAAACTCATTCTATGGAGATGCTTGGGCTATTAGATTTACTACAACAGATTATTTTTTATTTTATAGATTATCTATATCTTTAAATCTATAGAAGATATAATTAAAATTTAATGTGTCGGATAGAGAATTTAAGTTTTTTGTATTTGTTATAACAATTTTCAAAAAAAATATTTAGAAGACTTTTGTTAAAATACTACTACTTCCGGTTGTGTAATTGTTACCAGAATCTGCAACTCTTCCAATTACTGTTAGATTGAGGAATCCGTAGTTACACAGGTGTTTAGTCTTATAGAATTTGAGAAATCATACCTCCAATATCCACACATACACACACACACACACACACACACGTTTTCACATACACACACATCCACACACACACACACACACACACATACAGACATCGTAAAAATGTTATAATCGGATTCTAGGGCACTTAAAACGTGCTTATTTACTAAAATATAGATATGCGATTTTTAGCATGATTCCAATACCTCTCTTAGCGAGAGGTAAAAAAATTAGGGTATACTGTGCTCTAAGGATGATTGTAAACAAAATGTTCTAATATATTTCCGATCTTGTCTCCTATACAGGAGTCTCAACCTCTTACCCAATAAACATCGTTACGTGTATTAAACGTAAAAGTAACGTTTAACAGGTTGATTAAACGTTTCCCGTTGAAAATTTAAACGTTTTATATAAACGTTATTTATACAAACGTTAAAAATATGTTTATTTGAAATATATTAACTACCAGATGTGTGTAAATAACGTTTGTTGCACGTTTTATAATTCAATATATGTAACGTTTTATATTTATAGTTTAATAAACGTTTTTTAAAATATTAAAATCTACTTTCTCTAATGCAATAAACGTTAAAACTGAATAAAATTTCAACGTAAAATTACATGTTTATTTTTCCGTTAGAACTACGTTACTTGATACCCATTGGTTTCAAAGTAACGTTTGGTTTACGTTTGCTTATTCAATGTACAAAACGTTTTATATTTATGGTTTAATAAACGTTTTCTAAAATATTAAAATCTACCTTGTGTAATGCTATAAACGTTAAACCTTAATAAATTTTCAACGTAAAATTACATGTTTATTTTTTCGTTAGAACTACGTTACTTGATACCCATTGGTTTCAAAGTAACGTTTGGTTTACGTTTGCTTATTCAATGTACAAAACGTTTTATATTTATGGTTTAATAAACGTTTTCTAAAATATTAAAATCTACCTTGTGTAATGCTATAAACGTTAAACCTTAATAAATTTTCAACGTAAAATTACATGTTTATTTTTTCGTTAGAACTACGTTACTTGATACCCATTGGTTTCAAAGTAACGTTTGGTTTACGTTTGCTTATTCAATGTACAAAACGTTTTATATTTATGGTTTAATAAACGTTTTCTAAAATATTAAAATCTACCTTATGTAATGCTATAAACGTTAAACCTTAATAAATTTTCAACGTAAAATTACATGTTTATTTTTTCGTCAGAACTACGTTACTTGCTACCCATTGGTTTCAAAGTAACGTTTGGTTTACTTTTGCTTATTCAATGTACAAAACGTTTTATATTTATGGTTTAATAAACGTTTTCTAAAATATTAAAATCTATTTTATGTAATGCTATAAACGTTAGAACTTAATAAATTTTCAACGTAAAATTAAATGTTTATTTTTTCGTTAGAACTACATTACTTGATACCCATTGGTTTCAAAGTAACGTTTGGTTTATGTTTGCTTATTCAATGTACAAAACGTTTTATATTTATGGTTTAATAAACGTTTTCTAAAATATTAAAATCTACATTATGTAATGCTATAAACGTTAGAACTTAATAATTTTTCAACGTAAAATTAAATGTTTATTTTTTCGTTAGAACTACGTTACTTGATACCCATTGGTTTCAAAGTAACGTTTGGTTTACGTTTGCTTATTCAATGTACAAAACGTTTTATATTTATGGTTTAATAAACGTTTTCTAAAATATTAAAATCTACCTTATGTAATGCTATAAACGTTAAACCTTAATATATTTTCAACGTAAAATTAAATGTTTATTTTTTCATTAGAACTACGTTACTTGATACCCATTGGTTTCAAAGTAACGTTTGGTTTACGTTTGCTTATTCAATGTACAAAACGTTTTATATTTATGGTTTAATAAACGTTTTCTAAAATATTAAAATCTACCTTGTGTAATGCTATAAACGTTAAACCTTAATAAATTTTCAACGTAAAATTACATGTTTATTTTTTCGTTACAACTACGTTACTTGATACCCATTGGTTTCAAAGTAACGTTTGGTTTACGTTTGCTTATTCAATGTACAAAACGTTTTATATTTATGGTTTAATAAACGTTTTCTAAAATATTAAAATCTACCTTATGTAATGCTATAAACGTTAGAACTTAATAAATTTTCAACGTAAAATTACATGTTTATTTTTTCGTTAGAACTACGTTACTTGATTCCCATTGGTTTCAAAGTAACGTTTTGTTTACGTTTGCTTATTCAATGTACAAAACGTTTTATATTTATGGTTTAATAAACGATTTCTAAAATATTAAAATCTACCTTATGTAATGCTATAAACGTTAGAACTTAATAATTTTGCAACGTAAAATTAAATGTTTATTTTTTCGGTAGAACTACGTTACTTGATACCCATTGGTTTCAAAGTAACGTTTGGTTTACGTTTGCTTATTCAATGTACAAAACGTTTTATATTTATGGTTTAATAAACGTTTTCTAAAATATTAAAATCTACCTTGTGTAATGCTATAAACGTTAGAACTTAATAAATTTTCAACGTAAAATTAAATGTTTATTTTTTCGTTAGAACTACGTTACTTGATACCCATTGGTTTCAAAGTAACGTTTGGTTTACGTTTGCTTATTCAATGTACAAAACGTTTTATATTTATGGTTTAATAAACGTTTTCTAAAATATTAAAATCTACCTTATGTAATGCTATAAACGTTAGAACTTAATAAATTTTCAACGTAAAATTAAATGTTTATTTTTTCGTTAGAACTACGTTACTTGATACCCATTGGTTTCAAAGTAACGTTTGGTTTACGTTTGCTTATTCAATGTACAAAACGTTTTATATTTATGGTTTAATAAACGTTTTCTAAAATATTAAAATCTACCTTATGTAATGCTATAAACGTTAGAACTTAATAAATTTTCAACGTAAAATTAAATGTTTATTTTTTCGTTAGAACTACGTTACTTGATACCCATTGGTTTCAAAGTAACGTTTGGTTTACGTTTGCTTATTCAATGTACAAAACGTTTTATATTTATGGTTTAATAAACGTTTTCTAAAATATTAAAATCTACCTTGTGTAATGCTATAAACGTTAGAACTTAATAAATTTTCAACGTAAAATTAAATGTTTATTTTTTCGTTAGAACTACGTTACTTGATACCCATTGGTTTCAAAGTAACGTTTGGTTTACGTTTGCTTATTCAATGTACAAAACGTTTTATATTTATGGTTTAATAAACGTTTTCTAAAATATTAAAATCTACCTTATGTAATGCTATAAACGTTAGAACTTAATAAATTTTCAACGTAAAATTAAATGTTTATTTTTTCGTTAGAACTACGTTACTTGATACCCATTGGTTTCAAAGTAACGTTTGGTTTACGTTTGCTTATTCAATGTACAAAACGTTTTATATTTATGGTTTAATAAACGTTTTCTAAAATATTAAAATCTACCTTATGTAATGCTATAAACGTTAGAACTTAATAAATTTTCAACGAAAAATTAAATGTTTATTTTTTCGTTAGAACTACGTTACTTGATACCCATTGGTTTCAAAGTAACGTTTGGTTTACGTTTGCTTATTCAATGTACAAAACGTTTTATATTTATGGTTTAATAAACGTTTTCTAAAATATTAAAATCTACCTTATGTAATGCTATAAACGTTAGAACTTAATAAATTTTCAACGTAAAATTAAATGTTTATTTTTTCGTTAGAACTACGTTACTTGATACCCATTGGTTTCAAAGTAACGTTTGGTTTACGTTTGCTTATTCAATGTACAAAACGTTTTATATTTATGGTTTAATAAACGTTTTCTAAAATATTAAAATCTACCTTATGTAATGTTATAAACGTTAGAACTTAATAATTTTGCAACGTAAAATTAAATGTTTATTTTTTCGGTAGAACTACGTTACTTGTTACCCATTAGTTCATACAAAAGTTTTATAATTTTAAATATACTATTTAATAGCAGATGTAGATATTTTACTAAATATATCAAGTTTTATTTTTAAAATAACAATCTATAACTATTTTACTAAAATATAAATAGCCATTTTTTTCTCTTTTCAACGATTATATTAGTTTATATTAGTGTATTTGAAAAAATTCGAGAAAAATAAAATAATTGAGTAATAATGTTTATCCACGACTGTCAAATAATATACCCATAATTCAACCATTTTTTATCAATTAATGACCTTAGTTACTGTTGCTAATTGAATAATATTGACAGTTCGATGGAATAATATTATTCAATCGTTATGTCAAATTCAAATCTTACCTTTCAAAGAGAACAAACCAATTACTTTTAATAAGTATTTTTTTCCACATAAAAATCCAAAATTATACTAGTTTTCTCATTTTTTATAGTTTTATTTTCTTCTTAAGCTTAAAATGTAGCTGAATTGGCAGTTTAAAATTTTCTGCTAAATGTCAAATCACTTCATAATTTTGTTATAACAAATACCTAGCGATCAAGGCTAACTATGTTTATGTTTGTAAACAAACAATTTTCTAAAATTTGTTACGTTATTTCTGATTTTATAATAGTACAATATGTTATTATTTGACAGTGGTGGATAAAGTATAGTATTCTATTCGCATGTAATGGCTATTACTCATTCGAATGATTTACATCACTCGCCTTCCGGCTCGTGATGCAAACTTCATTCTCATGAGTAATAGAGCATGCATTACATGCTCATTGAATAATATACTATTATTCGTTAGGAAAATGCATATGCCAAGAAATGTGTAGAGGTATATGTGCAGTTTGGAATTTGTATTACAAGCCTCAAAAAATAGTAATTATCATTCCTATAAGACACACTCTGCGGGTTTACTACAAAACAATGAAGATTACAAAAATCTGTAAATAACTTACTTAATTTGGACTTTTATAATTTACTTCCATTTAAAAGCAGGATAAAGAAGTTTTTAATAGAAAAATGTTTTTAACCTGTAGATGAATACCTGCAATATAATTTCACAAAGGTATATTTATAGTACAAAAAGACTCAATTTTTATATTGTTTTACAATAAATTGTTCTATTTTATTACTAGTTTATTAACGTAGGTACTATAAACATTGTAAAAATGTAAATCAGTCAAATAAATAAATAAATTCTCCAATATGCATTAAGCATTTTATATTGTAGTTTAAATAAACTTTTTTTTTTAAATAAAATGTAAATTTAATAGGTTAACAGAAGACACTAATTTCAAAGTTATAGTAATTAACTTTTATAGAAACAGCCAAACATCGTTTAGTTTTTATATACTCGTAAATTATATTATAGGTATTTCCGACTTTGCTATAAAATGCATTATTTCTAATACAATTAAATAAAGTTAAAGAATATACACATATTTTTAACATAATTTATTCATATTGTTGATTTACAAGATTTATATTATATTAAAATATTTTATTATTTATTTTTATAAATTCCATCAGTGTGAAATCAGATTATAGCCAATTTATTATATTTTGTGGATCATGGTTTTAAATTTGAATTTGTCACTATTTTGATTAAATGCGCATGTGCACGAGTGCATAAAATAGCGTTTTTAATTTAATTTTGAACTTAATTAAATTTTTAGCACTAGCATTTTGCTAAATTTGTTAATGTATTGTATTTATATCAAATCAGTTCAAATATTCCCGGGTGTAATATACTAGTCTTCTGCTGCCATCTACGATAAGCTTTGCCCAAACGCTCTCTTTGCGAATCAGAGATGTTTACGTGTTGTGTATATAAACATCTCTGTTGCGAATATATAAGCTGTTTTTCGCAACACACTGGTTTGAAGCTGGTTCGTAGTGGTTCAAAACTTTAATTTATTCGATTGAATACGGTGCAAACAAAGACGTCACTCACAAACCGTATTCAAAGTGTTTCGAACCAGTTGCTGTAGGAAGTTCAAAACGTAATTCAAAGAAGGAGAGTGGAGGGAGGGCTGTCATAACGTAAGTCAGTATTCTATAAACATTTATTTTAAGTAAAAACAATTTAAATGTGCATGATGATGCGAAATAAATTTTAAAAATCATATTTCATATATTTGTCAATCTATTTTTAATGAAAATTATTCACAACATACCTGTTATTCGTGGCAAAATAAAAAAATATTAACTAATTTTATTCAATTTGCATTATTTTGTTGTTTTCATATAATTTATAAAATTTAACAAAACTTATTTTTGTTGGTTTGTCATTTTGAAATCAGTCACATTTCTGGTTAAAAAAACAGTGCATTTTTGCGATTCACATATTAATGACGTCATGGTTGAAAACTGTTTGAAAACAGATGAATACGGTTCATCGCCAGAAAACAGTTATGGGCGGCGATGCCACTCGTACGGTGACTGGTGATGTTTCGTTGGCTATTAGTAGTTAATTATAAATTGATATTTCATTCCTTGGTGATAGTGGTATTTATGTATCTATGTATTCACGATATAATAATTTGATATGAACTCCTAGAACATCACATTTTATTTGGTATAATAAGAACTTAAATATATCAGTTTGGCAACACTGTACAGTCTTTGTAAACAAAACGATGTTACTTAGAAAAAGGGACTTCACATTGTTTTACATACGACGTAGTAGTCGAAGCGTTTGTCGCAGATGGTTTGTCTAATTGTGTTCAAAACATTGCTGTTATTATTTTAGTATCTATTAGACTTTTAAGAATCATCAACGTTTTTATACATACTTTATAAAAACGTTGAAGATTCTTAAAAGTCTAATAGATACTACAAGAATAACAGCACTGTTTTGAACACAATTAGACAAACCGTCTGCGACAAACGCTTCGACTACTACGTCGTATGTAAAACAATGTGAAGTCCCTTTTTCTAAGTAACATCGTTTTGTTTACTTTTTAAAAATTGACAGTTCGTTATAATTTTCCAGTTTGTGTTATGATGTCGATTCGATATTTAGTGGTCTATCCAGAGAAACACAATCATACAGGTTGTTATACATCTAAAGATTGTTATCATAAAGACATTTGTAACAATTTTCATGAATTCAATTTAAGACTTGTGTCGGTATATACTTGTTATCTTAATAACCTTTATAAAATTGTACTTGTAAATGTACCAGTTATTCATTTATTTGGCAAATCTTTATTAGGACGCAGAAATATTGACTGAAATTATTAAACAATTGTCTTACAAATTAATTTTGTAGGTTAATCGACGTAATTGGCGAATTGTTGGCATTGGTTTATCAACATTGAGATTGTGCTTTTAAAACATAGTATTTATAAGGTATGTATATATTTTGTTGTACTTATTTTGTAAGACATTGGATTAAAAAATATCTCATTACAAATTAAATTAGTACAACTTTTATAGTTGTTTATAGTATTTCATTTGTTACTCACTTGTAAACTTCATTTATTGATACTGCCTACTACTTATGAAAAATAATTTTTAATAGTTACTACCTTGTAATAGTTATTTACAAGTGCAGGGACGCTCCGGATGAGTGTTTGGCGGCGCGAGATTGCGTGCGCTGCCTAGAACGATTCTAGAAAACCAAGTTCACGAACACGATTTGAATATTTTTGTAGGTAAAGTATTAAACTAATAATTAGTAATTTTTGTACAAATAATTTTATTTATTAAAACATAATATTATACATATACAGTGCTTTATAGCTAATTCAGAGTGACGTGTCAAATTTAAATTCCAATGATTTGAATGTTTATTTCTTATGTAATGTAGAGTTAATCATGGTATGTAAATATCTATATTATTAACCAAGTATTTCATTTATAGTATATAGTATACAGGGTGTAAACGGAACTAGGGAACGCGATTTTTCTCGGAAGTTATTAGAGATACAAAAAAATATTTCAAATAAAATTTTTAGTGTTTCTAGAAAGCTAATTAAATTAATGTAAATCAGAAAAAAAATTATTTAATTTTCGGAGATATACGTATTTTTGACTTTTTTTTAAATGGTACACCCTATATATTTTTATACTATTTAGTAGGAAATAATTTTTGCTTTAAAAAAGTTTTTTAAGTTATACCTTCTAAACTTAATAGAATTCGAGATATTAAAGAAAATATTAAAATAGTTTTACTCGAAATTAAAGCTGGCTATGAAAACAAAATTATTGAGTTACGAAACATTTTAATTTACAAATGTACATCAAATTATTATCATACTGGTAACAACATAAAAATTGTTCAAAATTTTCACCGTTTTCTTGTATACAAAAATTGAGCCTTTTTAACAAATGTTGATTTACAGTATTATTAATTTTATTATTTAACTTCTCTTGAATTATTGTTTGATAAATGGAAACATTTCAACATATCTACCTTCTCGTTAATTGAGTATTCTTCCATTTTTACAACAAATAATAATCTAAGTTATCAATTCAATAAACTTTTTCACAGGGTTATAACAATAAACTAATACAAATGTCAAATTTTGTTTCCGTATAGCCAGCTTTAATTTCCAGTAAAATTATTTTAATATTTTCTTCAATATCTCGAATACTATTAAGTTTAGAAGGTATAACTTATGAAACTTTTTTAAAGCAAAAATTATTTCCTACTAAATAGTATAAAAATATACAGGACGTACCATTTAAAAAAAAGTCAAAAATAGGTATATCTCCGAAAATTAAAATATTTTTTTTCTGATTTACATTAATTTATGTAGCTTACTAGAAACACTAACAATTTTATTTGAAAGATTTTTTTGTATCTCTTATAACTTTCGAGAAAAATTGCGTTCCCTAGTTCCGTTTACACCCTGTATATAAACTTAATAAACATGTTAAATTTCTTATTTTTTTGTTACAATTTACATTATGTTTGTTGGTTAAGTGTTACCGACATCCCGAGTGCTCTGTTTTATATTCACAATTCTGTTGTCCTGATTGGATGTAGATTTTACTGCTACAATTTTTTAAATTTAGTTCACATTTTTCCGGGGCATTTGTATGCTTCGGCGCGCTGTATTATACAATATTTTGTTACTTGTAAATCAAATTTAAAATTATAACGAAAACCTGCCAATTGCAATAGGGCGCGAACAGACACGTGAGTCGAGCGACCTTGAAGTGCTCGCAATCAGCTGATTTGTGTGCACTTGTCACTTTGACAGCAATAATATCATTTTGACAAGAACAATATTGACTTATTTTGATTTTAAACTGCTAAAAAGTTATTTTTTGAATTTCACATGTTTTACTGCCAGAAAATTGTAAAATAATAATTTTTAGCAATTAAATATCAAAATAAGTCAAAACATTGTTCTTGTCAAAGTGTCAAACGCACAGAAGTCAGCTGATTCCAAATCACGTCAAGGTCGCTCGAATCACGTGTCTGCTCGCGCTCTATTGACATTGATATGTATGACAGTAACAAAACACAATTTTCTCATGTCAACAACGTTACTAACGTGGCAGTATCAATAAATGAAATTTACAAGTGAGTAACAAATAAACAAATATGTATTGCCGAATTGTTTTTGTTTTATAAAAAAAATACAAGCAAAAAGTATCAAACACAAATATTTCATGTTCACTTATATTTTTCTCCTGCTAGAATAATTTGTCATGCATTATATTTCCCATAGTTAAGAATGCTAATTTTGTCCTCAATTATTACAATTTTGTCGGCCTGACAATAGCACCCTTGCAAAATGTTCGATTTATAGTGCTTAATAATAACAGTTAAATTCACTTACCAAATATACAATATATAAATGTTTGTTTCAGGATTTGTTAAACATAAAATGTTTAAACGTAAATTACTAAGCAAAAAACATATACAAAAACTAGTACGTAGAAAAGTTAACCAGATGATTAATTTGAATAAATGTCGAACACTGACACATGAAAATATGTATGCTAGATCACTGTCACATGAAAATATATATGCTGGCAGTTCAAATATGCATACAAATATCGTTCAGAAAGAACCTGTAAACGAGATTAAATCGCTAAAAAGCGTCCCTTCAATTTGCGTAAAACAACCTAATGTTTCGAATTTTAATATCTCGGATGAGTTAATAAAATTCATTGAGGTTGTTCCGAAAATTAGTTGTCAAACTTCTACTGAAAATATTCAAAATTTTAATCTAAAAGATGATTTGCAGAATTGGGCCTGCAAAAACAATATAACTCATAATGCTCTTCATGACTTACTAAAATTATTAAAACCTCATTTTGATAATTTACCGACTGATGCAAGAACATTATTAGGTACAAACAAAACTGTAAACCTTATTTCCCTTAAAAATGGGAAAATGTCTTATTTGGGAGTAAAATATAATATACTTAAAAGAATGGATAATGGTTTACGTAATGGAAGCAATAAACTTAGCTTGAAAGTAAATATCGATGGAATACCATTGTTTAAAAGTAGTGCTACTGAATTTTATCCTATTTTAATAAATAGTGACAATTTTATAAATTCACAACCATTTGTTGTTGCTATATTTTGCGGAACAGGTAAACCAGATTCACTGGAATTATATTTGCGAGATTTTATTAAAGAAATTAATAATTTAAAAACTGAAGGCATTTATTTTAATCAAAAGCGTTATGACATTGAAATAAAGTTTTTCACATGTGATGCTCCCGCACGTTCTTATTTAAAGTGCATTTCTAGTCACGCAAGCAGATATGGATGTGAAAGATGTACAATGATAGGAACTTGGCAAAATCATCGAATTCATTATGCCGATGAAAATAAAATATTTTCGTTCCGATCTAATGAAAATTTTATCAATATTAGTGAAGATGATTATCACATTAAAGGCATATCTCCGCTTCTTGGTGCAGAAATTGATTTAGTTTCACAATTTGCGTTAGATCCAATGCACTTGATTTACTTAGGAGTTGTAAAACGGTTATTATTATTATATTTTATGGAGGGAAAGAAACCACATAAATTGTCACAAAATGTAATAAAAGAATTAACTGTTAGAACAAAGGCAATTCAAAAATGTATTACATCAGAATTTAATAGAAGACCTCGACCATTTACAGAAATGAAACGCTGGAAAGCTACGGAATACAGAATGTTTATTTTATATACTGGCCCTATATTGCTATATGATTTAATTGATAATCAAAAATATAAACACTTCTTATCACTTCATATAAGTATTTTTATTTTAAGCAACAAAATCTTAATTGACAATCTACTACCATATGCGAAAAACGAATTGTATGATTTCGTATATTCTGCTGGCAAAATATATGGTGAAGAATTTGTTGTCTACAATGTCCATAATTTATTACACATTTGCGATGATGTTGAGAAATTTGGTCCACTGGATTCATTTTCATGTTTCCCTTTTGAAAATTATTTAGGACATATTAAATCAAAAATTCGGTCAAAGAAACATGCGTTACAACAAATATTACATCGTATCCATGAAAATGAAAAGTGTTCGTTGAAGCAAAAAAAACAATTTACGATTGAATTTAAAGCATATTTTTTAAGTAAAGAGTTATATGATGATAACAATATCTTAATAACATTCGAATGTATTAGTTTGGTTTATAATAATATATTAATATCTACAAACAGTCCAAATAATTGCATAAATATTAAAGGAAAAATATTATTAGTATTGTCGATTATATTTATTAAAAATAAATATAAAGTGTTAGCTGTTCCTTTTAAATATCAACATGATCTTTATGAAGATCCGATTAATTCCAGCAAACTTAATATATTTTACTGTCGAAATGTAGATGAACAAAGAAAAAAATTATACTTAGTAGAGGAAATATCTCACAAATGCATAAAGTTCCCCCATAAAGATGGCTTTGCAATATTTCCAATAGTGCACATGATTGAGTGAAAGTTTTTATTTATTTATTAAATGGTAATTTAAACAAAATTGGTGTTATTCAGTGGTTTGTTAAAATAAAATCAGATATTTCAGTCAAAGTATTATACAATAATGAAAAATAGCGTCATTTTATTTTGTTTCGAACAAAATAAAATGACAACACACATATCACACAATAACACTACTTTTCCTTTCAAATTTATTTATATATATATATATATATATATATATATATATATATATATATATATATATATATATATATATATATATATATATATATTGACATGATTTATAATATCGATTTATGGGATCCTCCACTCTTATTTTTGTAAAAGAAAGTTTTAATGCAATTCGTAGTATTAAAAAGTTAATTCTTTCTGGTTTAACTGCATTTGATTTTTAATATCAATATGACGTCTTGGGACAACCATTGTAATCTTTCTCTCGCAACAGACTCTTTAGTAGGTTGCGAGAGAAAGATAGCAATAGAGTGACGTCACAGTAACACTGACACCAAATTACAAATATCTTGCTATGTAATTATTAAAAAATGTTTTTTTTTATCTACATCATTATTAATTGAATAATACTTTAAGTATAAAGTGTACATTTTATTTTTTTGTTTGTTTTGTGGAGGATTCCATTATTATTCACTTTACTGAAAAACTCAATCACCCATGCAATAAAAAAATAACTTCTATACTATGTCTTAAATAACTTTTCTACATTGAATGATATTTTAAATTCAATTGCATCATTTATAATATGCGTTATGTTTTCGTATTAAAGAAACTTTTGTTTGATATTGTACCTTTTATACAACCTTAATACAATCTACTGAATAACACCCATATTTTTTTTTTAAAACTTTAATTGTTTATATGTTTCTTAATTATCATTAGAAACAACGTTTTAAAATCGAATAATTATTAAGAATACTCATCCATAATTCGGAAGTTCTTTATTTCAGAATGTATGCAATTTGTGAATTTTCAAATAGCAAAAACCGTGAGTTAGCTGTAGTGCCGGTAACTTATCGCAAAATAATACCAAATGTGCATGGCCAAGAGGAAAACAAGAAAGATTACATAAATTAATTAAAGAAAAATCGGTGCCAAAAAAATCATGGCCAATATATAATACTAAAGTATTAAACTTGAGCAGTAAGTATCTATTAAATAATTATTTGTATCTTTTTACGGGCAAATCCCGGTATCAAGAACTTCGTGAAGGAGAATAATTAATAACAAACTTAATCTAACCTAGCACCAGTTCATTCATAGTAACTTTTTTTTTGCACGGAAAGATCACAATGTGCTCGTATTTAGGAGTTTGCCCGTAATACCTACAGTATGTTAAAATACAAAATATATATAAGTTGAATTTTTTTAAAATAAGTAAACATAGGTCTGCACATGTTCAATCTCGCCTCCTACGGTAGTACTAACCTCTCGAAGATGACCCTCCCTAAAGGTGTATTTAGGTTTCTAATCTGAAACGGTTATAGATAGAATTGTTCCGTGATTTATCAAAATTTTGAATTTTTTTTAGGATTTTTGCAGAAGTCTTTGATTGGTTACTGAGAAGTGGCGTGAGTAACAATAGAAACTTTATTCTTAAGGTTAAATGTTTTTTTTTTCATTATTCGATATTTATAGTATATATTACATTTAAAAAGAAATCGCTATTATGACCGATAAATTGTTTAACTTTATCAAATGTCAATAAAAGTACCTTTTTTCTGTGAACTTGAAAGAACTTTCATAACAAGTAAAAAATGCATTATACTCTACGAAAAAAAAGCTATTGTTTTTACTCACACCTTCCCTCTGTAACAATTCAAGGAAAATTCTGAAAAAAAAAACAAAATAATGATAAGTTTCCACAGTTTTTAAATTAGAGACTTAAATATAAAATCTCTTGGGCCATCTTCGATAGATTCCCGTAGGAGGCGAGATCGGGCCTGTTTATTAATACATTTCTATTTATTTTGATCTCTATTATGTCTATCAAAAAATATCTGATACTTGTTTTTTAACATCCTGTATGAACATAACCGATGTTCATTATTACCTAAACTATAGAAAATTAATGAATTGATTGTTTTCTTTTTTATTTTATTTATCTTGATACATAATTGATATTATACAGTATGTTCAGATTTGAATGATGGCCTATAGAACTTTTTTATTTAAAGAGATTGAAAAAGGATGCATTGGATAAAGCCCGATTAACGCAAAATATTCCCACAAGCTTTCAGTTAAACCATGTATATTTGTACACTTAATTTTGTAGCTGATTATGACGAGGCAGAAAAAAATCTGGATCAATATATAAAGCAATCTTGTCAAGAAAGCGAAGATAGTGGCAACACCATGATTTTAATTAAAAGGAAAAATGATGGTAGTAATCAAAGTTCATCTACGTCTGAAGACGAAGATAATGATGCACATGTTGGAGCATCCCTACCGACAACACCTTCATCTTCTTCTACATGGTCGGTTGGAAGTAAGTAAATAATTATTCATAAATGTAAGGGAATTAGGAGTCGGCACTTGGTGGAACATAAACAGATTTGGCACTTGGTTTTCCACTTAAGATGGTTCTTCAAGTTCGAGGGGTGGTGGGTTAATTTCAACAAAAAATAAACTTGTGTCATTATGTTCTTTGATCTTACATACACACGTTAAAAAATAGAGCATCGCCATTCGAAGAATTACAAAAAAGTACCCGAAAGAGGTGCAAACCAAAATCCAGTATTGTTTAATATTTGGAAGTAAATCTAAAAAATAAAAATCAGCAAAATTTGATTTTTTGCACTTATCTAGTGACCTATTAATTTTTGGGAAAACAAATACGTAGTTAAAATGGTCTACTAATGGGACAACTTTGCTCTAATTTAAATAACTTATACTATTTTTACACATTCTAGTATTTATTTTTGATGTATAAAATATAAACATAAATATGGAAGTAAATTCTGAAATTTTAAAATATAAAGTAAATAAATTCTAATACATGTTTTTATATTTTAGCAGCAAGTGTTTTAGGGAGCCCGCTTAGTTAAACTAAAACTTAATCTAATGTTATAATGCCGGGCCTGGATGATCCAAGATTTTTTCATGATTTTTTATTTAATTCTAGGTAACGAAGATTATTTTAAGCAAATTTTACTACAACTAAATGAAGTGTCTGCTCAACAAGAGCAGCAATCAATGATGCTGAACGAAATTTTAAGAGCTCATCGCGTAAATACACATTCGACAGATTTACAAAGACCAAAAAATTTACCAGAAATGCCTTTGAAAACCCAGGATGAAATGGTTAAACTGAATACATTATTAGACGACATCGATGTTAGAACTTACATGGTCGGTTTTTTATTTTTTATTTTGTTAATTTTACTAAACTTTCTCTATGTTAGACAAATAGACTGTCAGCAATTGGAGGTGTTACAGTGGAAACCCTAACAAGAAGAATCCTGAAATATGTTATAAGTAATGAACTAGCAGCATTATATAACTGGAAAGGACGTGATAAAAATTCTTTTGAAAAAACTACATTAAAAATTGTTATATTTGGTAAGAACAATATTTTTTAACATTAATCATACACGCTGTTTCATGCTCGATGATCTGTAAATTATTAGTTACGAGTTTGGTTAAATCAAACTAAACTTACCATGTTGGTATCTTAACGATAATCAATAAAATTATACTCGTATACACATTTCCTTGATAAATTTTAAAAATGTGACCTTGAAACGTTAGATTTTATTATATTCATGAAACAACCAATTATAATTCGATTTTTCTTTTATTGTATTTTTTCTTTTTTCTGCGTATAAACAACTTGTGTTACAAATGACATTGAAATTTGTCATATTTAACACTAGTTTCTTTGTTACTAAGCGACAGCAGTATTTGTAATATGCATTTTTTTTTTCATATGGGCCGATTCTGTTCACATCAGAAAGTCTTAGAGATCTGTAAATAAGGAACAAAAGCGCAACGAAAGATGGTATTTAAGTGTATAATTTTATATTAATCAATAAAAATAAATGTAAATTTGTAAGCTTTTTACCTCCCGCTACCATTGGTAAGGGAAGTATAGGGATCGTGCTAAAAATTGCATATCGAGATTTTGGTAAATGACCACGTTTTAAGATCTCTAGAATCCATTTTTAACATTTTCACGATGATGTCTGTGTGTATGTATGTATGTATGTATGTATGTATGTGTGTGGATCCTCTTTACGCTCTAACTCAAATACTATCATTCAGAAAGTTTTGAAACCATGTATTTCTACCTTATTCTAATATGGAAAGTACTGATTAGATTTTGGTGGCAATCGGATAACCGGAAATGGCAGTTTACTTGAAGCTCAAGATAGTTTTTCTTCAAAAAAAATACCTTTAAATGTAATTTTTTCTCAATTTGTTATTATAAAAATTTAAAGATTATTCCATTTTCTACAAGTTTGCTTTAATACTTTTTCTATATATGGATAAATTTATAAAGTAATATAAAAATTATATACATAGTTAAATGGCGGGAGGTACTGTGTTGGTCAAATCAGATTTTTTTTACTGATTTCCAGATCTGTAAGACTACAGATGTGAAAAAAACAATACATTAGTTCGCAAAAATAAAAAAGAATACATACATCAAACTGACCCACTAACATTACAAATTTTGATCTATCTCTAGATCCAAAAAATTGTGAAAATCGAAGTTATAAAAGTAAAATAACCTCTAAACAAATTATATTTTTCAAAAGAAAAACAAAAATAATCTGCTTTTTTAAATATTAAATTTATATATACTAATTTTATTGTTATATTTTTCGTCATATTTAATTATTAAGTAATAATATTTTCGTCCCATTACAGATGCCGTAAAGAAAAGTTTCCCACAAGGTGAAGGCGATGATTTAAAGATCGCCAACACAATTAAGGATTGGCTTAAATTTGCTAAAGTGCGAATGACCAGCAAGCGTTAAAGTTTTATTCTGGAACTCTCAGTTGTAATTTCATGAAGTTCATTTAATTTTTTAACATGGCTTGTACCTTTTTCACAGCATTTTCATAATTAAAATAATAATTTTTACAAAATTCAACTGAAAGTTCCAAATAAAACAACTACTGTTCATAAGCGCACACAGTCACTTGATTTTTTTTTAACACTTTATTTTTAAAACAGTAATATTGTTATATTTGATATTTGTGAGTGCATTGTAAATATATACTGGGTAGATAACTATAGTTCATTCACGGTAGCGAGAGGATTTGGTACTAACTTACGAGTAGAGACAAGCCGTTCTATTTGTCAGATGGAGATAATTTTGAAGCCGAACCAATACAATGATTTTTCTCTGTCCGCTAATTAATTTTAAATTCTCTCGCTATCGTGAATGAACTATATAATTAAAATGTACATGTGTTATGCAAGTACACCGCCAACGCTTAACTTTTGAGTCACAAAAGAAGCATTGATTCGCTTATGTTGCACGTCGTAATATTCCCGGACAAAAACGCCTGTAACCATAAATGAATTTGTTGCTGTAGATTTATACTAAATATTCGTATTGAGCACACATTTTGGATCATATAGGGGGTTTACCGAAAGCCTTGTCCGGAATCAACGCAAAATACTTGACCGGTACTTGTCCGTAAAATATACTTACCGATATACCTACTTACTCAAGTTTAATACTTTACAAATTAATTTGTTTAATCGTTCTTGTTTTTCTCTTGGCCATGTACGTATATATTTGGTATTATTTTGCAACAACCAATTTATTGATTCTACCGCTAACTCAACTACCGATTTTTGTTATTCATATATTGTATATCGACGGTTAAGATGTGATACCACGTATCTACATTTTTCAGGTAACATGAGTTATGCACATTAAAATGTGCAGAAAAAAAATCTGAGTGTTTCTGGTGATCCCTCGTACGTATATTTCTGACATGGTTCGATCAAACGTTAGAAATGTACGTTCGAGGGATCACCAGAAACGCGCAGAATTTTTTTCTGCACATTTTAATGAGCATAACTAATGTTATTTAAAAAATGCAGATACGTGGTATCACATCTTAACCGTCGATATGTCTTAGCCATATTGTAAAATCAGTCATTTTATAAAAAGCGGCCTGATTATAAAATCTAGATAGTCGTCAGTCATTTTCTCATGTCGGAACCAGATTGTAAAATCTGTTGTTTTAAAAAAGGCTTAAATTTTTAAAATATAAATGAATATTTCGCCATGAGAAAATGACTAAAATACTTTATCTTCAATGTAAAAGAAATGGTAACTTAACAAATTTGACATTATCTTTGTAGTACTTTGCTTTCAATATAACAAATAAATAGTTAATTTGCAATAATTCGTAGACTTATTTCAAATATACATTACCTTCCTAAAAATGAATGTTAAAATTGATTTTAGAATATACGCTGAATAATAATGTACAAAGCACTTTTGTAAATAGAGTTTATTTATTATTGAATTTAAGATTAACAGATTAGTAAATAATAACGTTTATATTTAGGTAAAGATACAATTGATCGTTGATTTATTACAATATACTATATTATAGAATCAAACGAAGAAGTATAGTAAAAACATACGTTTATTTTACGTTGAATTTAATATTAAAAAGGTAGTAAATAATAACGTTTGTATTTAGTTGAAGACATATATAATTCAACGTAGAGGTTTTACATTATATAAACGTATACTATATTATATAATTAAACGTAGAAGTAAAGTAAAAAATATACGTTTATTTTATGTTGAATTTACTATTAAAAAAGTTGTAAATAATAACGTTTGTATTTAGTTGAAGACAACATATAATGCAACGTAGAGGTTTTACATTATATAAACGTATACTATATTATAGAATTAAACGTAGAAGTAAAGTAAAAAACATACGTTTATTTTACGTTGAATTTAATATTAAAAAGGTAGTAAATAATAACGTTTGTATTTAGTTGAAGACAACATATAATGCAACGTAGAGGTTTTACATTATATAAACGTATACTATATTATAAAATTAAACGTGGATGTATAGTAAAAAACATACGTTTATTTTACGTTGAATTTAATATTAAAAAGGTGGTAAATAATAACGTTTCTATTAGTTGAAGACCAACATATAATTAAACGTAGAGATTTTACATTATATAAACATATACTATGTTATATAATCAAACGTAGAAGTATAGTGAAAAATTTACGTTGAATTTAATATTAAAAAGGTAGTAAATAATAACGTTTGTATTTAGTTGAAGACAACATATAATTCAACGTAGAGGTTTTACATTATGTAAACGTTTACTATATTATAGAATCAAATGTAGAAGTTGAGTGAAAAACATACGTTTATTTTATGTTGGATTTAATATTAAAATAGCAGTAAATAATAACGTTTGTATTTAGTTGAGGACAGCATATAATTGAACGTTGAGGTTTTACATTATATAAACGTATACCATATAGTCAAATGTAGAAGTCAAGTAAAAGATATACGTTTATTAAACGTTATTTGAAAGGTTGTATCCACATATAAAGGTATGTTTTGTTAAACGTTAGAAAATAAAGTTGAAAACATGTTGAAACATACATAATAAAAACGTTAATAATTTGGTTACAAATAACGTAGAAACCTGGCGCATTTTTGCGTAGATAAATCGTATATTTATATCTAGTATTTTACGTTCGGTTATGAAAAATTTTCAACGTTATTCTAACGTACGAATGTTTATTGGGTAGGGCTCCGCCGATAGTGTTTTACCCACCCAAACTGCCCACGCAACCTGCCCACCCAAATTGCCCACGCAACCTGCCCTCCCAAACTGCTCACGCAACCTACCCACCCAAACTGCCCACGCAACCTGCCCACCCAAACTGCCCACGCAAAATGTGTTGTTTTTATTCCAAAAATATTATCATGTTGAGATTGACAATGATGTCAAAAAATGTGTCATAATATTTTCTTGGCGATATTCATCTTAAAATTTTCAAAGAGTACTTGAGCTTTGTCTCAGTTTTAAAAACAAAAATGCAAAAATTCACATTAAATAATTTTTTCCACAAAAACTATGCATCCTACAGAAAAAAAACACATAAGGCTAGGGCACTCGAGACAAGAATTTTCTACCATTTGGTAAAACTTGTACGAAAATCGCTCTCACAGTTAAAGCTGTAGCCTTGTTCAAATGAGGGCGATCGTCGTGATGAAAGTATAGATCCTTATGCCTATTTAATTAGTAATCGTATTGACGACCCTCTTTGCCTATCTTTAATTAACTTCCACTCACGTACTATTTCTACCAGAGTCCTTTCCACATTCTATCGTCCTTATAACTGGACTAACATTTTAATGACTTCACCACTTAATCGAATGTGTCACTTACGTAGTACGAAATTTTCACATATAAACATTTTTCTTTTCAATTACACTACTTTTTCGCGGTTACTGAAGAAAACTTAATCTTTTTTTTTTGTATTTTGTGCTATTTTCAATTGTTTTTTTTATATGATATATGTATCACACTCACACTATCCTCGCGTGGACTTGTTCTCTCAGGATAGTTTTTTCTCTAAATAAATAAATCATACACTTTTTATTACGCAATGCCATTCTTATGTGAAAAATATTATTGTAAGCGAGATATGAATTTTCGAATATCTGAAATTATTTATGACGTCATAGGCCCGAGTTGGTTATGCTTCTTAACCAGTTATTTCTAGGGGTATTTTCATTTATTTTTATTAAATAATCTTTCCATTGTCAAATTAATTAGTAATAAATACAGAAATAAAGGAAAATCAATCTACATAAAACGTTTTGAGAATGCCATTAGGTTGACAGTAGTGTTGCCATAGTTCTTAATTTAAATTCAAACAAAAACAACGAATAGCAGGTCACCCGAAATCATCCGAAATTTTGCGATAATAACTGATTAGGGCCCGTGACGTTGCGTTAACAAGAATTAGACATTTTTACTACAACGAATTAATATTTCATCATTTTCATTTTACTAAATTTATATTTTAAATTATACCACCTAATAATTATTGAAGTTTATTATTTTTTTACAATGGTTGAATATCCCATTTTTTAAATCATCTAAATATGCGACACAAAAACATTAAATTTACTACTGAAATTGAAGAAAAGCTTATTTATTCAGTATATAGGAAACCAAGACGAGAAATCGGTCAGCGCTAGCGTTTCCAGGGCTATGCTTATTCTTATTCTGTTCGCTAGTGCCGCGCTGACTCGAGATACGTAAGCAGTGGGGAAGGGACACTTCTCCCACGTCTGCCAAAAGCCGCGCTAATAACAAACTAGGTGTATTCATACTCACAACATTGATGTTCCACTGGTTTGCGAGACGCATCTGCCGGCGTGTCTTAACCCAAAAATTCCAAACTTTTCGTTAAATAGAGCTGACCGCACCAGCTATAGCAACGGCGGCACAGCCATCTATATAAGGTCAAACATTGACCACTATGACGCCGAACCAAGCAACACGTTACACATAGAGGTAAATTCCGTCGTCGTGAATACCAACTCAGGACCACTGCGATTCACCACAATTTATAAAAGTCCTAGGAAGTCTCTCCTCGAAGCAGATATTAATCTATTGTTCACATCTCCACAATGCACGATTATTGCAGGCGATTTCAACTGTAAGCATCCGGCGTGGAATAGTAGATCATCAACCCAAACAGCCAGACGCTGTTTGAATATGCAACAGCAAACAATTTAGCTGTCTATGGGATAGTTGAGCCAACGTTTTTTCCACATTCTGGCTATAGGCTGGACACGCAACTATTCACGACACTAGCTCAGATCACAACTCAGTGTTCGCCTGGATTAACGGCTGGATCGACGCCCTAGATATAACAAAAAAGAAGAAAATATGCTGGCCACAATTCGCTGAAACCATGGAAGCAAAAGTTTCGTGTGCCCAGAAAATAACCAACAGCAAAGAACTTAAAGAAGCTGTAAAAGCATTTAGAGATACAGCCTACTGCTGCCCTCCAAACGGCCACAAAACAAAGAATTATCCCGACAGCGAGATATGAAATCCCCGACGAAATTCGCTGTCTCATTCGAGAGGCTAGAAGAGCGTGGCAACGACACACAGATTTGTGACAAGAGCGACTTTTAATAGACTGAAAGCAGAAATAAGAATCGATCTTAAAGAGCATAATAATCAACGATGGCAAGAAAAATTAGATCTATGCACAGAAGGTAAATCTATCTGAAAAATGATCAGGGCATTACGCCAGGAAAAACAAAAAATCCTACCCATCCACGGGCCAGCCGGAAATGTATACAGCGACGAAGAAAAGACAGAAACTTTTGCCGATCGCATTGGGCTACAATTTAGCCCTTTATTCACTCACTGTGACCTGGATGAAGTAGGGGATATCGAATTCTCAGTCAAACAGCGTGTCCAGAAACCATACAACTTGATACCTAAATTTAGTTCTGCACGAGAAGTAGCAGACATCATTAATAAACTCAATGCTCGCAAAGCGCTTGGCCCGTATGCCTTTCCAATTAGAGCACTGAAACTTCTCGTACAGAAATTGTTGCATTGGTCAACATCTTCAATGCCGCTCTACGATTTCGTTACTTTAATACAAACTGGAAAAAGCTAATGTTGTGGTTATCCTCAAACCAGGACAAAATCTAACTCTGCAAAACTTTTGCCGATTAGTTTACTTTCAACAGTTGGAAAACTGCTCGAAAAGATTCTGCTCATACGCTTACAAAAGTGGGCAGATTGCGAACATATCCTTCCGAATCACCAATATGGCTTTCGTGCCAAACATAGCACGAACCATCAGCTACTCAGGGTGACAGAATACATCACTCAAGGATTTAACCGCCGCCAGGCTATGGGTGCGATATTTCTCGACATCGCCAAAGCCTTTGATAAGGTGTGGCCCTAGAAAATCGTAGCGAAGGATGATTGTTTCGTAACAATTATTGTGGTCTGGATGCGGTATTTCGTTAACGAAAATAGTTCACTTTAATATGTTAAGAGTGGGGAATATTTGTTGTATGATGTACGGTTAATATGAACGTTGTTAAATGAGTGAGTGAATCATCTGAGTTACTGTTATTGTTAGTGTTGTTCTTGTTGTTATTGTTATTGTTTTCGGGTTTGTGCAAGTCCATTAAGTGGGGTATGTGTGATTTTATATATGTATGTAAGTATTAAAGATGTGAGTTAAATCTTCTTTTGTACAACTATGTAATTAAAAATAAAATTATTTAAAATCGTAATAAATGTACACGTAATGTTTTCTTAGGCTGGTAGCATGAGTGTGGTTCTAACAGCGATGTCAACTACAACCATGTTGACGACTTGGCACACACTTCAGAGTTTTCAAAAGAATGAGAATTGCCTATATACTGATTAAGCCGAAAATGTACCGACAGCCATATTTAATAAATTTAGTTGCATTATTTAAAATATTTTTGATATGATTTTTTTCTTTACTTGTTTTTAGTATAAACAATTTAAAATAATGAGGTCAAATTTATTGAATATGGCTGTCAGTACATTTTCGGCCTAGTCAGTATATTGGTAACACTGATTTTGTTAAGAACCCTGATATATGTGCCAAGCCGTTGTTGACATGGTTGTAGATAACATCGGTGTTAGCACCATACTCGTGCTATAGTTTGGTTCACGAAAGATATCCAAGGTCATTTATTAACCGTATGGTATAATATTACTAGCAGATAACTTCAATGCATTTCGTATACATGGACGTGCAACATGAAATATTTATGGATACATTCTAACTGAAAAAAATAAGTGTAATTTATTCAAAATTATGTTTCTTTTTAAATAATGCCTTTCTCAAAGATTTATGCTCTTCACCTATGTTTTAGCAAAATACAAAAACGGGGATTTGACAAAAACCATGGAATAATAATTTGATTTAAATGTCAACGTCACTGGGTAAATATTAGGACAGAGGGTAGTGCAGTAGATAAATAGATATCTGTAACTCTACGACATACGTCATTATTATTTATAATGTGTTAGAAAGTAATGTCACCATTTACGTATATCTGTCACACAACATAAACTACATAGACATAATGTCAAATAATCTTTCTCTTTCTAACATGAAATGTTGCTAAGCTACTACTGTATGAAGTGCTGTGTGTTCTTTCTTCGAACAAGTGACCTTGAATAGTCATCTTTCGTGAACCAAAGTATACCAGCTTTAATATTAAAACAAAGACAATTATTATTACTAATACTACCAACATGACAAGTTCTTCCCCATAAAATTTGCCACTACTTTTCAATCGTAAAGACGGCATAAAATAAAACACGAAAATAATGAAACCAACGCGAAATCCTGTCATACTCTACTCCATCAATCTTAAAAATTAATTCTATAAAATCACTGATAGAAACAGTTTGCTTCCAAATAAATTAGAATCGCGCTTCAGAAATTGATACAAGTCGTAAAGAGAAGGCGTCTTTAATATCTATAATTTTTATGTGTGCTTATTAAAGCACCATACTTAAAAAGGAGTATAATTAATTTATGTTTCTTTGCAGATTCATATTCGCATCCACTATATGAATTTTTATATGTGTTACAAACAGTGTCGTTGACTTTGGGAGTAACAGTACTCACAGGAATGGACGATCTTTATATTTATTATGTGATGAACACTTGTGCTCAGTTTAAAATATTGCAAGTAAATTTATAGTGTGGAATTTAGTGAGTTGTATTCGCAAATTTTAAGTTATTATGGCTCCTTCAAAAATATTTTTGAAAAATTGTAATATCTGTCACATTGGAAAAATAAAATGTAATTTTGAAGAAGCAGAGAAATGAGGTAGATATAAAATTATATCGAAATATACTATCTCTGTCTTATAAATCATTTACAAATATGTGTCATGCATGTGACTACACTATAGCAAATTCATGAGAGACAAAAACATTTATTTATCAAAATTGTACAGTGTCTGCCGTAAGCGGGCCACCATTGCTAACTTTCTTATTTGAAAAGATAGAAAGATGGTTAAATGGACAAAGTTAGGCGACATTATACGACAAATTCAACGGTGTAAAATGAAAAACAATGGGGACTTATACAATTCAAATATGTTGGTCGCCATCTAGTGTGTAAAAAAGTATTTAATAATTAGTTATGTAGTGAGCAAGATTTAGCTCTAAGTTTGACGTTTATCACGTGATCCAAATTTGGTCCCACGTGATCACAACAACCATTGTTTGAAAAGAAATATGAACATGTGTGAGACTGAACACGGAAATTGAAATATGATTAATATAAATTGAATATGAATTAGTAATGTATTTACATGAAGCTGTGATAAAAAAGGAAGTTTAATTATGTACAAAATAACAATAAAATGACGCAAACCTATGTTTGTAAAGTGGACAAACATAATCAAATTTATTTTGGAAAAACAAGTACAGCAACTCAAGCAACTTTAATAAAGCTGTTTACTATTAAAGAGACACAAGTTTATATTAATAAAAACACGTATAAAAATTGATAATAAGCAGAACAACTCCACACAAACAGAAATAAAGATTAATAAGGAAAGTAGTACCCAAACAGTCAACAATTATTATGTAAAAAAGTTATTTGGTGCTGTAGAGACATCGAGAAATGAAACTAAATTTGTCAATAATTGGAAACTAAATTTTAATTTATTACGCAATGATGCTGTAAAATTTATATATTTCACCGGCTTATCAGTAGAACATTTTAATGTTCTATATGATTTGTTAAATCTCACAGTTATGCCAAAGTTGAAATACAGATATTTCCAAAAAACGCCAAAGAAAACTAAATTTAATAATTTAAGAGACAAATTATGTATGACTTTAATAAGATTAAGACGGGGATATACACTAAAAGAAATTTCATTATTTTTTTTCCGTCTCTCTCAATAGTGGAATTTGTGGAGTTTACATGAATTCAGTTCATGTTTTTTCAAATTGAAACGATGAAATCGAATTTGTTTTCCCTCCGTGAGAATCAGAAAGATTCGATTCCGCAATGTTTCATTAATAACAATCACTACATATAATAACTTAACCAATCTTTGCAGACTAAATAACAAATTATGGGATCAACGGGGAGGTGCTGAAGAGGGAAAGCATTTGATCGACTCGGCCATGGTATATCACCTCGCTCTTTCTAAGGTGTGTGGAGGGAGGTCCGCTGCCGATCCGCCACCGATGACGTCAAAATCATAAGTCCCCATTGAACATCAATAGGCGACTTATTCAACAAAGTAACTTTTTTTAATAGAATGCCATATTGAAAGTAACATTTAAAAGATTTTTTTGTCTGAATACAAAAGTTCATTATCACTATGACACCAAAATTAAAAGCAAAAGATTTATTTCGAGTTGAAATTGAAATATTATATTTCTTATTTTAATATAAACATCGTCGGCGAAACTGCAATACCACGTAACTAAAAATTCACAGTTTTGCAGAAAACGGAAAAATGTTTAAAAGCAGTTTTAGTTATTAACTCGTTTGAATAAGTATTTGTCTTTTTATATTATGCAACCTATGTACCTATATACAAAATAATGACAATAACCATTAGATTATTTTTTATTTGAGTTACTTTTACTAGTATTTACTAGTATTTAGGTAAATGAATTTTATTATTATTCAACATTCTGTTTATATATTATTTATTATGAAACAAAAAATTATTCTTACAAACAAAAATATGGATATAAAAACATTGTCTAAACTTTAGTTGTTTTTTTTTCTTTCACGAAGCTCCTGTTCATGTGGCATTGAACCAGAATATCCGTGGGTATCATGAGGTAATAAAGCTTTCATTTTTTTTGCAAATCTGTCCACTTTAAATAGGTCAGTTTTATGCGATTTTCGTATAGGCGGTCTGGTGTTCGTAAATCTAGTTTTTCAGTATATTGTTGTCTATGTATTTATATTCTTCGTCAAAATTTAATTTGTATGATATAATTTTACCATTATAATAGAGTGCTCTGATATATTTAACTTCTGGATCATTTTTACCTCTTCCTGGTGTAATCGAATTATAAAACAGTAAAGCTTTATTTGCATTCCATTTGTGTGTGTCCTTTGACTAAGTATTTTTGTTATGTATTAATGCCATATTCTTGAGTAAAATTTAGGAGAGCATTTGAAAGTATTTGGTTGCGATTTTGGTAGCCACATCCATCTGACCATAAATATAATAGGTTATTTTTTTTTTCAAGACAATGCATTTTAAAAAGATTTATTATGATTGATGTAAACATCGAAGCAACTAACTCACCCTGCGTTTCATCCTACCAGTAACAAAATACCTGCTTTGTTGCAAGGTCAAACATAGTGAAGTTACGTACCTTTAATTTTTGATAATAATATAGAGAACTTCTTTATAACCACTCAGGTTTCTCATTATTCGTTTCGTCTTCTTGATTACTTTCAACATTTTTGTATCTTTCTCTGCTTTGAACATTATTTTGTTCAGAAATAGTAACTAAATTTTCTAAATGAAAGCTTGGTTTATGATTTTTGTCTGTATCTTCTCCTGATGTTAATTCTAATTCAACTTGTTCTTGAATAGTTTCATAAATTTCGATCTCATAGTTTTAATCAATGGAACTGTTTAAATTAAACCTTGCTACCTCAAAGAGTATTATCTTCTTCAGGTGAGCATACATTTTCGTTAATTTTATTGGATATTTTAATATCCAACAAATTTAGCATTTCTTTTCCACGACTCATTTTGGTATGCAATACCACGTATCTGTAGAAGCCAAATAAAAACTCATAAGTCAATAGCACGTAACTTCCAACATTAAAATAATCACAATTTTTAACACAATAAATAAATATTTGCTTAATTCAGTATGCAGCAATTGAATTTTAATTACCAAGGAAAACAAAATACAACAAATAATTAAAATAATTTTCTTTTTTAGACTTGATTTGTTAAAACACGCTGTACTTCTTGTACGCACTAAACAGTTGTATATCATCACGACTTACGTGTTATTTCTTGCCAATAAAACTGAGTTTCAGATACGTGGTATTTCTTTGCAATAATACCCAGGTTACGATATATTGTATAGTTACAAGCTATTGCTCAAATGATAGAGCGTAAAATTCTCTACACAACGGTGTATAAATCAAAAAATCTCTAAAAATTAAGTTACGTGGTATTGCAGTTCAACGATATGATATTATTGCTAGGGAAACAACAAAAACTAGCATTAAAAGAAGAAAAATTGACATTTTGATTAGTAATTATTTATTTGTTTTTTTTTTGATCGGTGTTATTTAATAATTAATTTCGATATTTGTTTTTTTTTCATGGCAACGTCATATTTGTATTAAAATTAGAGAAGTATTTAAATTTCAACTCGATATAACTCTTTTGTTTTTAATTTTAGAGGTATAGTGATAATGAACTTTTATATTCAGATGAAAAAAATGTATAAAGTGGTACTACTTTCAATATGGCATTCCATTTTAAAAAATGTTATTTTGTTGAATAAGTCGCGTATTTGATGTTCAATTGTTTTGAATTTTTCACCGTTAAATTTGTCGTATAATATCGCCCAACTTTTCCATTTAACCGTCTTTCTATCTCTCCAAATAAGAAAGTTCGCAATGGTGGCCGAGGGCTATTTTTTCAAACTCCGGTATGTAAGCAAATGTTATTCTGTTGCCATGTCTATGGAGAAAACTTAATGAGTGACGGTTTTGTGCTGGAATTGTGTTGAAAGTTTTGAGAAGAACAAAATGATGTCAATGATGTTCGGATAAGAGTTATTTGACCATCCGCTTGACAGATCGGACTTGGTACCATTCGACTTTAGTTGTTTCCTCTTTACTTGAATAAAAATGTAGTTGAGGAGCGGTTCGCAACTAATGATGACCTGAAAATCAGTATGACAGATAGCATCCATACGGCGATATTTGTGAAGAGAGATGACGTTGAGAAGTAGCATAAATATGCAATTAATTGTTATCTATGATCGACAAAGAAGTTGGCTTTTCGAACGTTATTTGGTAGCAGAAAGTGAATCAATGCAGATAGATTTGTTCCAGCCTGTAACTACTGATAGTTTGTGACTGTCAAACACATGCGCAATACCAGAATAACGTTTTAGCATACCACTATCAATTTTGCAACTATTGGTTAGATGTTCCAGCGCGTATTGTTCGACAATCACAAACTAGTTGCTGACAGTCTAAAAACAGTAAGAGCATTTTCTGCTAACGAAGAGTCACAATTATTACAAATTCAGTGTATTTTCTTATTTTCCATTTGTGGGGAGGAAAGATGAAATTTACGCTTATTAGAATAAAATTAAATTATTAGATAAGTATAATACATATTTCATGTTACTATATTCAATATTATATTTTTTTTATGACAATTTAATTTTAAGAAAAATGAACAAAGATCGACAAAGAGATATTCGCTTTGACACCGTCCCATTCAGTGTTCCAACGTTTATATGTTTCAAACTTGTCAGTAACTAGTTAATGTAAATGCATTCGCATTAAAAAAATCAGATACATGTTTAAAACTTAAATGCCCAGTTGCATAAAGCATTGTTAACTTTAATCACGTTGTTAACTTTGACAAGGCTTCTTTTCCAATGTATTTTTGATACGTATCCATGGTTACAATGTGTAGTTAAATACATGATCAGCTAACAACGTTTTATGCAACTGGCCCAAATTATCGGCTGGTATAAAACTAAAGCGGCGTTCACAACAAAGTAATTTCAATTACTAATTTGAATTTCTACTTTGCGTCAAAGCTTGGAACATGTACCTGAATATACGCGTTCACAACAACATAATTTCAGTTTCCAATTTCAATTTCCAATACTAACCTTGCAAGATCCAAACTTTTTAATTCCAATTTGAGGTAACGCATGCGCATAGTGTTGCCGAACGTCAGATGTCAAGCTCAGCTGTCATTATGCAGTGGTTATTGTGAAACATTAGAAATGAATCGCAAAAAAACCTTTCAGCTTCAGTTATCTTCTGTCAAAAGGCTTAATGCAAACAAAAGTGTGCAGAAATGTGTAATACATGAAGACTTAAATATGAAAACCGCCAAAGAAGAAATCAAAAGCATCAATGCTAAATACCTAAACAGACTTCAAAACCATTCAAACAACAGTGCAGTGAACTTATTAGATAATTGCATTTCTACATGCAGACTAAAAAGAATTATTAACCCACTAGATCTACTTCATAGGTTTAGTTAAGAATATAGTGAATATGTTGTAAGGAAAAAGGTTATTCGACCCGTCTTTCTTTCTTAATTATAATTATATCATTTACTCATTGGGTACGTTCGGTATTTAAACCTGTCGAGCACTCTGAGCAATCTAATCACGTGACAGATTCATTTGCGATTTCCGATTTGTAGCTTGAATAACCGAACGGATAGAGCGTTTAGCTGCCATTTTGACACTTATTAATTTGCGTCAAAATAAAAAATGGAAAATAATAAAGAACTGTTAACATGTGTACTGTGCACTGTGCGTGAGTTATGAACGTTTTTTTTTGATGATACTGATTAAGAATGTGGAAATGATTATGGAAAACTTAAAGCTGAAAATTATGTAGAAAAATGTTTTGTAAAATGACCAATTTATACATTTCAAACATTTTTGGTTGATATACGAAAACGACAACATTCATTCATAGAATAGACACTGTTTGCATTACCGACGACAAACATTTTAAATGTGCGTTTAAATACGCATGCGCCAAACAACTGCTCAAGATGCTCCATGGTTAGAGACCGAGCGAACAGATCGAGCTCTGTGCGCTCCGTGAGCTAATAACCGAACGTAGAGCTGAGCAAAAAGTTCGCTCAGATGTAATTACCGAACGGCATCGAGCGCTCAGATCGCTCAAAGCGTAAAACCAAACGCAGCCATTATCTTTTATTGTGAATAAAAGTACATTATAAAAAATACTAATATACCTAATCCTTAATCAAAAATGTTTTTGCAATGGAAAATCAGTTCTGAATAATCTTGTACCTTTACAGTTTGTTCGAAAATGTCTAGATAATTAAAAACAGGTAGTGTATATATTGATTTCAGTAAAGCTTTCGATAGGGTCAATCACGCATTACTATATACTTCATTTTTTTTAAAGATTTCAGTAACTAGAAATTTGATTTACATTGTAACATACTGTGAATTTAGTTTGAAAATTTGGCGCTAAATTCAAATCTAATTACTTGGAAAATTATATTTGAATATAAAATTAGTCTACTAATTTGATTAATTTCTGAAGTCAAATAAAATTTGTAATTTAAAATGATGGGCCAAAATAAATTACGATAACCAAAAAAGTAAATGATTTAAACATAAATATTTATTAAATATTTAAATTTGTCACATAAAATCGCATGTAACAGAAAGAGATTTACAAAGATTTTTATTATACAAATATTACATTATGAACGGAAACATTTGTTACATATTTAATTTTGTTGTAAAAATGCATGTAAGAAAAAGAGTGACAAACATATTTATAATACAAAAATTACATTACGACCAAAATAAGCAAATGCGTAATAATTAAAACGAAACATTTATTACATAATAAAATTTATTGTAAAAATGCGTGTAACAAAGAGATTTACAAACATATTAATACAAAAATTACCTTTATGACCAAAAAAAGCAAATAAATAGTAATTAAAATCTCAGCCACGATTTTGAATATAGTTCTATCGGATATTCCAACAGATGTTGCAGTAAATTTTACTCAAGTAAATGTTGTAGACCATTATTTTTTGTCCACTTCTAACATGTTTCCACTGTGAATTTTTCTGTAGGCCTTTTGAAGTACTAGGAACTTATCAGTTATGGTTAAGATATAAAATCACACTACGCTATCACAAAGTAGAAATACTACTCTTACTATTGTTTGTATTGAAAAATACAGATTAATACACCAAACAGCAACAATAGTATGAATAAAATGCAAAAAAACTCAATAGATAAATAAAGAAAAACGCGAACAGATTAAAATGGCACACAACTCACAATCGACACAATAGACGGCAGCCAGCGACATTGGCGTATGAACAAAAATTTACTTCAGAATTGATTTTTTTTTGACCTTTAAATGTAAAACAACGTAATAAATTATATTTTAAAGAATACAGTATTTGCAGTAGTTAATTTAACGTTCGTAGTAGTTAAAAATTATTTAAACTTGGTCGCGATTTGAACCAATCAGAGAACAAGGTCAAATAAGTCCTATCTCCACCATACTGATATAATAAAAAAAAAACTACAATTAAGAAGTTAGCGTCTTATGGAGTTCATGGTTTCCTTCTGTGATGGATTGAATAATATATATATTAAGAATTGATCTCAAGTAGTATTTGTCAATGGATTAAAATCACATGCAATTAACGTCGCTTCTGGTACCAGAAGGATCATATTTAGATCCATTATTGTTTAATGTTTATAATTTCCAACTGTTTTCATCAATGTCACTTCTTGTTGTACGCAGATGACTTTAAAATATTTAAAATGATAGAAACATTAAATGATTGCTATTATGCAACTCACTATAAGCAGAACTATTAAATTTGACACAATACTGCACTGAGAATGATTTATGTTTGAACTTTTCTAAATGCTGCACCTTAAAATTTACCAGGAACAAAAATATTACTTTAATTGTACATTATATAATCTAATCTCATAACTAAAAACATTATGAAAGATTTAAGAGTACTGTTTGATTCTAAATTACTATTTAATGAACTAATTTATTCAGTTATTGGGAGTTAATGGGATTCATATACAGATGTAAATGATTTACTAAAATTAAATCATTCTTATAGCTCTATAAATCTTTAATAAGATCTATTATCGACTAAGCAATTCAAAGGTGGAATCCGGTTTACAACAAACATTCAGAAAAGGTTCATAAATATGTTAAAATATTTATTCCCTTTTGACAATGTATATTATCTCGACATCTTAAAGCAATTAAAGCTACAAACATTAGAAAAGAAAATAACTATTGCTGATATGCTACTGTTGTACAAAGTTCTAATCTTTCGGATAATTTCTATATTATTAATATATTAATTTTTCACGTTCCACAATCCAACACGAGGAACAAAAGTTTGTTTTACACACAAAATGTAACACAAATAATTATAAAAATAATCCTATAAATAGAATTATGGATGTATATAACAGAGCTTCCCAGCACATAGATGTTTTTTCATTGCCTATGCCCAAGATTTGGCCCACTCCGCCTTGCGTCGTGTTCCAAACTTCCTTCTCACAAAATAAAATGTCACTTTTAATACATAACATAAATAACTATTTTGTGCAATCTTAAAAAATTGTACTTACAAATTTTATTGTTTCTAAACAATTTATTTCATTGAAAGAGAAAGGCGGTTTTCATGGGATTCACATTTGATAAACAAAACATTTAATTGTGTAAAAAATCGTCCAAAAAAGATTGAATAATTTTTAAAATAATAATTTTATTATATTCATTGTATTTATTTTAGAAAATAAATCAAGAATTATTGTTGTCATATTTTAAACACGGCACTGTCATTGTCATATTATTATTTGTCACCTTAACACTCAATTGTTAAATTCATATATAGTTTAATGGACGTTATTATAGTAACGGCCGCGAAATCCAATTTTGCTGCCTGTGCGTCTGCGATCCGGTTGCACAAAATAAATATTGTGTATCACACGACTTGTGATACAAATTACGTTGGATTCACAAGTACCGTTATCACCGTCAAATTGCTCACGTTCTATGCTGTGATTGGTTGAAATTATGCGGTACGAATAGTCTCGATGATACGAACGTCGCCAGCGGCTATTAAATATTTCTAGTTTTGACGGCGTTGACGGGCCGTTACCACCGTAAATTTTAACTGCATGTGATTGAACCACACATTTCTATAATACCAACTCAAACCTGTATAACATAAAATATATTGTATTTTATTTATTTATGTCTTTTGGACGTGGCTGAGTTCTAAATGCGGCCGATTAAATCACGATAATGCGTGATGGAACATTCTTGAATACTTTACTTAGCTTGGATATTTCTCTAAAAACAACAACCTTACCTAATGCACAAAACTCGATTCTACTTTTCCAAGCGGGAATTTTATGAGTTAGGTTAGATAATGTTGAAGTGTATTGTAACGTTTATTTATATAGGTGAAGTGTAAATATCAGAGATATATTATTAATTAAAATAATACATTTATTAAACGATATAAATAATTAGGATAAATATTAAAAAGATAATAAAAGTAACTAACACTATGATTCAATAATTATAAACACTAATTTAAGACTAAGAATATTATTGAATTCTTAAACACTAAGATTATTTATTTAAACAATATTTATATTACTACATTTATTTATATAACTACATTTATTTATGTTCACTACTCGTAGACTGTATTTATATCACCCGCTGTTCATTGCTCGTAGCTTCTATATATCAGACTATCTCTTCACGTCCTTCGGACGGTATTTATACAGCCCAGTGTCCTTCTGGAACTTTCTGACGTCACAATGATATTGAATACAATAGATTTAGGTCACCGGTATAATTAACACGTCTAGCCGTATGGGTCGTTCCGCCGCCGCGGATTACGTCATCGCTCGGGAATATTCTACCAGTAGCGGCGCTCATATACTCTTAAGTCAGAAGCGCACGTTACAGTTTACAGTATTTAAAGAAATTACGTAAACTACGCCTATTCGGGATTTAAATTTTTTAGCGATCCCGCATTCGAGACTGTAGACACTTTCATTTCTTTTTTAGTGCAATGAACGTAAAACAATTACTTTAAAAGTTGTCCATGGCGAAACCGGCTAAACAAATCTTATTAGAGGTTACGTCAATCGGCAATGTCACTGAGGAACTGAGGTAAAATGTCGAAACATGTGTTTTGGTAATATTTCGGTTTGGAGTTTTGGAATTGTGCACACTGATATTTACGACGGAGCATGTGAACAGATTAGTTGTTATGACGGCCGCTACACCCGCAAAATTAACGGTTCTAACGGTCCATGTTAAACTAGATTTAATCACTTGAATCTTTTTATCACCTTTAGCCCTCATTATTATAATAATACAAATATAATTAACCGGCGCGTCGACAGCTTGAGGGCAATGTAAGACGCTTTGCAATGCAAATGTCAAGCTATCACCGAATTCAATGTAGATATTCCCCAGATAATACTTCTTCATTTGACTGGAAAATTATAAAATTACTAAGTACTAACTCTTTTTTGACAAGAAATGTGACAGATACTACAAACTACAATGTTGCCAATCAGTGAAATTCAAAGTTTCATAGAACGCACCGAATTCCACTTAAAACAATTTATTTAAAAAATAAATCTTTTAACAAATATTTCTATATAGATTCGCATTAGGGAATTTGATAGAAATGAAGATGGCTCGAAATTAAATATAAAGGAACAGGAAAAGAAAGTTGCAGCATGCATTGAATTTCATCAAAAATTATTAACGTAAGTCTCTTCGTCACGAATTTAAACATTATTCCAGTTAAAAAGACAGTAACTAGAAGACTGATTTACCCCGTAGAAAACGTAAATTTTAGTTGTAAAATTAAGCGCAAAATTTGAACCTAATGATATTTAATTATGAATGGAGAAATATAGAAAAAAAAAACGTTATTTTAATTAATTAGTTTTATTATTTAATAAATATTAATATTACATGCTATTCAATTGAAAAAATGTAAAAAATAGTTATTAATAAAGAAAATAGAAATCTGAGAGGAACAGTTTATGAATTAGATTATTTTCAAAAACTACATTTTATTTTAAATAAGACTACATCGTTACAGTAATGTTCATTTGTAGAGGCTAAATGTAGGAATTTACCTCCAAATAACAAGTATAATTAACACAAAATATATTTTTTTTTACGAAACCGACAGCTGAATATTTCTTTTATATAGGCGTACGAACACAAATTTATTTTAGTGAAATTCTTTTAACTTTGAAATTTTGCTTAATTGTAAATCAATATTTGCTGTATTTCACTATTGTACTATTTATATACCGTGTGTTCCAAGCAAACCTTGACATAGGCGTTTAACATGAGTAAACAGTTTTTTGCAAATAAAAAGTGTCCGGCAGAAAATTAAGCCATTCTATTGAACATGATAATAGTAAATTACCTCCTGTACGTTATTTAATACTAATTATTGTATTATCAGTACATGAATTAAAGAAAATTATGAATAATTATCAATAAATATTTGTTTCAATATTTTATTATGTAATAAAAAATATTTCCAATGTTCATTGCGGCTAAATGGTTAGTATGGCTGCCTGTGGAATGAAAGAACTTTTGAAGGTCGGGGTTCAAGTCTCCATCAAGCTAAACTTTTCATTATTTTTTCTATTTATGAATTATGACAAGGTTTTTCTTGGGACACATGGTATATTATTATGTCGCATTATTATCAAAAATTGTAAATTTACACTACTATAAATTTGTACGGCTATGCAATTTCAGAGAAAGAGATAGATAGATAGACATGCAAAAATAGTTCTATACGAGTATAAGCTTTTCCGCGATTTCGACCAATCAAAGCTCAGGTTTAGAAGCCCTATACTAGCCCACATGCCCTCACTGTCTTCTTACCTGGAATAAAGTTTAGAGAGTTATTAATATAAAATTATTTTGTGTAGATTTTGCAAGAAGTTGGAAATTTTACTAAACAAATCAATGTTTTATAACTTTTTTGTTGGTATTGGGTTTCTATGCACGGCTGCAGTCCTCATGAAAGTGGTAAGCGTATATTCACTCAACTCTGTTTTCTTCAAAATAAAAACTATTTTTCTTATTTCGCGTTTGAAAACTCACTCTTGTGGTACTGTTTTTGTCAAAAACTGTATTACAAAGTACAACTTTGTACAATTGTTTTTGCGGATTTTTTTATTTATGAGGTTGGCAACTAGTCCAAGTGAAGTTTTGAACACAGATTGTAATAGGATATTTCACATAAACCAAATTTTACAATTTTGGCCAGAAACTGAATGCACAAGCAACGAGAAACAAAAATTATGTTTGTAATAAGTTTTAAATTACAAATAAAGTTTGTATTGTTTTGAAATGATCTGTGTAATAACACCGAAGAATCACGTCAGCGGGAACTAATCATTTACGTAACGATACCTGAATGTGATACTTTACTGGGTAAACAAAGCATATTCCAGAGTGAGCCATAGGCCAGTGCACTACTCAGATGAGCCCCAGTAAGAGTGATACGCGTGTGTATTTCTGGTTGAGTGGGTCATTATCTGATAAATGATCGAGAGGTTGATTGAAAGACTGAAATCTTGTGGAACTTTGGAAGTTTGGTATTCGTAATAATATACACCATACAATATTAAAACAATAAACCATATTTAAACATTTAGTGAGGTCCACAATAATTATAATATACGTATATGTGACGGCTTAAAGTTCACAATAATTTGTATATATGCGCATTGTTCGCGCTGAGTATCCATCTCTCTATTTAGAAGAGTGTACTCGTTACGATTTGTAAAAAGACTTGTGAAATATTCATTGACTTCGATGGGAACTTGTGGCTCAGTTGGCTAGAGCGTCCTACTAGATACAGGAAGACCCTGGGTTCAAATCCCAGCGAGGTCCATGAATTTTTTCACAATTACTTTCTTCGTTTATTTAACTTCTCCTCGACCACGGCGGTCTCTATCTTACAGGCGGGAGTGTGATAGAGGGGGGCGTGACGTCATGAGGCCGACCACGGCCGACTGTTTGCTCGTTCAACTTACAACCGTGACTTGCAAGTACGGCAAATTTCAATGTTTATTGTTGCAATTTCGCCTGAATTTTGTTTTACAACTCAAATAATATAATATGCCTCGAAAATGTTGTGTACCGGCTTGTAAAAGCAATTATGCAAGCACTTCGGAAAATATTCCAACATTTCTATTTCCCAAAGATAAAGGACTTTTTGATAAATGGATAAGGTGCATCCCCCGTAAAAATTGGACACCCTCCGCAACATCGGTGGTCTGTATCAAACATTTTAATGAAGAAAGCATTTTAACTGGTTACTCCTATAATTATAAAGGAGAAACAAAAACATTTAATTATGATAAACCACACTTAAAACCCGACTCGTTTCCAACTATTTTTCCAGGCTTACCTAATTATTTAAATATTAAATCTATCGCTAAAAGAAAAACTCCAGAAGAACGGAATTCTGAAATCCAGCAAAGGAAATTAGAAGAAGCAAAGAAGATTGAAGAAGCGCGACAAACAGAAGACAAAATACAAAGTTATGACAATCTTGTTCAAAATATTTACGAATTTGTGAAAACGATAGACGAAAATCTTTTTGTGAAAGTAAACATAAATGAAGATTACTTAATTATATATAAAATGGATTTTGAATCGGTAAGTTGTACCTTTTACGTTAAGATAAATAGAAATCTCAGCCCAAAATATTTCTTCAAAAATAAAATGCTTTCTTTAAATGAACTGCAACATAATCACTTCCAATTTAATACAAATGAAGTTGACACCTACTCTAAATTAAAACAGATATTAGAGTATCTGTTAAACAAAGTTAACTTTAACTATACTGAGTCTATTATTCAACATTTAAATAATGATATTCAGCTTCTTAAAGAAAAACTAATAGACGAAGGTGGTGAAGAGAGAATTGAACAGTTATTATTTTTAAGTGAACAGATAACACTTCTTTTCTCAAAACAGAAACGGTACAGTTCGAAAATGATCTTGTGGTCTTATGTAATTTATTTACAATCAAGAAAATGTTATGACGTCCTAAGATCGAACAATATTTTAACACTGCCACACCCGAAGTATTTACAACAACTTACAGCTTCTTTTCATATTTCATCAAATTTAGAAAAAGAAAATATTCATTTCTTAAATATTATTGCAAATAAACTGACTAAAGACGAGGACAAATGGGTAGTCTTGCAACTTGATGAAATATATGTTAATGAAAGCATTGAATACCGATCAGGTGAATTAAAAGGTTTCGCAGAAAATTCGAACAAAGTATTAGAAGCCAAAACTATCCAATCTTTTTTAATTTCCGGATGTTTTGCCAGATATGAACATATGGTTTATTTACTTCCAGTAAAAACAATAACAGGTGAACAACTCGCAGAAATAACGACAAATGTAATTTTACTTTTAGAAAATTGTGGTTTTCGTGTTATGTGTTTATCATCTGACAATAACAAAGTAAACCAGAAAATGTTTGATATTTTGAGAAATAATTCAACAGATCCCGATACCATCTATTGTCCTCAAATTAACCATCCTATTTTTATCATCTATGATACAGTCCACATCTTAAAAATATTAGGAACAATTGGATAAACAAGAAAGATTGTCAAAAAACATTTATTATTCCAAAATTTGAAAAGACCACTAAAATTGGTAATGATATCTTCTCTGAAGACGAGTCCACTACCACATTCGAAAATTCAAACGTTACTAATGATGAGAGTGATCCTAAAAACATATTATACGCTAAATTTAATGATTTGAGAAATGTATATAAGCGAGAACACAAAGAAATTATTAAAAAAGGATTTAAATTAAATTATAAAACTGTACACCCATCAAATCTGGAACGCCAAAAAGTATCTTTGGCTTTAAATATATTTCACGAGAGTATACATTCAGCTTTAATTGCATATGATTATAAAGATACTGCAAATTTTATTGAAATAATTTGGAAGTGGTGGTCAATTGTTAATATTCAAAATTGTTTAACTGGTAAATTAAAAAGGAATCAGTGGGCTGAACCATTTTACAGTTTGCAGGATGAACGATTTACATTTTTAGAACAATTTATAGAATGGATACAAAAGTGGTATTCATTAACTCTATGTAACCAAACAGCACTAACAAAAGATACTAATCAGGTAGGTACTTCCACATGTTAAGTTATTTTGTTTAATTTTTGTTTTCTTAGGCAATTATGCAAAGTACAAGAAGTCTTATTAAGATCATAAAATATTCATTATCAACAATAAAAATAAATTATGTATTACCTGGTAAATTTCAGAGTGACAAAATTGAAAAACGGTTTAGCATGTATAGACAACTAAGTGGTGGAAATTATAATGTAAGTGTTACTCAAATTTTGGACTCAGAAAGGAAAATTAGAACAAAAAGTGTATTGGGCATTAAATCAGCTCGATACGGAATGGTACCTTTAGATGTGAGCAATTTAGATATTATTGAACCACATGAAAATTATAAACCGAACTTAGAAGAAAATGAATTATTTAGCATAGTGTCCGAAAAAATTAGTGAAGCTGTAGATGGTGATATCGACCAGGATGCTCTTCTATACATATGTGGATACGCGTCTTTCAAGCTAACAAATAGACTAGAATGTCTTGTCTGTCAAGCACTGCTTAAGTCTAGTGAAGATTTTGCTAGTAATTATTTAGAAGATATCAATCGAGGTGGATTAACGGTACCGTCAAACGTCATTGTTGAAATTGGCAAAGAATCCTTCAAAATTATGCAAGCACTAATTTCAACAAATTTAGAAGAAATATTCATAAAATGTTCTGCAAATCATCATGCTACTTTGAAACATTTAATATGTAAAAGAATAGTGCATAACGGTTTAATTAGTAAAATTTTATATGATACATGTATTTGCAATACGAAATATTCAGATATTTTCCATAAAATTATTAACACTATTTGTAACATATTGCTGTCAAATTATAAAAAACTTAGAAATAACTTGGTACAAGAAAATAAGAGAAAAAAATGTAGTTCTGATGAAAAAATATCCAATAAAAGAAAAACGAGTACTTTTAAGTAATTAACAATCATTTTATCTTTCATACGAGAATATTGATTTATTTAACTTTATATAATAAAATATTTCAAATAAAATGTATTTTACCTCCTTTTAACTTTTAATATTTGCAGTTTATATTATTTGTGCTCGAAATAATAGGTAAGTGAATAGTATTTAAATTTTAAATTAAAAATTAATAAGAATTATTTAAATTCCCAGTTATAGAATTATATATACGTATAAAAGGACTATTCTAGTAGTTCATTTAGAAGATAATAATCATTTCTGAATATTAAAACGGAATTAAAAGGCCCAATTTTGATGTTATGCCGTATAAACACTGTATAAAGTCGGCCTCATGACGTCACGCGAACTGTATGGTAGTGGGGGCTACACTCCCGCCTGTTAGATAGAGACCGCCGTGCCTCGACCTACTTAGCCCATTTTCTCCAATTTAAACATTTAATGGGGTCCACAATAATTATAATCCACGTATATGTGACGCCTTAAAGTTCACAATAATTTGTATATATGCGCATTGTTCGCGCTGAGTATTCATCTCTCCATTTAGAAGAGTGTACTCGTTACGATTTGTAAAAAGACTTGTGAAATATACATTGACTTCGATGGGGCTCAGTTGGTCAGAGCGTCCTACTAGATGTAGGAAGGCCCTGGGTTCAAATCCCAGCGAGGTCCATGAATTTTTCACAATTTCTTTCTTCGTTTATTTAATTTCTCCTCGACCTACTTAGTCCATTTTCTACAGTTTAATAAACCATATTGTTTAGAGTAGTTCTTCTTTATTGATTGACATCAATTGTGGTTTAGTTTCATGTTTCATCCTGCATCGTGCCATATGGTCCTGTAGCCGGAACAAATCGCTGATTAGGGGACGCTTAAGGGAAAAACAGTGACGCGTCGAATTTAGCTTCAACCAGCAAGCTAAGCGGCGAGCTTTGAAGCACACCGCATTAGTAGGGCTCCAAAAACAATATTTCCCAATGCCATTTGCAAATATATATATATATATATATTCCGCTATGCGTCACATCGACAACCTACTCTGGTAACTACCCGGCATTTCAACGACAAAGTGGTTACTTCGGCGACGTCATGGCATATTACCCATTGCTGGATGTGGTGCCAGTCTGATTTGTACACAGATTTCGGTAATGATGATGACATATTTGTACCGTGTGGGCGTTTACCAGGTGTAACCGTACGGGCAATTATTTCAGGCGTGGAGAGTGCAACACAGGGGTCAATTTTGTGCCATTTACTTCACGGACGCTTTTACTTTACGGCCGCATTTACTTTACGGCCGCATTTACTTTACGAACGCAATTGTCAATCATTTGTATACCTAGCATCCTAGCAAATAAATGAAGTGTTGTATTACATATAGGTTCATAAATTTTAAGTGGAATATTTGAAAAACCGTCGCTATCGCTTACTCATTTTCTTGCTCAAAAAATCTGATGTGGACACCACACGACTTCCTTGTACGATTATTAAACTATACCTATTTTTTTAATAAATACATTACAAAATATTAATTTTAACTTCAAAACAGTAAGATATATAGCGACCATAAAGGTAGTTTTTAAAGAGAGTTTTGATTACAACAAAGAAATATTTGATTACAATAATGAATATGACTAATTTCACAATAAAAATATATTTATTATTGTACGAATCATAAAATTGCACGTATTTAACGTAATTTGACATGAACATTTTATTTTTTTGTCCTAATCCATAGCAAGCTTTATTACAAAAAAATAATTTTTAAATTTACATATCTCGCTTATACAAAGGGCTAATTTAATAATACTTGTTGTGCTAGACGCAGAAATTAATTCTCTAAAACTTTTATTTGAAGCATTTATTTCTAAAATCAAAATAAAATTATTTTATTCAAGAAAAACTATTAACAACTTCAAGTAATGTACCACTTCCGGTTAGCTTATTTTAACCAAAATCTATTATGTTATTTCGATTGACATAAAAGTCTTTTATACCATATTTGAAAAGTTTTGGATTATATTTTAAAACAGTTTTTCATTAAAATCTATTATAGGCTTCAAGTAAAGTGCCACTTCTGGAAATTGTGTAATAACCAGAAAGGGAGGTGCACAACTAGATGTTATAGGAGTCCTAAATACAAAATTTCAACTTTCTACGGCTTACCGTTTTTGAGTTATGCGAAATACGTACGTACGGACGTACGTACGTACGTACAGACGTCACGACGAAATTAGTCAAAATGGATTCAGGGATCATCAAAATGGATATTTCCGCTGAAATCTGAAAACCGAAATTTTTCGCGATTACAATACTTCCTTTACTTACGTACAAGGAAGTAGAAAGAATTACTATAGTTATTTTATTTTCAATTTAAGAATGTAATATATGAAATTAACGTAGAGTTAACAGTTTATATTTTCTAAATAAATTAAGAAAGTGTGAAAAGATAATGTCAGCCACATGGATTTGAACCATGGACCACTACTTTGCCGGAGTAGCGGTCTACCAACTGAGCTATGGCCAACCTATCCAATGGCTGACATTATCTTCCACTTTAGCTGCTAATGTATCTCTCTGTGGAGAATACAGTTTGTGTCACGTTGTATGATGTGGGGTTGAATAACCACTACATTTAAACATCATTGTGAACATGTCAGAAATTACTCATGGCCCTATCGGTCCAGTTTTTGAAATTAACGTAGAGTTAACAGTTTATATTTTCTAAATAAATTAAGAAAGTGTGAAAAGATAATGTCAGCCACATGGATTTGAACCATGGACCACTACTTTGCCGGAGTAGCGGTCTACCAACTGAGCTATGGCCAACCTATCCAATGGCTGACATTATCTTCCACTTTAGCTGTTAACTCTACGTTAATTTCAAAAACTGGACCGATAGGGCCATGAGTAATTTCTGACATGTTCACAATGATGTTTAAATGTAGTGGTTATTCAACCCCACATCATACAACGTGACACAAACTGTATTCTCCACAGAGAGATACATTAGCAGCTAAAGTGGAAGATAATGTCAGCCATTGGATAGGTTGGCCATAGCTCAGTTGGTAGACCGCTACTCCGGCAAAGTAGTGGTCCATGGTTCAAATCCATGTGGCTGACATTATCTTTTCACACTTTCTTAATTTATTTAGAATGTAATATATTTTGGCAACAAGCAGGATTTTTTTGTGTATTGTCAATATGACAGCACCGCATTCTACAAGTGACATGAATCAATCAGTAAATAAAAACTTTGTATTAGTAGCCTAAAAATGTTTTGCTCACTTCGGCCAAAAAGTTATTTTTTAGCCTCATCTGATTTTCTGGCCTGTGCTGGAAACTTGAGATTCGGCTAAGAAAGATTACTTTTACAACCTAGATTCACAATTAAAAAAGTACACTTTCTTCATTAAAATAGATTCATAAAGTATGTATTTTTTACACAGTAGATGTGTGAAAAAATGAAACGCTATGGCACTTTTTTCACGCGTTTAGTATAGACGTGTAAGTGGTATATGCAAGTCCAGTTAAAAACGTCATATCACTCATAGGACTATACTTTTTATTCGTGTTGCATGAATAACTATTTCTATATTCATTTTTTGATGTGTTTCTCTGCACCCCTGTACATTTGGCCGCGTTGAAGCTATTGAAAAGAAATTCCAGTAGTAAATCGTGAACCGATGCTCTACTATCATCTTTGAGTTGACGCGTTGCATGCGTCTTTAAAACATGACTCGTCGCTTAACTCTGCTTACAAGTAGCCTCGACGCGTCACTATGTTTTTACCCTAAGGTTGGATACATACTAAAAACTAAAAAAACGTTACTAAACAAAATGTTTTGCGACATACTTAATCACTTTGTTAATCTTAAAACACACTAATTGATCAAAAACGTTGTGACTTTAAACAAAACTGTTTTGTTGCATTTCAACGCCCATTTATTAAACAGAAAGACTTAGAATAAAATATTTTGTCATTAAGCTTCCTGTAGAATATCTTTTAGACGCAACATTTTGTTTAAAGCCAGGACTGTATGTATAGTTCTATGAAATATGTCGAGACTAGAGGATGAAATGTGTGCTGTGCTATTTTGGGAATGGATGCAACCACAATTTATCTGCCACATCTTTAAGGTGATATTATTTTAAAGAACAGTTATAAAGAACTGGCCTTTCTTCAATTAAAGCTAAAAGTGTTTCGGGGTTCACCTCCCAAGCTTACATAAACATAACGTGCTATGTAGATCAAATACGCAGTCGCAGTGTGTATACGCATGCGTTGGCCCGCTGGCGCTGAGCAAAAGTTCGTGTTTGCGGGTTCGACAAAGTTGAGCATGTATAAACGTGCCTGATGGTGTCCTGTTGTACTTACTTGCCCACGCAGACTGACTGAGCAAAAACATTGTAATATAAAATATTTTGTTACGTGCCAAATCGTTTTATTCGAACGCAACGCACACCGAATGCCATTATACACAACAATTCGTTCGAAAATGTCTGATCAGGCTCAAATGTGTTTTTTTTTTGTTTTGCTTGATCAGTGTGTGTTGTCCAATATACCAAGTACTGAAACAACAATTTCAAACACGGTTATGCAAAAAAGCTTTGTATAAAAATATTTTTGTTCGTTTAGTGTGCGTTCAGCCCAACTTTACTATCTATGCATTCCAACGATCACAAATATACTAGATATAACTTCATAGCATTTGTTTTGTTTTCGGCTGGACAGAAAGAGACAAGTAGAGAAAGAGATATGTGTCTCCCCTAAAGTTTGTCGAGAGATGTCTCTATAGTCATCAAGACTACTCTGAAGTTATTCGAGAAATGAATAGGTCTCTGTGGTTTTCTGAGATTATTATTCTCTATAAATCTGCCTTTTTCACTTCACTATTGTTTGTTATGTTCTCGGCTGGACAGAAAGAGACAACTAGAGAAAGAGATATTTGGTGTCTACTGTAAAGTTTCTCAAGAGATGTCACTGCTTGTTTTAAAACATAAAATGCACTATATTTTAAATATTATTAATGAAAAACAATTATAAAATGCATGAAACAAACTGATATTAATATTAGGAAAGGATAAAAAGAATTGTATATAATTATTTATTTTATTTTATTGATTTTTAAACAATATAGTTTTTGTGTACATGCTTCTTATCCTATTCGTACTTTTTTCTAAATTTATTTTTGTTTCATGGTGAATCCGGATTTTAAAATAAATATCTAAAATTAATTTAAGTAATTGGATACCATGATTATTTAAGGGATCCTGATCCAGAATATGATTATGCATAGTGTCCAAACCCGTAGGTAAATTTCTCATTGTAGTATTAATTAATTGTTTTCTAATATTATTTTATTCAACAACTTACTTTAAATATATCAATAAAAATTACGAATAACTGTGCTTACAATACAAATGATAAACGTCCAACAATTTTGCCCAAAAAATACAAAATTAATAAGAACATGACGAGTTTTTAGAATAACGCACATTTTACTTCAATACTTACATGAAAAAGGTAGATTTATAGAGAATAATAATCTCAGAAACACGAAACAAATGAAACAAACAGACGTCAAACCAACGCTTCAAACTTTCAAACAAAAGAACTAAATGACACAAATACATTGTAATGACCACAGAGACATCTGTACATCTCTCGAATAACTTTAGAGTAGTCTTGATGACTATAGAGACATCTCTCGACAAACTTTAGAGGAGACACCATATATAGTCCGCGAGCCAGGGTACAAATTTGGTCAATCATTTCCTCTCGGGCGATAACTTGTAAAATGCTTCAGAGAGTTGTATCATGAAGCTCCGTGAACGTCAGCTGCGGTTCGGTGGGTGGGTTAAGCAGCGGTAGCCTCCCACGCACGTTGAAAAAAAAGAATTTTAATCATTTCCCCCCGATTGAAAATTTGTCAAATTATAGCTAATCCAATATCTTAAAGAAAAAAAAAAGTCAGCTGACTATAAAGTGATGGATAAGCTGGTCACACGAACATGATAAAAAAATATATAAAAAAGATTATATCTTTCAGTTAGAGCATGAAGCATAATGTCGAATAACTTTAGATACGTCATTTCCTCCCGGATAAAAATTTGCAAGCTGATAGTTAATATGATCCTGTAAGTAATAAAAAAAATCAGCTAGCAATATGCCGAGGGAAAACTCGTCAGCTGGTGCATTTAAATAGGCGATAGATGCTCCTGTCTGGCTCCTGCGTTACACCCTTCAGAGCATAAGCTGACAATCCTCCCACCGAGATATAGCCAGCTGACATGTTTATTTATTCACAATATCATATAAACTGTCATCTGATAAATTTTCAATTGAGAAGAAATGACTGAACATATATATTTTTTTATCATTATTATTATTATTAGTATTATCCACCACTTTATAGTCAGCTGACTTTTTTTTTTCTTTAAGATATTGGATTAGCTATAATTTGATAAATTTTCAATCGGGAGGAAATGATTAAAATTCATTTTTTGTTCAACGTGCGTGGGAGGCTACCGCTGCTTAACCCACCCACCGAACCGCAGCTGACGTTCACGGAGCTTCATGATACAACTCTCTGAAGCATTTTACAAGTTATCGCCCGAGAGTAACTTGGTCATGAAAATCTGTTGCTGGCTCGCGGACTAATATCTTTTTCTCTGGTTGTCTCTTTCTGTCCAGGCGAAAACATAACAAACAATAGTAAAGGATAGGACATGTTTTGTCTAGTATATGTGTTGATGCATTCACACACTGACTATTCATGGAGGCTCTTTCCTTGTCCCCGTCCGCTGTTAATAGGTTTGTTCCAATATACAGTGTGCGTATCGTTCATTTTACGGTTCATGCACTATTTTCTACTCATGCATTCATATAGTACTAGTTATAAACTGGTCCAGAACTATGTTGTGTTGGAACAGCACAGAACAGTAGTTTGTACTTTATAGTTCGAAATTCAAATGTCGTAATATCTCACATTAAAAAAATATGATGTGACCAGCACATTACCTTCCGTCAGTTCTATGCATTTTGCACAAATTACATACAGAAAGTTTCTTACAAAAGATTTTATATTTCCAGTAATATTATAACATAAACATACTACGAGCCGAAACTCATATTAGTTCGGCCGGTTAACATTTTCAACAAACAAATTATAAAACCTACGCAAATGGTGAGAAATTTCTTCATATTTCTTTCGACTAGTTTAAAATAGATTTTAAGCTTACCAAAACTGAATATGTTATTCAAGTATTCCGCTATTTAATATTAGGTTACAAGCCTTTATTAGTAATACCAGTTTTAATTCTATTAGGCATTGTCCTACATGTCTTGTAAGGTAGGTTTTACTGTACGCATTGGATTTTTACGAAGTTGTTTTTATTGTGTCAAAAGTAAAGGGTCGTGGTACATACTAAATCTGGACTAGAAATGCCAGTCATTTGGCCCTCAGTTTTTTAAAGTGTTGTCTATATTTAAAGAAGCCGAAAGAATTTTATAGAAATTTCTAACTGTGTAGATTTTATAATTTGTAGAAAATGTTAACTAGCCAAATTATTATGAGTTTGGGCTCTAAATATCAATTGCACTTGACACTGATATATGTCAATCAGAATTTTCTTAATCTAGGTGTTTCCATGGTTATAGCAGAGGTGGCTCTTTGTAATTAGTTAACTCTAAATCCATTAAATATGAAGCACAAAGTGCAATCAAATCGTATAGAGAATAAAATATTCTTTAATATTTGTGACATGATAACACTAAATGTGAAAAATGATATTTAAAAGCCTTTTTTTTTAAAAAAAAAACATGTTAAAATCTTCGACTGAGGGTACTTCCGATTGGCCAATTATAACAAAAAATCTAGTCACGTCTGTATATGAATGTAAGAAAGAGGTATACGAAAAAAAATTGAATTGTAGTATTGGAGTTATCGGTTTTGAAAGAATCCACACATACACACACACACATACGCTCCCACGAAATCAACAGTAAATGTAAAATATTAGTCTTAATTTAAACAAATATTAGAAAATCACTTAACTTTTATCGAATGTCTGAAAATCCCTCGCAGTCACTCATTTTATAAAATAAATGCTGACAAAGAATATTGGCCTAGTTTACACCGTATGACCTGAGGTAGGCCAGACCTATATGTGACCTATATTAGGACAAAGTCAAAAAAATATCGTGTTGTTTACACCGCATACTTTAGAGCCTAGAATAGGTGGGATATAGGTAGAATATAGGTACTAGTTTGTACCATCTAGCGGTTTAATTTTAAGTTAAAAAAAACAATTCTTCCTTTTATGTTTTTATCACTCATGTTTATATACAAAATTTCACTACTTATTTAGGTACTTACTCTTACTGTCAAACAAAACTATCACAATATGTGTAAATCAGTATCACTGTACTTAATATTACCGACATTTACTCTACCGTATAAATTTCGAACTATTCTAGGTATTAGCTGTTTACACCGCAATAAATACATTTAGGTCGAGGCCTAGTATAGGTCAGGTCACATGAAAAAGTGGCCTGACCTAAGCCAGGCCACTCCATATTTTAAGTGTTTACACCAGGCAGCCCAAATACATTTAGGTCGAATTTGGGGTATAGGTCGAATATAGGTCCACGGTGTAAACTAGGCCACTGAATAAAATATGATACTAATGGATTTTACGCATTGGACATGTCCCGAACTAACAGTACAATTAAAAATTCACTGACTGATTTTATGTTGGAACAACTGACATGAGTCAGTCGAAATGCATGTTAGAAAACTAAATACGCTCTGCGCATGTACCCGACTGTTTACAAACTGGTTTGGAACAAACCTATAGATATGGAATGGGTAAAATATTAAAAATATATTACAATTCTGGCGTATATGATCTTAATAAAATGTAAAACAATATTACATGTATACAATTATAGAATATATTAAAATATTTGTAGGTATAAATTATAAATGTAACGTACAGATTAAGCATACAAGAAAAAAGGTAAAATATTACTACAATTTAATGTTGTTAGGATGGCTACTCTTAAAAGGCACGATCCACTCAAAAAAATGTTAATATTTCAAAATAAAATAACAGCAATGATAATGGCCGAAACTTGAGTTAGTAACCAATCGTGAGAATTTTAACAATTACATATATACATTGTGCACAATTTTTATCTCTTACAGTATAAACAAAATAAAGTTATCAAAAATTAGTGAAATATCCTATTACTCATGTACAATTATTGAGTCTGATTTTTTTGGAATAAATTAATTAGAGCAACCTGTATAGCAATTTTCGAACACGTTGACTGCCGTGGCATATTTTAATATTTCCGTTATGGGGCCATTTATTGAAATTACTTCAGGACTTGCAGCAATAAAATAATGTACTTGTAAAATCTCAATATATTAATTCTTTTATGAGTTGTGAATAAGTAGGTGTGCTGGTCCCATGGGACCAGCGTGGCGCAGCAAATCCCAGTTTGGTCTACTGCGCCGCTGGTCTCATATGGTACTACTAACCTCAAAATTTGTATGTGAAGCTGTAGGTATTTATTGTTATTTTTCTCATGATAAAACAGCATTTTGTGGGTCATCAAGGTATTGTGGCGCACTAATATCGTATTTTTGTATTAATTATAATATTTTTAGACTAAGTGAAGATCAATTATGAAAAATAGCTGATCGTTTTGGAGATATGTCTGATGAAGAAGAAAATAATTTTGAACCATATGAAGTGTCTGATTCAGATTCATATCGTCCATCAACCGAATCGTCTGATTCTGATTCTAGTAATGATACCGAGGAAGAATGTGTGGAAGCACATAAAAATAAAAGGGTGAAAATATTAAAGGCGAAGATGAAGAGCACCGAAAATAATGTTATTGTACAAATAAATGAAATTAACTATGAAAATGACACGCATTCTAATAGAAATCACAGAGAAAGGAAAATAATGACAACAGCTCAATAATTACTGACTTGGATATCGATAGTTTTGATACGGACTTAAATCAAGATGAAGATAAATGGGGTCCAATATTTAGAAATTACTCTAAAATTAAAAAGTTTGATATACCGTCTGGAGTAGTACCGGGAATGCATTATTAGCCAACGGAACACCTTATAATTGTTGATCGAAATATTATATCTATGATTGTCGAACAAACCAATCTCTATGCAACACAAACTTTGTTAGAAACAGATTCGGGCCCGTCGTCCAGACGTAGGTGCCAACTAGTAATGATGAAATTAAATAATTTCTTGGTTTAGTTGGTTGTATGGGATTAGTAAGAATGCCTGCTTTAGCGGATTATTGGAGTAACGATGGTATGTATGTACAGAATAACCATTTGCACGCACTGTAATGAGTCGTAACAGATTTGAATTTCTGCGAATGATACACTTTCCTAAACAAGACCAGGCTATTCCCGAGTATAAACTACATAAATTAAGACCATTGGTGGATAAATTGGTACAAAATTTTAATGATTTCTATATACCGGAAGAATATGTATGTGTAGATGAAACCCTATTACCATTCAGAGGAAGACTTTCAATGAAACAATATATCAAGCTCAAAAGCCACAAATATGGCGTAATTTTTTTAAGCTATGTACAGAAAAAGAACTCAATGGAGATCGTGTTACACTAGACAATGTTGTGACATTCCTAACAAAAAATGAAAATGAAGGCCGATAACTGGTACGCAAGTGCACCACTGGCAAAAAAAGTTAAATGCCAGCACACATTTTATTGGAACCATAAGAAAGAACCGCCGAGGAATACCAAAGGATGTAGTCAATAAAATATCTGTTGTGGCCAGCACAATACCTCTCGCCATTTTCATTTTATGTTGCATAGGGCGCGAGCAGTTATGACTTTGTTGGCCTTGGCAAGCAGAAATGGGGACCCGTGTCAGAATGGCAGCTAGTAATAATGTACACAGGTGTCAAGTATCATAAGTTTTCATTCAAAACGTTACGATTTTCCAAATCCATGTGGAATATTTTCCTCGACAAGTATATTCCATACTAACGATTATCAGTGGTTGTGCGGTCAGAGTGCTCGCCTGGCAATACAAGATTGCTCGTGTGGGACAGCGATGGAATCCCACGCGAGTCAATTTTTAATAAAAAACCAACACACCCAGATGAGTCCGAATGGCAGCAGAGGTCACTATAAGCTACTCTGCATATAACGAGGGTGCTAACAGAGGGCACTAAAAATGTTTTTTGTGCAAATAAACATCAGAATATTTTGAAATTTTGAATGAAAAATTATGACATATGACAATTGTGACATCTACGTAAATAAATAGTAGCAGTCATTCTGACACGGATCCTCATATCTGCTTGCTAAGGCCAACAAAGTCACATGACTGCTCGCGCCCTATACGTAACGAATTTAACATATCTTGTATACACACAAATAATTGAAATTGTTTCTCTTCCTTCGTTCTATGAGAAATTTTATCGTACTATTCTAATATGTTCAAAATTCTTCAAATTCATTGATGGTATTAGCAGTATTTCTTAAGGATATATGTAATATTAACATACCTGTAATTTAAAAACATATTAAATTAATAATATAATAATATATATTATATGTACTCATACCTTCCAGAAAAATCTGACACTGACATTTTGCATTTATTTGTCAATTACAAAAATTAGAATATCGCAACTGTTTTTCGGGCAACGAGATTTATTACAACAGATTATTCTATATTATTATATACTGTATCTTCAAACCTATACGAGACATAATAAAAAAATTAAATGTGTCAGATTGTAAATATAATTATCTTTATTATTTGTAGTAACAAATTATCAAAAAATAATATTTAGAAAAAAATTTTTTTTTTTAGAACTACCACTTCCGGTTATCCAATTGTTCCCAAAACCTATTCAACTCTTTCCATTACTGTTAGATTGAGGAAACCATAGTTACACAGGTCTTTAGTATTATAGAATTTGAGAAATCGTACCTCCAACAACCTCACACACACACACACACACACACACACACACATACATACACACACACATACATACACACACACATACACATACAGACATCATCGTAAAAATGTTATAAAGAGATTATAAGGACCTTTAAATGTGCTTGTTCATTGAAATCTGTATATAAGATTTTTAGCATGAATCCAATACCTCTTAGCGAGAGGTAAAAATTAAATAGAGGAGAATTTTTTTGCAAAGAAAATAAACTATGTATCACGGTAATTAATTGGAAAGATAAAAGGAATGTACTATTGCTTTCGACAAGACATGGAGATGAAATGGGAGACGTTGCGAAAAGAATTTTGAAACCTTAAGTTGTTGACTATAATCGCGGTAAAAGATTCGTAGATATACCTGATCAAATGGGTGCATATTCCAAACCCCTGCGCAAATCACTAAAGTGGTCAGAAAAGTTGCGTTCGAGTTACTACTCACAACATCTATGGTAAATGCATTTATTCTTTATAAACGTGTAACTAGACTATAACTGATTTCAAAAAGGAAGTTATAAAGCGTCTCATCAATGCCACAGATGATGACGTCGTTCAAGTAGCAGATGCTACTACTCAGACAAAAATGCGGTCAATTAACCATATGCTGGCAATAAATGAATCTGGCACTAAACACCAGAAAAGAAAAATTGTTATAAAATAAATAGTCAACGACATGAAAGAAAATATGCCACGAATCGCACTGTAAAAGTTGACACATATTGAGAATAGTGTGATGGACAACCATTTTTATGGTTGGACTGTTTTAACGTGTTATATACAATTAAACAGTTGTTTTCACCTTTAAAAACTTTAATGTATGTTCTAATAGTTTTATATAATTTATTTATATTTTATTTAGTACAGAGAATCGCTTTCATTTTATTTTATAATGTAGAAAAATAAATGTATAATAGTTTATTATGATACAAGTGTATAAGCCGGTCATTAAAGCACGCATGACAAGTTTAAAGATTTTAAAGCACGAGTGCTTTAATGGCTCGTATACACGTGTATCATACGCTATTTTTTATAATACCTGCACAATATACTAGAAGAAAGGATCTGAAATTTTGATTATGATGTTCCATAATTTTGTGTGATATGATGTAATATCGTTTACATGGATATTGATTAGTATTTGTTGTGTACGTTACTATGCGGAATTGCCGTTTCACAATTTGTTTATTATAAACATCAGGACTATCGTTAAGACGGAAAAAACGGATAGAATGGAGAAGCAAAGTTCATCTACTATACAAGAATTGGCTAAACAAGCTGAATGGAGATTGGTTCCTAACAAGTCAAAGGAAGCCTATTTTAAAGAATATGAAAAATTAATGAAGTGGATGGAGAGCAAGAATTCGAAAACTGTCAATGCTAGCCTACATGTTTGAAATGGTATTATTCCGCAATTATAATTATTACTTACTTGATTTTTTGACTTAATATTTTATATTTCATCACAGTCTACTATGTATAAATCTTCAACTCTCTGGTACATGCATTCAAAACTTCAAACAATGCTGAAAATAAAAAATGGAATAGATTTAGTATCCTTTCATGAGCTGCATGCCTTTATGAAGGGACTAAATAACGGATAGGAAGCTAAGAAATCTTACGTTTTTACAGAAGAAGACTTACGTAATTTCTTCCTAGAGGGCCCTGATGTTACTTTTTTATTTTTGAAAGTACTCAGTTTATGTCATTACTGTATTGAGAAATATATAATAACTATTTTATTTTCAAGGTCGTTGGTATTTGTGGTGTACTCGATTATTGCAGAAGACAAATTTCTTTGTAGGTATTCTAAATTCTAACCTAAAAACAGTGGCTTCACGCCTGGTAAATTTTGCTCACAAGTATTGCGCATGTGCCAAGCATACGATGTGAAATGTGTTACATTTTAATAGTTTACAAATGGTGGAAAGGAAAATATATTATTCAAAATTCATCATTCATTTATATATTACAATTATATTATTATTATTTTATTATTATACGAATAATTGATGTAAATTAGTAGGTATTGCTTGTTATTTTCATTGAAAATTATAAACAAATTGCTAACGTTTGTTGTTGCTTAGTGACTTTAAAGCACGGCGTGTTTTAACCTTTATGCACGCTTTATAGTACGCTGATCAGGTATAATAAAAAAATATTTTTTTGTTTAATTTATGTCTTTGCAGACTGTTTGTCTGACAGGCCATGCTGGTCCGATGCAATACATATTTCAGTATAAAATCAGACCTGCGGCCAGTAGAGAACGAAAATTTGTACTTGTCCCATTAGATCAGCTTGACGTGATAAGAAAGACCAGTGCTGGTCTCATGGGACCAGCGTGGCAGTCAACGTGTTAAATAATATTTAAGGTGTTTATTACAAAATAAATTAAATTTCATATTTTTATTGAAACTCAGTGTTAGCAAATCTAGAAATTTCAAATTTCCTTTGTAAAAAGTTCTGCAATAAAAGTAAATTAATAGGAAAAATAGTACCTATGTAAAACACGTTTTACAATGTCCAGTTATAATGTACTGGAATTACAATAATGGTCATTGTAGCAACATTATGCAATCGTATTTTTCTAGTTTCCAGGGAACGTATTTATTTACCTACAAAACTTTTTATGCATGTGTGCATCAATATCTCAATTATTTCTGCTCTGTTTTACTGCAACTCATTTAACAACTCAGGTAATATAATTAACATTTTATATAAAAAACAATTTTACTCTGATCTACCTAACAAAGTTCGATATATTTAGCACATTTAAACAAAAATATGCCTAATAAATAAATGTTTCGTTCAGAGAGCCCACAGCTCATTCAATTCAATTTTAAAATATACTTGTTTCCATTTTAATTTATATCGATATACTTTTCGAATAAGGTAGAATATTTATGGAGGGATTCGCAAAGTACGGCCCACAGCACAAGATTAATTTCAAAATAATAAATATTATTAAATTTTAAAATTTTAGTACCTATCTATAACTATACAGGTTGTTATGTAAGTAATGTGCCATAGTTTATGGTATGATAAAGAGAACTGAAAGAAGTTATAATCTGAAGTATATTCTGCACAATCTGTCAAGTTGTAAAAGTTGTGGGAATGTAAAGCCGACCAATTATGAATGAACCAGATTCTTAATAAAATAGAATAAAAGTTCCAAAAAACAATATTTGTTGGTTGTCAGAAATGACGTTGAATTTGCAATCATTGGTGTAGTGTTTAGAAATTTAGAAATACATGTTACTTTCACTAGTTATGAATACAACGACATGCATTTAGTTTGCGGAGAAGTGCACCAAAACGGTCGCCAGTAATAAAAAATGTCTTATCCATGCGTCACCTTTGACTTCAGACCCTCAAAAATGACAAGTGTTGTTGTTTTCACCCAAACTATTATGATCTTAAAATAATTCTTTATTCAAATAAATAATTGTTATTGGTCCCTCATGAAATGTTTTTACAATTGCAACAAATACATTTAAAAATCAATGATTGCAGATTACGATACATAGCATCCTTATTTATTAAGTGATAACGTATGGCACGTTACTTGCATAACACCCTGTATTTAAAAAAACATGCTCTACATATCAGTCGCATCAATCAAGCATGTACGTACAATTATTTTCGTGATTTTTAGCCAATAATCGGTACAAATTATTCTTAAATATAAAAAAATGTCAAATTACTTTTTCGAGAAATAGGGGTAATGTACACTTCTCTTACACTTTCTCTAATGACGAAATCACACCTGTGTCAGAAGTAAAAGATTTGGGACTAATAATAGACAAAAAATTTATTCTTGACCTTCATGTCGATTCTGTAACGAAAAAAGCCTATAGAATGTTAGGCTTTCTAATTAGAACATCTGAAAATTTCATAAATCCAAATACTTTAAAAAATTTATATTTCACTTTAGTACGAAGTCAATTAGAATTTGCAACAGTTTGTTGGTCTCCCCAGTATTTAATCTATATTAAAAGAATTGAGCGTATTCAGGAAAAATTCGTTAAATTCATGAATTACAAGTTTCCGAATTATGAATGTAATTTATTATCTCTGGAAAGACGTCGTATTGTAATTGATTTAACATTTTTATATAAGCTAATTAATAATAAAATAGATTGTCCTGAGTTAATAAGTTGTCTTGGCCTCCATGTGCCAGTACATACTACACGAGCTCCTGAACTTTTTTATATTGGTTTTAATAGGACTAACGCTGCTTTTAATTCTGCTATGAATCGACTGCCATTTTTGTTTAATAAATATATTGTTAATAACTCAATTGATATTTTCAACCTTAATATATCCGCATTTCGAAACCAAATTGCCAATACCATCACTTCTATTAATTAAATTTATTTTTGTATTTGTTCACAATATAGACGTATTGATAATTGCATAAAAAATTGTAAATTTCACGTGTAAATACTCAATTGTTTAATATTATTGTTTTTCTTTTGTATGTATCTAAGTGCCATTCTGTTATTGGGCTTGTCCTGTTGAATGGCCGAAAATAAAATAAATAAATAAAATAAAAAAAAAAAAAAAAATAAAAAAATTAGTCGGATCTATAACGTTTTATAATATACATATATGAGGTCTGTCTAAAAAGAATCTGACCTTCAATTTTCCCGCGCGAAATAATAACGATATGGCGGCGCATTGACCTATATATACAAAATGGACCGGCGTCTTGAATAACGTGCATGTATCCACCAAAAACGCAACCCGCTTGACTCTTGGGATCTCTGTCTAACATTTGTGTATAGCTCGACCAAGCAGATTTGATCACATTTTATCCATTATATCTAATGCAAAAATGTATTGAAACATGAATCGAATGGGCGTAAAATTGAAGCATCGAGCACGTTACACAAATGGAAGTGACAAATAATGTCAAACCAAGATGATGCCAAGCTTAACAAGATGTATTTTTTCTTCTTTATCGTCAATTTGTCGAACTAGTACTAGCTAACGTATGCATACTTGTCACTGTTAGAAAGAGATAGCGATCCCACCATTACAAATAAGTGAATACAGACCCTGCCATTATAAAGATACATGAATCGCCGGTCCATTTTGTATATAGAGGTCAATGGCGGAGGTGGACACTTTCATGCGCTTCGTCATTGGGTATGTCATTCGCTGCTTGGTAGCTGCTGTGTGAGGTGTTGTTTCAAGTTCCGATTCGCTCGAAATGACTGATCCAGACTTTCTTGGTGAAAAATCGAATTCCAGTCCTTCGCCAAGCTCTTTATACTCTCCAGAAATGGCTCCTAGTGACTTCTGGTTGTGTCCGATATTAATGACTGATCCAGACTTTCTTGGTGAAAAATCGAATTCCAGTCCTTCGCCAAGCTCTTTATACTCTCCAGAAATGGCTCCTAGTGACTTCTGGTTGTGTCCGATATTAAAGAAGCCACTGAAAGGATCCCGTTTTAAGAGTTGAGCAGAGATAATGCGGAACGCGATGGCGGAGCTGCAGACCATTCCAGAAGTAGGCTTCCACAGGTGTTTTAGTACGGAAGGATCGGTGGATTAAATATGTAGAGGTGCAAGGGGTCCCAACGCCGTTACGTACGTAAAAAAAATCCCAACCGAAGGTAGAAATTCGTTTTAGACAGTCCTCGTATGCTATCGTAGTAGACAAGATAATTGGTTAATTCCTTAAACATGCTAATGGGTCAGGTTTACCAAATACCACAGGTGGAAAAGAATAAATATGTAGGGGTGGCATTAAGAAACATTTTACAATCTTATAACTGAAATGATTATTAATGTTGCAGAGAAAATTAGTCATATTTAATTAGGTTTATCACCGGCGATAATATAAAAAACTGGGGATTTGTTTCATCTACGTTATCTATACAACATACTGACAATTCCTTAAATAAAATAAATATATCACCCATTGCTGGGTGTGTCAATCTGTTTTGTGCTACTTAAAATTCGAAATAATGTTTTGGTTATAATATTGATGATGCCCAATTGTAAAATTTCCAAAATATGCATTTACCTTTTTGTGTAGTAATTTTTCTGAATTTTGTAATATGTATTTGTTTCTATTTTTTTGTATTATTCTATTTATTTTTGCCATGTGTATTGTACCTTATTTGTTTATTTTTGTATTTTGTAGTCTCTACCGGACTTTGAAAATGATCATGTAAATGATCGAAACCGGTCAGTCAAATTAAAAAAGAACAGTGTAAATAAGGCATTTAAGTTTTTATTTTAAAAAATCTTTTCCCAACTGTTTTGGTGTCGGTCCGGATCAACCCGGTTCCCTAGATTCGCAACCAGAAACGCGGACACGAGACTGTAGATTGCAAAAAATTTAAGATATGGTACGAAAACGAAATAAGTTTCCAATTCATAATATAATTTGGAGGTGACTGCCTCCAAGAATTTAAATACTCTAATCTGAATTAATTCAAGATGATGCAGACTTATCATATTCCACTTTACTGTATTGTCTGATATTGTATGTTTGAACAGGGATTAGAAGTAGCTCTGGCTGCATACTCCAGCAACTGGTACAACGCATCGAATCATATTAAAAAGGAGATATTGTTAATGATCATGCGCGCGCAAAGACCTATTTACATCACTGTAGGAGGATTCACTCCTGTATCCGTCTCTACTTTCGAATCGGTAAGTTCTTCTTTTTTATTGATTATTTAAAGAATATTTTTGTGTACATTCAGTATATTTATGATACAACAATAAATACTACATAAATTTGTGATTCAATTTACGTCCATGGTAAATTGAATGATATACAAAAAAAATATTTATTTCCACATTCTTATGATATGTAAATCATTGTTGTCAAAATATCTTTTCGCCTTTGTTCAGTTATTGTATCATTGACATTTAAATTGTAAGCTTTCCTTAAAGTAACAATATCGCATCGAAATGAAATATCAAATGAGGAATTAAGTATTGCTGTCAATATTTTGGTTTGCAGGTTTTTGTTTAAGCCTGGTTTAAAATTTAAATCTCAACGATACAGGTGTCTATAAATTTACTATAGACGTAAATTTAACTGGATCTTTACAAACCTGTCCTTAATTGTATATTATTTTTTCACTATTTTGTACTCGTTCCATGGTTATGAGTCAATTTAAGGAAATAACTTTCAAGTTTTCAACTATACCTACCTAACAGGAATGTTGATTTATTTTTTGTGAGATTTATGTTATTAAGTAATTGAAATATTTTTTTCCAATTATTAACAACACTTTTTTCTCTGTTGTGTAAATAAGTACATTATTAATACAATGTGTTAAAATTCAGAGTAGGCTATGAACAAGGAAACGTATGCCAGTTCCATAGTATTTAATTAAATGTCAATTTGACGCGTGATATCAAAAATGTTATGAAAAGAAAAAATCAAAGCTTTTCTTTTTGAATCTTATTTATTTTTGCAACCTATGGGGTCTCGTGGTGGTGTGCCTGAGTGTTTGGTCGCGAATCTGGGTACCCGGGTTTGATCCCGACCGATGCCAAAAAGTATTTTGAATTTTAATGGCACAAAATTGACCCGTGGTGTATTCTCCATTGTTGAGTGCCCGTGAGGTGACGCCTGGTAAGCGCCCGCACGGTACAAATATTTCATCATTCGGTAATGATGAAATACAAATGACTGCGTACAAAGTAGATTGGCACACCCAGCAATGGGTAATATGCCGCGATGACATACTTATTTATTATTAATTTTAAATAAATTAGAAAACGACGTATGGCAATATACTGTATCCTTCTTTATTATCTTTTATCTTTTAAATTATATTTCAAGATTAATTTTAACAATTTGATATTTGAATTGAATAAAGATTATACATGCATTTCTCTGTTCATAATACATTGTACATACGTATGTATTTTTTTTTTAGATTTTGAGAACTGCTGCTTCATACTTTACTGTTTTCACTTCTATGAGTGAAGAAAGTTAAATTCACAATACAATAAAAATATTGTATTTTCATTACATATTTTCCCAAATATAAAATGTCTTTTTAATTGTAAACTGTAGAAATACGCAATAGTAATATTGTACACACATAATGTTCCAAGATTAAATAATCAAAAAAGATGTTTTTGTAAACCTTATTTCTATTGAAAAAGCCTTTATTTGTAAACTTGGCTACGTAAGTCCAGATAATATATTTGGAAGAACATTATGACAATCATCTTGATATTTGATTAAAAAATCCTCACTTATTCTATTCTCCTTTGCCGATCAAATTTTGTAACAGGCTATATGTTTCTAATAATTAAAAATATGGATAAAAATTTGATCTTAAAAATTTCCATAGAGACATAGAAGAAATATTGTAATAAGCAACTTTACTGCTGACGCATTTGGATTTGCCAAAAATAATCCAAAACACCAATTTGAATAATTTCGAATGTTCTTCCACACGCTTTCTTCGTAATGTTCCCAAATTAGTTAATTGTTTTTTTCGCGTGATTACTTTACGATATGGTCTCATTAGGATATTTTTCTACCAAAAATTACATGCTAGAAATGCATTTCGATGAGTCTCACCGTAGCATATCAAAAAATTAAAATATTCTGTATTTGTTAAACTTACCGCCATTGATAATTATTACAAAAGTAAAAGAAAATTACCGTAATTACATATAATAAGGAATAACAAAAGATATACGATAATGATAGATAATTTTATTTTGTTTTAATTTTTTAATGTATGCCCAAACTATTTAAAAAATTTAAATAGAAATAAAATACTAACTTTAAATATTTTTTTATAAAATTGTTCGCAATGTAAGAGTATCGTTAAATTCTAGAAAAAAATCTCTAGTTTATGACTTCGATCCATAGTTTGCATATTACTAGCTTTAAAACTATGTTTATGCTAAAACATGTCCTTACAGAATATCTTAATCCTTTTTATATTGTAACGTCGCTGCCACCACCGCTCCGTAGCCCTCGCCGCCGCCGCGCTATAGCTGGCGCCGCTGTGTCCGCGTCTAGCGGACTCGTTAGGACAGGTTGCGGTGACGTAATCTGTTGTGCATGCTGTTTACCTCTAGAAGTTCTCCAGGAGGTTCTAGAACTAAAGTCGCCAGGTATATAACCCGTCGCCAAAGCCAGCGAACGCATTCTGTATTATAGAAGCAACGAGTAAAGAAGTCTGATATAAGTAAGCGTCGTGAGTAGTTGGTGATATAAACAAACAGTCGACAAGAAGTGACATAAATAGTAATGTTAATTGATTAAATAAATAATCTTAGTGTTTAAGTGTCTTATAATATTCTTAGTCATTAAATTAGTGTTAATATTTGTTTATCATGGTGTTAGTTACTTTCATTATCTTTTTAATATTTATTTATCGTTTAATAAACATATTCTTTTAATTAATAATAATTGTCTGAGTTTTACACTTCACCCATATAAATAAAAACGTTACAATTGGTGTCAGAAGTGGGATTGTTAATAAACTGTGAAGGGTAAATAAAAATAAATAAAATGACGACTAAAAAAGTAAAACTAAGTGAATTAAAAGTAAGTGATCTCAAAAAAGAACTGGAAGAACGAGAATTAGATACGACAGGACTGAAAAGCGTTCTAAAATCTCGTCTGCGGCAAGCATTAATCGCTGCTGGTGAAAATGATGAAGATTACTTATTTGAAATATCATATAGCCTATCCCTATCCGACGTTGAGAAACTAATGGCAGAAAGTTCTAGAAAATCAGAAGAAAATTCTAGAACATTGGAACAAAAATTAATAGCAAGTTCTAGAAAGGCAGAAGAAAATTCTAGAATATTAGAAAATAAATTGGATGAAAATTCTCGAACATTAGAACAAAAATTAGAGGAGAATTCTAGAAAGGCAGAAGAAAATTGTAAAACATTAAAAGAAGAATTGACAGGAACAATAGAACAAAAATTAGAAGAAAATTCTAGAAGTTTAGAAGAAAAATTAGAACAAAAATTAGAGAAGAATTCTAAAAAAACTGAAGAAGACCTGAAGAATTTAGAAGAAAATTATGACAGGAAGATAGAAGAATTACGAGAAAAATTCACTACTACTACTACTACGCTACTTGCATACAAGAGGATTTTGAAAAGTATTATATTTTTCAAGTTTAGTTTACTCAACTACATTATTTACATTATAAATTTTTCAAATACATTGTGTTATTATTTAATAAATTTAACATAAATATATTAATTTTGTACCCCCCCCTATCTTGATGACGACACAATCACTAGCATTTGATTCGTTAATGTGCGTGGGGGAGGTGAAGGGAAAGTAGCCTATACCAACCAAATCTCTAAAGTAACCACTACAGTTTACTTTATTTTAAAAATATATTTACATTATTTTTTCATTACTATTATACTGCTAATTGTAAATATATATTTTTTTCATTTTTATTTATTGTTATATTTTAAAACAAAATAAAAATGTGATGTAGATAATTTTATTACGCGACATTTTTATGTTGGCACTATACAATAACATAACCTGTTGTATCAGTTGCGTTCAAATTTTTTAAATTTTATTGTTTGTTGTATTTGTTGGAAAAATTTGAAGTGTTTTAATTATTTTGCCTTTCATAGTTAGCTTAATATCAATATAGTTGATAAATTGGAATTTTTCAACAATCGAATATTCAAGCAAGTATTAAATATATAAATTTTATCGTGGACTTTGTTTTATAAAGTTGCTGAAAATATTTTTACATTTCAGCTTGGTTATAAAATATTGTTTTATACCGGATTGTTCGAATAATTCATCAAATACAACAAAAGCACTTTTCATAACCTTATAATGTTTTTTACCTTTGAGCTTTTACATTTTTTACTTCGGCACTTGTAAAAGCAGCATTTGTAGAATAAAACTCATGTATCATTCCTGAAATTACCACAGGCAGATTCCTAGAATTAGCCTTTTCAAAGCCTTGTTCTATCTTTCGAATATAAAATACACGCAATAGGGCGCGGGCATAAAGCTGTTTTAAGTGTCCTTGAAAACATATGTGCCGGCGCCCCCAGTTGTCATAGTGACAATACAGCCATTTTGTTTGTTTTATATTCGTGTATGGTTTGTGGCGTTTGTCGTTTGTGTTGCAATTTTCTGTGATTTAAGTGTGATTACTTATTATTATTTAGTATTTGTGTGTGTGTGTGTGCCAACCATGGGTGGACAACATAAATGTTGTATTCCTGGTTGCAACACTATCTCAAAAGACAAAATTAAAACATATTAATAATATATGTATAATATGAGTATTTTTTCTTACCCCATTACAGAGCATATTTTGTACAATAAAGTGAAATATATATGCATAATATTCAGAAGTTATATTCATTATTTATCCTGTGTGTGTGTGTCTGTATTTTGAGAATATTTATTTTTAGATGTTTATAATACAGGGTAGGACTAGCACTCTAGAGAGGGTTTTTACGGGGGTTGTAATGGAGATGGAATATTTAAAGGAGGCTTGATGAACAGGACAAGTTTAAGGAGGTAATAACCGAGTACGAGAGGGATAAAATGAAATATATGGGTGGGGGGGGGGGGCAGGATTTAAGGGATTCAGAGTCTTACCTAGGGGATGATCGGCCTTATCTTGGTGAAAAAGCGGGACCTCGATGATGAACCCTAAGCCACGAAACACTAGCACCGCGGTTATTGTACGTGCCGAGGGGGAGGAGCCACTGGATTCTGACGATATTAAGAGGGTGCTATGAATGAACAGTAAGAGGGTGGCAGACGTAAAATTTAGCGCCGTAGGACGTATTAGAAATGGCTTAGTTATTGAAGACGCGTTTGAGGTCGATGTGAGACTCATTAAAGAGATGGATAAGTTCGGGGAGTTACGTTAAATAACAGGGCGGGTGGAAGACTAACATGGGCGTGGTCGGTTTTAGGTGACTGGGGCATCTCAGATCACAACGCGATCCGCGTGACGGTAATGGGGAAGCGAGGGAGCTGGTTATTATCCCTGGGTAGGTTACGACAAGATTTGATTGTGACTAAAAATCGCGGTTGATGTCAATAAAGTCGACTTCGCCGAAATGTCAGCTATCAGGCAGTCGGAGGTCCTCTTGGGCTGGGTAGTATCCTAAAAAGAAGGAGGGACAAAGGGCGGTTCGTTGGTGGAACGAAGACTTGTCGGCATTCCGACAGGATTGACGGCGCAAGCGGAAACTTTTTCAGCTTGCCAGACGGGATCAGTTGCCCTCCTTGCCGGTTAGGGAGTCTCCGTACTGAACGAGTGTGCGAGCTTGCCGAAGGCTGCTATGGACGAGATGATTAAGCACTGGAGTGACTTCGCACATGAACAAGGACAACGGGATCCCTGGGGCGCAATTTCCAAGGTTTGTAAAGATTTAAAGGAGGAGCGGATATGCCTAGGATGAGGCTTGGGGATAAGGTGGCGGACTCGTGGGACATAGGGCGGACATTCATTTAAGTAGCTTCAACGGTAGAAGTTGACGCTGGAGTTGGGCAATGCGAGTTTAGCTAGGATGAGGTCTATCTCATCCGAGTTAAATTCTAGTCGGCAATCTTTGCAATGGCGGTCGGCAAATCATTCGACTTAAATGGGGTTGACGTTATCACATTTTGTCATGTATTGTCGGCGTTAGAGTTTCACGTGAAGAGATGCTGGATACTAGCCTGTTAAACAATTGCTTTCCACCTTTGTGAAAGCAAGGCCGCCTGGTGGTGCTCTTGAAGTCAGAAGACAGGTTGTAGGACGATCCCGGCAGATATCGCCCGATCACTTTGCTAAATGTGTTCGGTAAGGTGCTTGAGCAATTGCTGGTCGGGAGAATGACTCCCCTGTTGGACGGTATCCATATGCATCAGTTTGGTTTTCGGGCGGATAGATCTATCGAGGAGGGTAGTCAAGGGGTTGGTTTCTGGGCGAAAATACGTGTTAGGTTTTTTTTGTGGAGTTTAAGGGGATGTTTGATAACCTAACCTTTTTATCGGGTTGGAGAGAATACGTCAAGTACACCCGACGTCGTGCAAAAGCAGTGGACGTCCTCCCAAGGAGTTAGGTTAGTTTGAGAATCTTACTCATTAAACTTTCCCGTCCTTACTCTCCACGTGTCACGGGACTACTTTTGGCATTACTTCGTGACCCGTGTGTTTCTATCGTTTTATCCTCCTTTCGTTAGTTTGTCTGAGCAGCTCTTTGGCATTCCTTCTTATTCTCATGATGGATTCTATCATTCCAGCGATCGTGCTCCAGTTGTCCTCATTAGATAGCATTTTTTCCACCGGGTTGTCAAGTGTGATCAACCCTACCTTCCTGTCAGTTTACCTTTTTTATGGCGAATTCTTCGTATTCAGAAATGCTGTGCTCCGCCTTGTCTTCCTCTCTGTCACAGAGTTGGCACGTCCGTTCCACCGCATTGCCTATCTTGTAAAGCTAAGTTTGGAAACTGCCGTGATTTGATAGCGCCTGTGTGAGGACGTAGTTCACTTCCCCATGCCTTATTGTCGCCCAGTCTTTTAAATTTGGAATGACCCTTCTCGTCCAGGGTCCTTTCTTTGTTTCCTCCCACCTCTCTTGCCATTCTTCTATGAAGTCGCTTTCCATTTCAGTCTTCCCTTTTCGGCTTCCCCTATGTTTCTCCACGATATCGATCGAAGGCATCCAGGCATCCAGCATTTATTTGTACCCTCGCCATAGTGTACCTTAATTTCTCTTTCATTAAGCAGTGTATCCAGAACGGTGCCGCGTAGAGCATAACCGAATGTGCAACAGTGTTTAGTAGTTTCCTTTTCTTCGCTCTGGGCTCCTTGATGTTGGCATTAACTGGCTAACTGCGTCCACCGTTCTATTCGGTTTCTTGGCTAACGCAACGACGTGCTTTCCGAAGTCCAGCCTAGGGCCTAGGGCAACTCCCAGTTATGTTACCGCCTCCGTGGGTTGTATCTCATGTCCTTTGATGGTAAACATGATACCCGCCGCCCATCTTGCTCCTGCCATAATGGTCACCTCGGTGTTTTCGGGGGCCATCTCGATCTCTGCTTTCTCCTCCAAGATGCGATCAGGTTGCTAGCCTGATTCATCTCCTCCACTAACTCCTCTGGCGATCTGCTTAGCGCGACGAGGGCGAGATCATCTGCGATCGCGATGAGCGTTGTTTCGTCCGTAATCTCCATACGCATAATACCATCATACGCAACGTTCCAGAGCAGGAGTTCTAAGACTGAGCCTTGCCTTTCTCTTTGATCCTCCTTGCAGCTTCCGTTATGTCTTCATAAGTAAAACGTCTCTATTTCTTCTACATGTGTGTCCTGTATCCAGTTTACTCTATATGTGGGTGGGAAGAGCATGGCTATTGTTTCTCCAAGCTGCTCTTGGTCCATGATTTTGGCTGGTTCTCTAGCTTTTAGACGTTGTGTAGTTATCTTGTAGCCATGCCCGCTTTGCATTTCTTTTATTCATCGTGTTGTTACATATACTTACCAGACCTGCCTGAAGTTCACAGACGGCATATACTTACAGCTTTTGCCTTCAACTGTCTTCTACGCCAATCAGAGTTACCCAATGGTATGCGGGAAGGATTGGCGTCTACGTCTACGATCTGGTAGGAGATGTTGCTATGGAGGCTCAGCGATTCTGTATCTAGTACCTCCCAGTTCCTCACACATCTGGCAACCTGCATGTTGACCCATGTAAAGTCAAATGGCGACCATGAAGTGCCCCTTCTAAAAGTGGCTGTACCCTCATTCATCGTTACCAGCTCAAGAGAAAAACCCCATTCACATAGGTATTCCGCTCTAGCGTCGGTTTTCTTACTTACCCATTCCGTCGATTTCACATTAAAGTCTCCTGCCACAAACACCTTATCAGTGCCAGCTTGCCTTATGGCGAACTCCAGGTTCACCAGAAAGTTGTCGAACTGGTCTGCATGGGGAGAAGTAGCGACTGAAGACTGTCAGGTTCCGAATTTCAACCCATACAAATACATTACCCTTACCACTTTTCTTTACCGCTTGTTTGCGGTGTAAGATTTTGATTGCTGCATCATTTTGAGCATCGTAGTACCATCCTGCCCCCGTCCTGGGGGTAGGCTGAACCACGAATAATACATCGGTGTTCCTCCTATATGCTGTAACGAGCATTAGGTCGTGGGATGCCCAGCATCTATCGATATTTATCTGGAGAAGATTGAATTGTATACTTTTTAGCCTCCTCCGGGGCCTCCTTGTACTTTTGCATGTGCCCGCTCCGGTTTGATGGCCATCAAGGCCACATACTACACATTTCTTCTCACTTGCACAGTTCTTGACAATGTGGTCAGACTCAGCGCATATCCTGCAGTGACCACTTTGGTCTGCTTCCGGGCACTTATTTTTTGTGTGATTGTACCCATGGCACCTATAGCAATGCACTAGCGCGCAGTGCCTCCTGACTCGGAATTGCATCCATCCGATTTGTAGTTTCCCATTTCCTTGGGGTATCAGTTTGTCCTCGCCTTTCTTTTTCAAGGAAGTAAAGGCGGTTTGCTTACCTGCATACATTGTAATGGCTACCTGTGCCTCTTCTCCTATGTGTTTTAGCAGTGCGCTTCCAATATCACCCTTGCCAATATCCTCTCCTCCTCTCCGTCACACATGACTGGGTTTTTCTATCCCATCGATTTCACCTAATGCTTCGCTCAGCATTTTGGTTTTATCCTTTTCCTTCGCAGTCTCTACTAGTGGGTCCTGATGCCTTTTGTCTTCATAACAAGAGCTTCCGGTTACACTGTGCTTTTAATACGCTTTAATACATCAACGTAGGACGCGCTCTTAGTGCAAATAATTATCTTATCCGTCTTCCTTATTTTTTGCTTCTCTGTTCCCTTCTTATCCCTGCCTTCTGGCTCGCTTTGGGCTTGTTTCCCTTTTACATTTTTGTTTCTGTCCCCTCCTCTTTTATTCCGCCTAACCTAACTTAATCAAACCTAACCTGCGGTGGATCATGGTGCTAGACAGGCTGCGGGAACTCCGTTGCGAAGATATCGGAACGTGGCGGGACTTCTTCCACGATCGTCGTGTTTGCCTGCTCGGTCAACGTAGCACTGTGTGGCGGAACGTGGAGAGGGGTTGTCCGTAGGGATCAATTAGTGGGCCAGTTTTCTGGAATGCGTGTATGGATGTTGTTCAAACATGTTGATGTACAAAGTTGTTTTTGATTTTTTTTGGTGAATTAAGAGTGTTGTTCAAGAAAAAAAAAATAGTAAATTAATTTGTCGGACATTTTGTATTATCCGTATTGTTATATTGTATTTTACTATAAAAATTGTATATAAAACTACTATTTTCGAATCAGTTGTATGTGGTTTATTCACGAGTAGTGATTTGCTGCGTACGACACATTTGGTGACCGTGACAGGACACGTAAGACATTTTTATAATTTAATTAAAAACTGACAGTTTTGATTGACATGTTTAGTGAAAATTATGGATACTTTGAAAAGGAAACGTACCGTGCTCCGTACTGCAGTTATGCAAGTGGCAAAACAATTTGAACGAATTATTATTATATACTGAAAACTTTGACGTTACGGAGGCGGAGCCATTATATGAAATTTTGCGAGAAAAAATTAATGCCATAAAATATGCGGATGACGAAATATTTAACTTAATGTTAACAGACGATGTCAGTGAAAACGAATTAAACGCGGAAATCAATGTAAGCGATGAATATTCGGTTCGTTTTTTAAAATTAAACGTACAATTCCACAAACTTGTGGAGAAAAGTGACGTTATGAGTGAGACTCAATCAAAACACGGCAAGTCAAATGTTCAAAAGTCTGGGAATTCAACAATAAATAATAGGAAGTGTAAACTTCCCAAAATGGAAATTTTCAATTTTAGTGGCGACGTACGCGAGTGGCTACCGTTCTGGAGTCAGTTTAAGAAGATTCCCGATGCAGATGACATCGCACCTGAGGACAAGTTCTAGTATTTGATACTGACAACGGTACCAAAAACGAGAGCCAAGGACCTCATTGACAGCTTCCTGGCAACGGCGAAGAACAACCCCTATCGAGAGATTAAAGTCTCGGTATGGGCGTAATGATTTACTGGTAGAAGTCTATGTAAGGGAACTTCTAAAACTCATATTAGCGAACTCCGCAAAAGGTAATGTCAAAATTTCTATGCTTTATGACAAAATCAAAACTCAGTGAAGAGCATTAGAGCCTTTGAGCATCAATACAGAAACCTGTTCTGCAATGTTATACCTTCTGGTGGAGTCATGTTACCAGAAGAGCTCTTACGAATGTGGCATAGGTCTTCTGATTACTCTAGCCAATCTGATGCTACACTGGGTACTCGATTAGCTTCTTTAATGAAATTCCTTCAAAAGGAAATAGAAGCAGAGGAGCACATTTTACTTGTTGTAGAAGTCTTTGCTTATAATAGTATTTATGAAAAATAGAAAGAACAAGCATAATTTAATAAACAGCAAATAGCTACAGCTACTGGCTTTATTAATCAAAATGTATCTTTTAAATGTGTGTTTTGTGGTGGAAATCATGCATCAGGAAGGTGTTTTAAAGCGCAGAAGTTCTCTTTTAAAGACAGGAAAAACATATTGATGCAAAAAAGGCATGTTTCCGCTGTGCAAAAGTTGGGCACTCCAGTCGAAAGTGTCATGAACGGCTGAAGTGTGTGTTGTGCACTGGACATACTGTTTTCATAAAATTGTTGTGCCCAGATTTGTTAGTCAAGACTAATGATTCAAATAATTGTGAGAAGTATGACTCATTAAAAAGCTCTCATAAAATTAAAAATATTAAAACTAAGTCTTTATTAGCTAATCGTAGAGGTACCTGTGTTTTTTTTTACAAACACTAATTGTAAAAATATATAGCGAAAATAGTGAAAAGGAGGTATGTGCGATTATTGATACTGGTTCACTAAGATCATGTTTTAAAAAACCTAGCCGAAGAACTTAATTGTATAACACAACATTGTTCATGAGTTGTTTGGTGGAGCTCAAACAACGGAGCAATAACATATTTGTTACGAGGTGAAACTTGTTAGTTGGATAACAAATATGCAAGTTAGATCAACCATTCCCGTGAGAACTGCTGACCTAAACATCTCCAGTTTCCCCAGTCTAGGAATAAGCACTTTTCTAGTATAAAATGTAAAACTTAGAATATAGAAGTCAGTTACAGTAGAGAGACTGAAGTGTCCAGAAATATTATATAATTTGTATCAATCTTAACTATTTTCTTTCGTTGTAATTTAAATAAATAATTTTTTTTAATAAACGTAATCCACGTTTACTTAACTGGCGCAGTCTTGGTAGGATTCTCAGACACTTTGACGAATCCAAAAAGTCGCAAAAATAGTGTTTCGTTTCTACGATTTACTGAGAACCCAGAACCTCAACGAAAGACGTCGTCGAGAACTCAACACGAGGGAACATCGTGCACCAGAGATCTCCTGTGGCCCTGCTGAACACAGAGCTGCAGAAATCGACACCCATCCAAGGAGCTCTGCAGAGACAAGCCCATGGACCTGATAATCCTGTAAGTGCCTATGTCATTCAGTGATATCAGTAATAATAGTTCAGATACAGAATCGGACACATATTCAGTTGCTTCCTGTAATTCACCAATCCCCCAATTAGATAATTTAATCCTTAAAATAAACAATTTATCTTTAAACAACAAAATGGCTACCCCACATACTCCGGAGGTTCAGCCAACCCCTAGAATCCAAAAGGAATATTTAAACATGATACCGGAATTTAACGGTGAGCCAAAATTGTTAACCAGATTTACAGAAATTTGCGAAAAATTATTAATTGTTTTTTTTAACAAAGACGACCCCCATGATTTCCAAAACGAATACCTTTTATCTACAATCTTATCGAAAATAAAAGGCGATGCTGCTGTGCAATTAGCCAGCTGCACGATAACTTCGTGGGACGATATTAAAAATGCTCTTATCAGTTCCTATTCTGATAAAAGAGATTGTTATACTCTTACAATAGAGTTAGCAGATTTAAAACAAGGTAATGAATCACCTTTCGATTATTATCATAAAGTACAGGATCTTTTAAATCTGCAAATATCATATGTCAACCTCAATAAAAATGCTGCAGAAGCAAAAGTATTATCTGACTATTTCCGACAATACGCTTTGAGAGTTTTATTGCGTGGCTTAAAAGAGCCGCTAGGTACACTCATGCGCACAAAAAATCCAACAGATCTTAACTCTGCACTAAATATGCTGACTAACGATTTCCAAATTGAGAGTTGTACTCGCGCGCATAAAATTCACACTAACACACAAAGACATAAACAATTCATTCAACCTTCACAAATCAGACATCCACAACCACAAATTAGATATACACAAACACCACAATTAACATACAGACCCGACCTAAACCCTAATAACCAATATAAACCTGCCAATCAAATACAAAACGCAAAACCAAATGTTTTTAAACCCAATCCAAATCAAAAATTCCCGAAATCTGTCCCAATGAGTATCAGTACTCGACAATCATTCCAGCCAAAACCTGGTCCCTCAGGTAACAACAATCGTCTTCAACAATTCACACCAAAACAATATACACAGACTAGACCCAACTTCATTTTCGAAGAACTTAATAACACAGAAGTAAACGAATGCAATGACGAACAATACGACAATAATATAGTTTTACCATATGATAGAGAGGGCGACGAAGACACACTAGAATATGAACAAGAAACAGTAACAAATAATTTTTTAGAGTGGCCGGCCTCGGAAACCAATTTGAATTAATGTTTTTAACACATAACCATAGCGAATTGCCATTTATAATTTATCCTGAACATGACCTGAAAGTACTCATTGATACAGGCAGTACGCGTTCATTCATAAAACCAGAGATCGCACAAAAATTTTATATTGACAAAATTCAAAATGACCCATTCAAAATCACTACAGCACATGGCACATCCCGAGAAAATTATAGTTTAATTATACCCTGTTCAAAATTATTCAAAAAGACAGATGTCATGCTAAAATACCATCTCTTTGATTTTCACAGTCAATTTGACATATTATTAGGACTCGATAATTTAAAACATCTAGACGCGATCATCGACCTGACACGCGATAAAATTATCACTCCGACTCGTGAGATAAAAATTCACTATCACCAGCTAAAGCCGCGTCCACACTACGTGCAAGTAGATCCAAGGTCGGAAAAAATTGTTAAATTACACACAAATTGCATAGAAAATGGTGAAGCATATGTCCCAGAAACAAATTTAGGAAATTTTACAATACCTGCAGGAATTGCCAAAATTAAAAATTATACCTTTTCATATCCTATAATAAACACCACAGAAACTTCCGAAATTTTAAACACTCAAAATGAAGAAATATCACTAGAACCATTAGAAAATTTTGAAATTAATAACTTAAATTTTAGCAATCAAAATTCAAAAAATTCTTTCGATATGTCCCAAATTAGAACAGACCATATGAACTCTGAAGAAAAATTGGCCATTACTAAATTAATTAAAGAATATTCGAATATATTTCATACTGACGGCAAATCATTAACACTTACAAACGAAATCAAACATCACATAAGAACTAAAGACGAATTACCCATCTACACAAAAACATACAGATACCCTGAAATTCACCGAGTAGAAGTACAAGAATAAATTAATAAAATGCTAAAAGAAAATATTATTCAACCGTCACATTCACCGTGGTCTTCGCCCGTGTGGATCGTGCCCAAAAAGATGGATGCGTCCGGAAAGAAAAAATGGCGGATGGTCGTTGACTACCGCAAGCTCAATGAAAAAACCATTGACGATAAGTACCCTATCCCAAACATAAATACTCTTTTGGACAAACTTGGTAAATGTCAATACTTTACAACTATAGATTTGGCCTCGGGTTTCCATCAAATTGAAATGCACAAAGATGATATCCAAAAAACGGCATTTTCAACAGAAAATGGACATTATGAGTTTTTAAGAATGCCGTTTGGCTTGAAAAATGCACCCGCTACTTTTCAACGTGTAATGGACAATGTACTGAGGAATCTAGTAAATAACATCTGTCTCGTTTATTTAGACGATGTGATTATCTTTAGTACTAGTTTGCAGGAACACATTGAAAGTTTGCGCGCTGTATTTGAGAGACTCAAAGCAGCTAACTTAAAAATTCAGATGGACAGATCTGAATTTTTACGCAAAGAGGTGGCTTATTTAGGTCACGTGGTTACCCCCGACGGTGTAAAGCTTAATCCGGACAAAATTTTGGCTATAAAAAATTACCCTATTCCTAAAACGACTAAACAAATAAAAGGATTCCTCGGACTAATAGGCTACTATAGGAAATTTATTCAAAATCTTGCCGGCATTACCAAACCTTTCACTAAATGCCTCAAAAAGGGAGCTACTATAAATATTCAAGATCCAGAATATGTAGCATGCTTTAATACGTGTAAAAATCTTCTTATTAATGAACCGATCCTCCAACATCCCGATTTTTCAAAACCCTTTAACCTCACAACAGACGCTAGCAATTATGCTATCGGCGCTGTACTATCCCAAGGACCAATAGGCTCAGATTTACCTATTGCGTATGCAAGTAGAACACTTAATGATTCCGAACAAAATTATTCTGCCATCGAAAAAGAACTACTTGCTATTGTTTGGGCTACCAAATATTTTAGGCGATACTTATTTGGCAGGAAATTCAAAATTATAACGGACCATAAGCCTTTGCAATGGTTATTCTCCCTCAAGGAACCAAATTCAAAATTAGTAAGATGGCGACTAAAACTCGAAGAATTTGATTATGAAATCATTTATAAAAAGGGAAAATTAAACACAAACGCTGACGCACTGAGTCGTATCCCACCTACAAATATTCCCACACACAACCTTATAAAATCTACTAACAATAAACCACCATTGACCGAATATCAAAATTATTTTGAAAACCAAGACATTACCGATAATAACTACCAAATTTTGGAAAAAGAGGGTAACTTATTCGACGCACCCCCAACAGAAAGCTTGGCACATTGTGTAAGTAGAGATCTAAAAATGTCAAAAGGCATTGCCCAACTCTTCAGAAGGGAATTTCAAAATTTAGACAAACTACAAAAACAAAATCCAAAATTACATGATTTGGTTTATTTAAAAGGGGAAGCTAGATATATAATTATTTATCTAATAACAAAAGAAAATTATGTTGACAAACCTAGCTATTCAGATATGTTTTACACCTTATCAAAATTAAAAAAAGTGTTGTCTGAGCCACAAAATCAAAAATCTAAGTATCCCAAAACTGGGATGTGGTAAAGACCTATTACAATGGGTATACATAAAAAATATGTTACAATACATCTTTCAAAACACAGACATCACAATCACTGTCTATAAACCACCATCTACTAACACACCAAATCTTAACGCCAACGAGACAAATGACACAAATTGCGACGAATTCTTCAAATACATGGAAGACTTCAACAAAAAAATTGAAAATAACAAACCAAACGACGCTGAATCTTTAGTAGTTGAATTCGATAATAATTCACAAAATAATGACGTAGAACAAGATAACACAGACGCAACCATACATTCCAACCCTGAAAATCCTATCATTGGTATCCCAATCATCGAAAATCCTGTAAATATAGGAAAAAACCAATTAATAATATCAGAAGTCCTATACTCTCCCGCTAAACCCAAAATTGTTAAATTACATGACGATAAAATGAGACTTCACGTACAAATCTCCAAAGATAATTTTGAAAACGATTTAATTGACTTTATTAAACAATATATAGTTCCAAAGGTAAAATATCACCTATATTTTGAACAACCCGTCTACAAAAAATTTAGTACAATTCTGCAAAAACATTTCAAAAACTCTGAATTAGATTTTATTAAATGCAACAATAAACTAATTGACCTTGAAGATCAATTCGATAGAACAGAAACAATAAAAAATTATCACGAAGGGAAAACGAATCACAGAGGAATTCAGGAAACTATTAACCAAATTAAAAGAATCTATTATTGGCCTAATCAATTAAAAGATATTAGCGACTATATAAATCAATGTGAAGTCTGCCTAAAATCAAAATATGAACAGCATCCTATAAAAACCAAATTCAATATCACTCCAACCCCAAATAAACCCTTCCACACCATCCATGTAGACACCCTGAGTCTAGAAAACCGCAAATTTCTGACAATCATCGACGCATTCTCAAAATATGCCCAAGCCTATCATGTTAACTCAACAAACGCAATTGAAATTTGTAACAAGCTGACCAGATTTTTCTCACATCACGGCATACCTAAATTAGTTATATCCGACAATGGGCTAGAATTCAAAAACAACGTCGTAAAAGAATTACTGGCCGTACATAAAATTGAAATTCATTTCACATGTTCACAACACTCTAACTCAAATGGATTAGTAGAACGTTTCCATTCAACACTTATCGAACACATTCGGCTTTTTAATCTTCAAGAAAAACTTTAAAAATGAAATTATCGAAAACAAAGTCAATTACGCAGTACTAGCTTATAATAACACTAATCATAGTTCTACAGGCCTTAAACCAATAGACGTAATAAACGGACATTTTGAAACAAATTCACCTTTGGACATAGAATTAGAAAAACAAATTATTCAAGACTACGTAGAAAACCATCGCGTAAAAATCTGATGTGGCCAGCACATAACCTCTCGCCGTATATTTTACCTGGCTGTATGCATAAAACAAAGAATATTTTTATAAATACAAATAATATATTCATATAAATCTATGACGTATAAACTTCTTTATTATTCAATAATAGCATGTCTCAACATAAAGATATTTTACCATAAATTATGTTACAATAAATTACAAAGTAGAGTTTACCATATATAAATATTAGGCTGGTAACAGCAATTTTCAATTCGAACAACCTTGTTTACTCTCTCTTCATATTCTTCTAGTAAAAACATTAATTTTGGGCGGTCTAAAATGTATATATCTGGATTGTGCATCTATTCTTACATATCTTCTTTTACATTTTATTTTTTCATACTTGTTATATCTAAATAACACTAATTCCCTTTAATAAAGTGACGGATAGATTGCACTCCGATTATTCTTATATTGATGTGTAATTTTGTCAATATTTACAACTTACTTGAGAAGAATTTGATAGCTTTTTCGCAATTCAAAGTTACTCTAGTCTACAGTGCTGGTGTACATTGTCCCATAATGTTTGAAACAAATTTAAGTCCTTCAACCTAGACTTGTCATCTCCATAATAGAGACAGATCAAGAATTAAGGGATTCTCCAAGTAAATTTTTCTTTCGTTACTCATTATTTCTGACACTGACATTTATCTGTCACAAATAATTAAAATTTTCAACTATTTTTCATGGCATCCTTTCGGTTGTAAAATTAATTACAACAGTTTATTTTATATATTATATTCCTTTTATCTCGAAATCTATAGAATATATATAAAAATATTTAAATTTATCAGAAAGAGAATTTATTTTTCTTTAATATTATCAAGAAAAATTTTCAAAAAATAATATTTAGAAGATTTTTTTTCAAGAATCTTCTACTTCCGGTTGTCCAATTGTTACCAAAACTTTTTCAGATCTTCCCATGAATGTCCGATTGGGAAATACGTAGTTAAACAAATTTAAAGTCTTATAGTTTTTGAGTAACCGTCCTTCCAACATCCTACATACATACACACACACACACACACATACATCCACACACACACACACACACACACACACACACACACACAGACATCATCGTAAAAATGTTAAAATCGGATTGTAGGGACCTTAAAACGTGCTTATACAATAAAATCTGGATATGCGATTTTTAGCATGAATGCAATACCTCTCTTAGCGAGAGGTAAAAACAAAATTAATATATAAAAATATTAATGCAAAATTACAAAATAGGAAAACAAATTTAGCAGAAAAATTAAATGAAACCCGAGAAAATTTACCACAAATTCCAGATACCATATATGTGCACAACAAACACAAAGTAAATAAAACAAAAAATTCAAAATTCAAAAAAGAAAAAACCAAAAGTGTTAACAAGGATCTGAAAACTGCTAAAATTCACACAGACCCTAACGATAAAAAGCAACCAAAAATTCATTTGTCTAATATAAAAAGGCCCAGGATACAATATAAAAACACTAATGAGGACTTAAACCTTCCAGGTCCCTCTTGCTCACATGCGTCTACGGACTAGGGATCAAAGACATTACTCAGAACACTGGACTCTTATCACTTAACCTAGGACAAGCAAAACTACAAAAGACAACACATACCTTTTTACACTATTATGACATGCAATCAATTCTTCTACAATACAATAACCTTAAAATACAACACGGTACATTACAACAAACAATTCATTTAAATAATATTAGTTTAACAGATAGTCACGATAAAATAATTAGTTATATCCAAAATTCAATAGATGACAAATTTAGACATTTAATTAGTAACTATGATAAGCCTAGACATAAAAGAGGATTAATAGATGGATTAGGATCCATAGTAAAGGCAATAACGGGGAACTTAGATGCGGAAGATGAGAAAAAATATAATAAAATTTTAAAACATTTAGATGAAAACCAACATAAATTAAATGATCAAATAAAAAACCAATATTCCGTCAACCATCAGTTAATACAACAATTTAACAAAACTATATACACTATTAAACAAAATGAAGAGGAATTGAAAACAAAAATCGAGCAGTTGTCACACTTAGTCATCGGCGAAACTCAGCAGTCAAATAAACTTGCGATTGATGATATCTACAATCAGTTAAATATTTTATTTAACATGATCTTTAGCATACTACAGGACATAGAAAACTCCTTAACCTTTTGCAAATTACATGTCATGCACCCCAGTATTATAAATATCAAAGACCTTTATTTGGAACTGAATAAAATACACCACCACTACAATAACGAATTCCCTTTAGAACCTACACAAGAAAACATGATAGAATTTGAGAATTTAATAACTGTATATTGCAAAATTAAATCAGATAAAATTATTTACTTCTTAGAAATACCCATTAACCATGAAATAGATTTTCAACTATTTCACCTTATTCCGATTCCTACTAAACACCAAACTGAATATGCGACCATTATACCTAATAAAAATTATTTCTTAAAATCCCCTGATGGCCGTATTAAATCACTGAACGGCATATGCAAAAAGGGATCTGTCTACCAATGTCCAAATAGAATTGAAGAAACGGATGATGGAAGCTGCGAGAAAAACATTATTCTACATAACAGCAACAAAAATTGTCAATACACCAAAATTAATTTGAAATCCAACCATATAGAAATTGTGGAAGAAATCAACCAATTTCTGGCAATTTTGCCTTACCCTGAAACAATCCAAACTTCATGTCATCAGGCAAATGAATTCAAGATTCTCCAAGAAATATTCCTAATAAAAGAAGACCAATGTTATCTGAAATTCAGGAACCAAACACTCCTATTTAAAGAGGGTACATTCGGAAAACCAGTCATCTTAGAAAATTTTCAAATCACACTGAACGCAAGCCAAATACCCACCATGTCAATCGACATCAACAACATCCAAGATCTAAGGCTTCCAATCAACAAATTCAATGATATTGAAGAAGATGACATCACGAACACCTCAAATTATCCAATCATAATACTTTATATTATTTTAATAATTACTAGTATTATTATATTCGTAGCTTTCGCAGTAAAAAGGTGCCCAAGGAAAAAGGTCAATCCCCTCCAAGCTCAAGACCAAGAACTTCAACCAAGGGACTCAAACCCAAACTCCGCTCACCAGCATCCCCAGCTGATCATCCCCGGTGGTGCTCGTTTCTAGGAAGGGAGGAGTTAGATCAACCATTCCCGTGAGAACTGCTGACCTAAACATCTCCAGGTTCCCCAGTCTAGGAATAAGCACTTTTATAGTATAAAATGTAAAACTTAGAATATAGAAGTCAGTTACAGTAGAGAGACTGAAGTGTCCAGAAATATTATATAATTTGTATCAATCTTAACTATTTTCTTTCGTTGTAATTTAAATAAATATTTTTTTTTAATAAACGTAATCCACGTTTACTTAACTTGCATGTAAGTTTGATGCTCAGCCTACTATATGCAATAATATTCAATCAGTATATCCCGGAGTTTGGACGAAAGAGTTAAAGAAAGTCAATATTCCTTTAACTGATATAAAAGGGAGAAATCCAATCTCATTATTAATTGGTGCTGACATTGCGGGTAAGATAATTACAGGCAAAAAAGAAGTCCTCCCATGTGTACTAATAGTTATGGAAACCCTCTTGGGATGAGTCCCCATGGGTAAGATGCCCGATAATGCAAAATTAACTGGTAATAGCACAAGGGTTATGACAAATCTTTTAAATAAAGAAAGTTCAATTACTGCCTTGTGGCAGATAGATATATTAGGCATTACTGATCCAAGAGAAAGAAAATCTAAAGCAGAACTCGAAATGGCAGCCAAACAACATTTTGAAGAAACGATTTCGGTCACAAAAGAAAGAAGATATGAAGTCAACTTACCTTGGTTGGAAGGACATCCTCCATTGACAACAAATTTAAATATTGATAGGAAACGATTGGAATCAACAGAGAATAAATTACGGAAAACGGGATACTGGAAAAGATATGATTACGTCTTCTCTGAATGGTTAGAAGAAGAAATCATAGAAGAAGTCCCTGTTGAACAATTAAATAGACCTGCACACTATTTACCACACAGAACGGTGATAAAAGAATATATTGCAACAACGAAAGTACGTCCAGTTTTCAACGCGTTAGCAAAAGCAAAACATAAGCCATCTCTAAATGATTTTTTAGAAAAAGGCATAAATTTGATAGAAAATATACCAGTTCTACTATTACGATGTAGAAGAAATGAAACTGGAGTTATGTCTGATATCAGAAAAGCATTTCTTCAGATTGGTTTAAACTCAAGAGATATTTTCTTCGGTTCATATGGAAAACTTTCGACGGTGGTGAAACGATTTTACGTCAACAATTGAAACATTGTTAAAGAGTCTTTATATAGATATGTTCCTATGTTTCTTTCACTTTCTATTAATATATTCATCTCTCCTCATGACATGTTCAAACCAATGTAATCGTCTCTCTTATATCTAGAAACTTCTAACACTAGAGTTACTTCCCTTATTCTTTCATTGATTTAAATTTTATTGATACTGACATCTGTCAATTTGAATTACCTGAATATATTAGCAGTCTCCATGGTTAAGTTACCATAGCTGGCTGAATTATGAAATTTATTATCTTTATTCTTCTTTAACTCTATATCTGTTGAATATCAAATATAAAATGCAATCAAATCGTATAGACAATGTGCACTAGGAATTATCAAAATATGTCGCCTAGTATTCACATGTCTAAATTATTCAATTTAATATGTTCGGAAATTGATCTCTTTCATGACAACTTACAATCATGTAAAAGAAAAGTAGCACAATTATATTCGGTTAATATTTAATGCATATGATACTTTTTTTTTTCATTCTATTTTTGCAGTTTTTATTTGATATTTAATTTTAAGTTAAAGATATTACATTTTTGCTATTTGTTTTTTCTCTGTTATTCATTTCGGCAATTTTCTCTAATTATTCTATTAATATTTATATTGTTTGTATCGTATTCTCCCTTTGTAATTGGGATTTCTTGTAATAGGCCAATATCTTGTCTAAACTCACTAGCTAAAGTTTTTGAAAACATAGTGTTCAAAAAAATTCAGAGTCAAACACTCAGCACTATAAATTTGGAACAACATGGTTTTGTACCAAAACGATCAACAACTACGAACTTAATGGAATTTATTACCTTTACTCATAATACCCTTGAAAGAATACAGCAGGTTGATGTCGTTTATACAGACTTCGAAAAGGCGTTCGACTCAGTATCACATTACATCTTAATAACTAAATTAGAGCGTATAGGATTTTGTGACAATTTATTAAATTTTATATTCTCCTATATACATGATAGGAGTCAGTACGTTTGTATCAAGGGCCATCGCTCAAGATCATTCACTCCTACTTCAGGTGTACCTCAAGGTTCTGTACTCGGACCATTGTTGTTTATATTATTTATCAATGACATTGTTGATGTTGTCAATAATGCTAAATGCTTATTGTTTGCTGATGATTTAAAAATATCCATAATACTAAAAGGATAACAGGATCTTTCTATATTTTCTTTCATCACGCTAAGCGGTAAAAATTTAGACAAGTGTAGAGCGTTTACTATTGGTGCGATTTTAATGAAATTTGTACCAGTTTGTAGGATTTTTTTTCCTTTAGTGCCCTCGTCATATGTGTTTTTTCTGTAGGATGCATAGTTTTTTAATAAAAAATTATTAAAGTGCAAATTTTCAAAATTAAAACAAAAAATCAAGTAGTCTATAAAAATTTAAAGAGGAACATCGATCTTTTGACTTGTCAATTTGAAACTTTAAATGTAAATATTTATGTAATGAAGAATATTTGAAATAAAGTAAATTTAACACCATAAATAATGACAATAGACAATTATTTCACACAGGTAAAAAAGGTGTAATACATTATATTTAAAAAATAAAAATTTTGACGTTACATATGGATTTGGTCAGTGTTGCCAATTGTGCAATAATTAACAAAATAAGAAACCAAGGTCACGACACATTTGACATAATGAATATGAATATTGAAAAATAGAGTAATATAACAACGATTTATTATAATTTTAATTAATTATAAACATGAGAAAATAGTTTACATTAGTTGTAAGTATTAAAACATGAAATATTTTTGTAATACTAAAATTAAATTTTCAGGTTATCAAAAGAACATGAAATGTGAATAATCTGTGCTTATTACAAGAACGAAAAATTGTCTTACAGGCTAATTATAAAATAATTACATGTGTTTTATATATATTTGCCCCAATTAAGTGGTAATTAATTATTATAAAATTAATCTCAAAAAATTGTGGGTAATTGAAATGTGAAGAAAGTTTGAAATATTTCTTTTATACATAGAGTGTTTTAAAATGAAATATATATTGTAATATTAATAAATGTATATAATTTAATTTATTTGATAAATATTGTGTGTGTAAAATGTCTAGAAATTATAAAAATGTGCACTATTAATCAACAATTTCTTGATGAAATATACGTCATCTTGTCGAGTCAGCAGACAAAAAGGATAAGAATAATACTTTTAGGAAACGTATTTCATTTACAAATAAAGAAACTTTAATATTAGAAATTGTATTCATTATACAAATAAAATTAGCGCCAAATTTAAATAAATATCAATAACACATTCTCTTGGCCTTGAATCATATGATATTTATTTTCTCCATTTAAGTTTAAACAACCTCATAAATATCAGTGTGTGTGTGTGCCAAATAATTCCTTGTTATAAAATTATAGCCATTTTTCTTATTATACTCTGTTTTTATAAGGTAGGTACATGTATTATTCTCATGAGATCTTTCTTACACATCAGATTTTTCTATTCCAATCGGGTGACAGTCTACGTAAAAGTCTATTACCATATAATACGAATCAGTTAATATATTATTATATATAACCGCTATAATGAAAAGGAATTATTGTTGATTGCAACAATGAAATTCTTAAAAATACAATCATTAATTCAATCAATAATAAGAATTGATACAGAAAAGTTTTTATATTTATCATAATTAAAATAACACAACATTTAATGTTCATATTCATCGATTTTTTAAATGATTTAAATGCCGCCAAGAAAGGTTTTCACATTTCTATCGATTCCAATCGGGCGGGTGACATTCTACGTAAACGGCTGTTATCAAATAATACCAATCAGTTAATACATTATAATATAACCGCTGTCACACACACACATACATAATACAATCATTTAAAAAAAAAAAAAAAAAATATTGTTCCCTGTTGGGATCGAACCCGAAACCTCAGATTAACCAGGTGCGCGGCCATATTGGTTTTATGAATACATATTAAATTCTTCAAAATATTTAGTAATATGCCATTATTATACATCAAATCAGGCTAATTTTTTCCAAAAATTAACGTAAAACGATTATCTAATTTTTTTAATCACTCATTTACGCTATAAAACGAGATTTTACTATTTAAATATCCAATATACTAAAAGGATAACAGGATCTTTCTATATATATTTTCTTTCATCACGCTAAGCGGTAAAAATTTAGACACAGGTAGAGACGAAACCGTTGGGCCGATTTTAATGAAATTTGCACAAGGTTGTAGGAAACTTTTGTCTTTAGTGCCCTCAACTTGTGTATATTTTTTGTAGGATGCGTAGTTTTTGCGTAAAAAATTATTAAAGTTCAAATTTGGTACATTAAAACAATGGATCGAAGTAGCCTGAAACGTAGAAAATCAATAAAAATTACCTTATTTTTTGAATCGAGAAGGCATGATTTTTTTTAAGATGACAGTCTAATACTTGACAGTCTTGCCAAGTAACCAAATAAAAAACTAAATATTACTAATTTTTCAATGTCACGACATATTTGACATATAAATTTTTCAATGGAAATTAGAAGGATTTATTATTATTTTACTGAACTACAGTCATGCGAATTAGTTGTAAGTATGCAAAAAGAATGTATACAATATGTTATATATTTTTGTAACTTTACATTTATTTTCAGGTTAGGAGAAATCTTTTCCCTATACTCAATATTTATAAATTATTTGTGAAATTATAGGAATATAGCTATATAATAAACAAGAAAGGAACCTATTTAAACATTTAATTGATTTGAAATGTTAGGAAGCATACAGATTTGTACCCTTACACAAAATGGAGAACAGGATAACAAATTATTCAAATTATACGTTACATAATGTTCGGTTATAAAACCAATTCAAATGTAAATGTTATATTTGTTTTAAAGAACGCAACAGACTCAAGAATTATTATAGAATACCATAGTTTGGTCAATATTTACGTAATATATTCCAAAGGATATGACAAATTTTGCATTCATTTGAGCAAAAACATTTAGCTGCAGCGTTTAGCCTTGAAGCAAAACTAAGACGAAGGTAATAATAAATGTTATTTTTACTGCATCATGAAACTTTATTTTCGTATTTTTATATATGTAGGTAATTCCTGCCTTTAGGAATTATTTAGTTATCGAGTTGTTTGAAATAACATGGAGAAGAAGAGAACAAGAGAAACAGAATTTTTTTTGTCTATCCAAGCCTTAAATTGTGATATTTATGGAATAAGAAGAAATGAAAAGTATTTATCATTTAAGTAAAGTGTAGTTGAAAGTCGTTCGAAAATAAAGTCAGCTGGCAGCAAAGTATCCTTTTTGAGTCTTCAGTGGGAACAAATTATTGCTGATAGAATCATAACCTTAAACCTCAACCATTTTTACTATCTTCTCATCAAATTTATGCTGCCCAGCCATGGCCAACTTCAATCAATTTCCCTACACATATTATGGCCGTCTCAAATATCACTAAAATGGTAAGTAAAATTTAATTTAAGAACATAGAGCGCAATCCAACGCAAGCGCAGCAACAGTGCACAAGTAGCTGTCAAAAGACAATAAATAATTCAGATTTAGCGTATTTTGAGAATTTTTATCATATTATCTTGTTTATATTACACACATATACGAGAACAGAGGTAGTATTTTTACAATAACATATTATATTAATTACAGGCGATTTGCATGGTGTTGCTCAATGCACTGTCAGCAAAATTGTAAAAAGGGTGTGTAGTTTGTACACAGCGCGTCCAGAAGAACATTACATTTCATCCCATATACGGATAGGATCCACTAATGAAAGATGCTTCGGTCAGTGGAAGGCAACCTTCGCATCTCTTTAAAACTGTATTCTTTTTTCGCTACTGCAAAAGCTGCAATGGCAGTTTTACATAATATAATAATAATAAATGCGCAGCAAAGCGAAGAAGGTATTTTAATCAATAAAATATTTATTCATAGTTTTACTACTATGTATATCTTTATTTTTGTAGATTCTGATTTGGAGAGCTCTGAAGATGAACAAAGCGACAAAGATGTGACGCCGGAGCAGTAGAAAGTAGAATCCTGCAGCTCAGCCTGTAAATTCTGTACGTGGAAATATATTTCGCCAGCAATTTATTATGCGGCATTTCCAGTAATAAAATTAAAATATTTCATTAGTCTTTGTAACGGTTCTAATTTATCTTTCACGATATTCATTATAAACTTACCTTTATCTTTAGAAAGCGATATATGTGTTTAAATTCATCAGTGATTACAACAATGTGGCAAGAACTGATTACAAAAATCAAACCTGTGATTACAACAATTAGGGCCGCAAACATGCTTAGGGCATCGGCTCACAGGTGGCTCTCGTAAGTGTCATTTCATAAATTTTAATTTTGTCTAAATATTGATGAAATTCTTTTGTTGATTACAATAAAGAATTTTTTTATTGCAGCCCAACAATATTGATTACAAGAATGAATCCAACAATTTTACTGTTGTTATTTGCAATGTCAGAAAAATATCCATTTGATAGGGTATCTCTTTTATTTATTTCAACTAATTTTTAATAGTAAATGAGGGTATTGTCGACAGAAGACGAATAATCTCTCTTAGTAAATAAAAAAAATTGTTATAGGCGATGGGAAATAAGATCGCAGCGCCAAAGTGGAACTAATTAATGTTAACGGGATAATTTGACATTTACTAATTGTATTTATGCATTAAGTGTATAATATTAAGAGATATTACATATGTAAACGTAAATATTATAAACATAATAGATAACATTTGTGTTTATACAATCAAGAAAATGTCACGTGTATAATTTATCCCGTCAACTATAGTTCCGAAAATACAACCAGATGTCATATTGCTTATTTCCCATCGCCTATAGTAAATCACAAGTATTCTTAGTATAAATTATATTTTATATTGATGATTTTTTTTGTTGCATTCATTCTTGTTATCAATATTCTTTTTTCTTTTAAATAATAAATAAATTGCAATATTTATTGGTACAATGATTAGGAATTGTAGAGAGTTACTTACCTAAATGATATAAAACCATATGATATGTGTAATATTAACAACAACAAATAGCACAACAAAACAAAAAAATTTAACAACAAAATGTTACAATGCAGAAGCACAAGCGAAAGAATTAGGGATTACCTACAAATACGATAATCATAGTTTCCACAGAAATAATTAGCTACGCCCATCTTGAATTTTTTTCCTTTATATAGGCAATCTGTATTCGCAAAGTATTGTTAATTTACCAATCCTCAAGACAGAATGAGAATGAACGTTTGTATGATGATATCTGTCACGCCTTACCCTACACAACCCTTGCGCTTGCGCAAAGTGCTAGGCGATAAGATAACAACAATGATAGATTTGATTTCTTGATACGACAAAGATATACTGGTTTTAAGTACCTAACTGATATATTCTTTATACTGTGGGAAAGGTAAATTATTTAAAATAATTTACAGGTAATAAGTATAAAAAATGTAAGTATTTAGATTTTTAAATGCATTTTGACTCCATCGGTATTGTAGATTTTGAACTTATCGATGAAAAAATCAATACTTCTGTCAAAAACAATTTTCATGTAAACAATTGTTTGTTTATTTAGTGTGATTCTTTTTGAAAATTATGAAACAGTGTTCTATATTGTGCTTTGCGCCAATAAATAATACTATTTTGCGATCTTTTGAGGAGAGAGTTATTACAAATACATATTTGTTATCTTTTAGCATTATATAGTAGCGCTAAGGGGGAATCCTCGGAGAAGATGCTTCCTCGCCGTCCTAATTAATGCCGGGCGATGCAAGCCTAATATATTGTATAAATAACAAATTTAGTGATATTTATATTAGTTAATGTTGTATATGTATATTACACATATATACATATAAATCAAGTATATCTAGCATTAATCTGGGGACAGTCGGGTCGACTGAGACCAAAGATTACTTCCAATTTTGATGGCAAAAAAATGACCCCTGTGGTGCACTTTCCACGCCAGGTATGAGTGTCCGTGAGGTGACGCCTGGTAAGGTATCTGTGTACAAAGCAGATTGGCACACCCAGCAATGGGTTTTATTTACTTTGCAAAATCGTTGTTTATGTTTAGATTTAATGTAACTGCTTACTTTTCTACAGTTTATAACTAATTGTTTACTCTAGAATAAAAATTTCATATTTGTGTTTAGCTAGATTTATTATCTTTAAATTAAATATTGTGTATTCATAGCCATGTTTTAATCTTGAAATTGGGACATTTTATCTTGTTTGATTGAATCTATAAATACATAAATAATTAGTTTCCATTTTCTCATGTTATTTAAATATTACTCAGTTAATTACGCAGGGTTGAAGATCAGTTTGCAATTAAATAGACCGAGTTTCGGTTTTCGTTTCTGTCGGTATTTTGGGTGGATAGCATGAAGTTATTTATTTCAACCAGTCACTTATTTCACATTTATACAATGTGTACATCCTGCTTTAACAAGTTTGAGCCATTTAGGAGCTTACTTCATTTCACATAAGAAAATGGCGTTGATTTAGATAGGGATATAAATTCTGTCCTTTAATTGTTCAAAATGTAAAAACGAAAACCTGTCAGTTGGCAGTAATCAAATAAAATCTTCAAAATTAAGTGATGTTTAATCATGTTTTGTTCTAATTTTTAATATTCAGGTCTTGTACATTTTTGCATGTAAAAATATTTATTATTGACTAATGCCCGTATTACATAACAATAAATTGCACAATTTATTGTACAATAAATCGCACAATTTATTTTGAAAATATGAGCATTTTACACGTCACAAGTTTCTGCCAATTTATTGTTGTTGGGAGCAGGGCTACCAACAGCTTCGTTTTGAGGTTAACCTTTTGTTGTATGTGTTTACAGTTCGTGCTTTGTTCCGTGTTTGCATCAAGGCAAATATTACTTATTTTCAATTTTCCTTCTACGCCTGTTGTGTGACTCGTAGTCAAATATCGAAATAGTCAAATAGAAATAGTTCAATATGTCAAATATTATTCAGTTGGCACTGGTGAAGTAACCAAAAAATTGTGGAAAAATAGAACACGTTCTAATTTTCACAATTTATTGTGCAATTTATTTTCAAAAGAAATTGTACAATTTTGCTGTATTATACTTACCAATAAATTGTCAATAAATTGAAGGTCGCAAAATTGTACAATTTATTGTGAAGTGTAATACAGCTATAAGTTTGGTTTCACAAATTTAAATTATATATTTGATACATGTAAAAACGATCGGCTCTCAAGCGCCATCTACTATTTCTTAAATGAAATGAAATATAATACAACGCGGTCTCGTAGCAATGAAATAATTTATATTTTAACCCCGTACAACACGATTTTAAGATATTTCAAACAGTTCAGGAGTTATGAGCTCCCAAATGTGCATGTTTTCATGTATAGTTTCGGCCAAAAATGTAAGGTTAAAAATGGTTCAATAACACGATTTCGGGTAAAAGTAGCGTGTTTAATATTGCAAAAATGAACTTTAGAGGGTTGCTTTGTATATTTCCGGTATAAAAGTGGTTAAAGTTTTGGTTAAAAACCCCTCATACCCGGGTACAAAAATTGTACATTTTTGGCAGGGCCATATTGTGTGGGCCTTTCGGGTGGGCAAACTACTTCACTATTGTCTTCTTAAAGCCACTGTCAACCTAAATCCGAGTTTTTTGGGTTAGGTATCGTTTCTGTCAGTTGTTTTTATAAAAATTACACACCCAGATTGTTGCTTGCGCAGTTTGGTTAAGCACAATGCGTGGGGAGTTTGGGTAGCCAGGTTCCGTGACCAGGAGAGGATAGATAGAACGTACGTGTAGACCATCATAAAACACTATCGACGGAGCCCTAGGGGAAGCATGGCGAAGCAACTGGGAGGAACCAGTAGCTGTGGCAAATATTCGACAAGACGTTGGCCTTATAATGAACGCTCATCCTAATAATTCTAAATATATTTATCTAACAGTATATGAAGGTAAATTATTTCATACGAACTGATCAGTCTGTAAGATTGTAAATGTATTGATTTTAAGTGGATATCAGCGGCGTTAGCACCTTGTATAGCTTATATACGTTTCCAATGTAGGAATGCGTGTAAACAGTCATAAAATGCTAAAGACAACGGCGGTAGCACTTTTTATAAATGTTAAATTATTATAATTTAGGAATGCATATAAACAATCATAAAACACTATCCACCTAGGGGAAGCTCGGCGTAGCCGAGTTTTCGCTATCCAATATACTAAAAGGATAACAGGATCTTTCTATATTTTCTTTCATCACGCTAAGCGGTAAAAATTTAGACAAGGGTAGAGCGTTAACTATTGGTGCGATTTTAATGAAATTTGTACCAGTTTGTAGGATTTTTTTTCCTTTAGTGCCCTCGTCATATGTGTTTTTTCTGTAGGATGCATAGTTTTTTAATAAAAAATTATTAAAGTGCAAATTTTCAAAATTAAAACAAAAAATCAAGTAGTCTATAAAAATTTAAAGAGGAACATCGATCTTTTGACTTGTCAATTTGATACTTTAAATGTAAATATTTATGTAATGAAGAATATTTGAAATAAAGTAAATTTAACACCATAAATAATGACAATAGACAATTATTTCACACAGGTAAAAAAGGTGTAATACATTATATTTAAAAAATAAAAATTTTGACGTTACATATGGATTTGGTCAGTGTTGCCAATTGTGCAATAATTAACAAAATAAGAAACCACGGTCACGACACATTTGACATAATTAATATGAATATTGAAAAATAGAGTAATATAACAACGATTTATTATAATTTTAATTAATTATAAACATGAGAAAATAGTTTACATTAGTTGTAAGTATTAAAACATGAAATATTTTTGTAATACTAAAATTAAATTTTCAGGTTATCAAAAGAACATGAAATGTGAATAATCTGTGCTTATTACAAGAACGAAAAATTGTCTTACAGGCTAATTATAAAATAATTACATGTGTTTTATATATATTTATAAAAAAAAAAAAGAGTCAACAAAGATTTACTGTTGCTAGCATAACACTATTCATAAAGTTAGAAATTAAAAATATAAACGCATACATAATTACACGTATTAATTCTCATTACAAGTCACACATATTATTGTAGACAATCAATGAAAAATAGAAAACAAACATTATATCATCTCTGGCAGAAGTTATTCAATGTCAAAATTTCATAACTGACCTTCACTTACCTATGTTCACGGTACAAATTCCAATTTCAAACTTTCTTAATAGGAAACAATAAATTATATTGTATACAAACAGTACGTAATAATTTGTTTTGTGATCTTGCATATACTAATTTCACCTTAAAACAACTTATGTAAAATAATAACATAATTCTAGGGACTTTTTGAGGTACCGCAAGATATGTTAAAAACATGAATTTAAAATTATTTATATATCATAAATTACATTACATTTTAATGTAACTAAAATTACGTATTTATAACAATTTATTTCAATTTATTTACAAATATTACTCGGCTCGAGAATATATAGTATAAATTGGTATCACTGAGCGTGGCCATTTAACAGTGTTGCCAAGTGTAGCATTATACTGCTAAAGTGTCATCATTTTTCACAGGTTAGCAGCAGTACGAACAATCATAGCATAATTGCAGTGATAGTTTCTCGCAAGCAAATTGTTACTTAATCATATCATCTGCTCTGTGCCTATGAGCACAGTATGTAAGCGTGTGTGTTATAGTCTTTAGATTAAGTTGCAATTATTTAATAATAAAACTTGCTGTAAGACTTTGTTTTTACTGATGAACATTATAGATTGCATAACGAGAAAAGTACGATTTTAAAAATGCAAAAATTCAAAATTATGTTGATGTATGTAGGCGTGGACATCGATGAAGAATACTAAACTGAAAATGTAAGTATATATTTACTTAATGATTTGTTGATTTATACTTTGTTTATGCAACCCAATACAACGCCAAATGGTTAGCATCCCACACAGCAGTCAGGCAATTCGGGTGACCAGCAATCAAGGGCAAATCCGTGTGAAAATATAAGTCGTCAGAACCCTAACAAGGTCACAATTAGTGATTAAAAACAACTCCGCGAAATTAATATCTGACAAATAAAGATATTTTATTTAACTCACAAATGTTCGTCTTGTATTTTGGCATGATTTTCCGCCAAATCAAAGACAAATATCACTAAATTTTCATATTCATAACGTTCCTTGTACATTTTTATTACACCGTGACATCATTTTTCAATGTGTCACGTAGTGAAATTTTTATGAACTAAAGATAGAAAAGTACTATGTTGTCAAATAAAATAATTAAAAGACCAAGCATTTATTTTCGATAAAAAAAAAATTTAAACAACACAAAAACTTAAATTATTTTTGCTTTGATTATAAAGAAATAATTAATAAAGACAAAACAATTTATTTAAAAATAAAATCAATGGTTTTATACTTATTTGTAACTTTCTTAATAACAAACTGGTAACTACGCAATTATCTGTCACTTTATGTGATATTTATTTGGCATTTTTAGAATATAAAACCTCGTTTTTGATTACGAACTACCCGTTTTCTTGTCTTAAAATATTCATCTTCATAAACGCTTTGTGTTAATTTATTTAATATAATCAGTTTTTATTTCTACCATTTAAAATTTTGTTTCATATTTATTTGGCCTCCCCAATACGCAAACAAACTACTACGCACTACATATCTATATCTTTGTGTGTAAATAATCTATTGACTGAGATATAGTTACATGCCGCCATTTTGTGTTTAAACTGATAATTGATAGTACGCTACCAGCCAACAGCGGTTTTTAATTCCGTTGGATAGCTACAGGTAGCAATGCGACTAGCAATTACTTTCAGGGCAGTCAGTGATATTCAGCGGCTGACATCAACAACATTTATTAATAAAAAAATATACGTACTTTACATGCTATCTATCTTTTCTCCATTAAAGTTGAAAGTTGAGTTGAAAGTTGAAAATTGAAAGTTGGAATTTGAAATTTAAAATTTGAATGTTGAAACTTGAAAATTGAAAGTGGAAAATGAAAAATGGAAATGTAATGTTATGTATGTATGTTTGTTGTCAATTAATTTTTTTTCTTGTATATATGCGACGAAAACACTGTCCACCTAGCGGGAGCTCGGCGAAGTCGAGTGATCACTATCTAATATATAAATCGTAGAAATGGGCTATAGTAGGTCGAGGAGAAATTAAATAAACGAAGAAAGAAATTGTGAAAAATTCATGGACCTCGCTGGGATACTAGATATATATATCCCAGCGAGGTCCATGAATTTTTCACAATTTCTTACTTCGTTTATTTAATTTCTCCTCGACCTACTATAGCCCATTTCTACGATTTAAACATTTAGTGGGGTTCACAATAATTATAAACTATCTAATATACTAAAAAAAAGTAAAAAGAGCAAAACGTGTAACAAAAGGTTCTACACACTGTATTACTTTAATTAGGTAAGTATTATTATTATTATTATGGGGATGTCATAGTAGGGCCAGCGGCGTTAGCACTTTGTATAGCTTATGCAAGTTTACAATATGAGAATGCGTGTAAACAGTCATAAAACACTGGAAGACAGCGGCGGTAGCACTTTTTATAAATGTTCAACTATTATAAATTAGGAATGCATATAAACAATCAAAAAACACTATCCACCTAGGGGAAGCTCGGCGTAGCCGAGTTTTCGCTAGTCCTATATACTAAAGGGTTAGATTCACTATTCTTTCATCACGACAATCGCCCATCATTTGAACAAGGCTACAGCTTTAACTGTTTGTGCGATTTTCGTACAACTTTTACCAAATGGTAGAAAATTCTTTGCTCGAGTGCCCTAGCCTTATGTGTTTTTTCTGTAGGATGCATAGTTTTTGTGGAAAAAATTATTTAATGTGAATTTTTGGATTTTTGTTTTTAAAACTGAGACAAAGCTCAAGTACTCTTTGAAAATTTTAAGATGAATATCGCCGAGAAAATATTATGACACATTTTTTGACATTGTCAATTTGAAACTTTTAATGTAAATATTTATGTAATGAAGAATATTTGAAATAAAGTAAATTTAACATGATAAATAATGACAATAGACAATTATTTCACACAGGTAAAAAAGGTGTAATACATTATATTTAAAAAATAAAAATTTTGACGTTACATATGTATTTGGTCAGTGTTGCCAATTGTGCAATAATTAACAAAATAAGAAACCAAGGTCACGACACATTTGACATAATTAATATGAATATTGAAAAATAGAGTAATATAACAACGATTTATTATAATTTTAATTAATTATAAACATGAGAAAATAGTTTACATTAGTTGTAAGTATTAAAACATGAAATATTTTTTAATACTAAAATTAAATTTTCAGGTTATCAAAAGAACATGAAATGTGAATAATCTGTGCTTATTACAAGAACGAAAAATTGTTTTACAGGCTAATTATAAAATAATTACATGTGTTTTATATATATTTGCCCCAATTAAGTGGTAATTAATTATTATAAAATTAATCTCAAAAAATTGTGGGTAATTGAAATGTGAAGAAAGTTTGAAATATTTCTTTTATACATAGAGTGTTTTAAAATGAAATATATATTGTAATATTAATAAATGTATATAATTTAATTTATTTGATAAATATTGTATGTGTAAAATGTCTAGAAATTATAAAAATGTGCACTATTAATCAACAATTTCTTGATGAAATATACGTCATCTTGTCGAGTCAGCAGACAAAAATGATAAGAATAATACTTTTAGGAAACGTATTTCATTTACAAATAAAGAAACTTTAATATTAGAAATTGTATTTATTATACAAATAAAATTAGCGCGCAATTTAAATAAATATCAATAACACATTCTCTTGGCCTTGAATCATATGATATTTATTTTCTCCATTTAAATGGTAATTAATAAATATTGAAATTTTAAACAACCTCATAAATATCAGTGTGTGTGTGCCAAATAATTCCTTGTTATAAAATTATAGCCATTTTTCTTATTATACTCTGTTTTTATAAGGTAGGTACATGTATTATTCTCATGAGATCTTTCTTACACATCAGATTTTTCTATTCCAATCGGGTGACAGTCTACGTAAAAGGCTATTACCATATAATACGAATCAGTTAATATATTATTATATATAACCGCTATAATGAAAAGTAATTATTGTTGATTGCAACAATGAAATTCTTAACAATACAATCATTAATTCAATCAATAATAAGAATTGATACAGAAAAGTTTTTATATTTATCATAATTAACATAACACAACATTTAATGTTCATATTCATCGATTTTTTAAATGATTTAAATGCCGCCAAGAAAGGTTTTCACATTTCTATCGATTCCAATCGGGCGGGTGACATTCTACGTAAACGGCTGTTATCAGATAATACCAATCAGTTAATACATTATAATATAACCGCTGTCACACACATACATAATGCAATCATTTAAAAAAAAAGTCCACAAAGATTTACTGTTGCTCGCATAACACCATTCATAAAGTTAGAAATTAAAATTATAAACTTATACATAATTATACGTCTTAATTATCATTATAAGTCACACATATTATTGTAGACAATCAATGTAAAATAGAAAAGAAACGTTACATCATCTCTGACAGAAATTATTCAATGTCAAAATTTCAAAAGTAACCTTGGCTCACCTATGTTCAAGTCACAAATTTCAATTTCAAACTATCTTAATAGGAAGAAATAAATTATATTGTTTATAAACAGTACGTAATAATTTATTTTGTGAACTTGTATATACAAGTTTCTTCCTAAAACAACTTATGTAAGGAAATAGAATATTCTAGGGAGTTTTTGGCGTATCCCCTGATATGTTTAAAACATTATTTTAAAACTATTTTCATTTTATCACTTATATTAAATCATAATGTAACTAAAATAAGTGTTTACAGAACTTATTTCAATTAATTTACATATATTATACTAATAATAAACTGGTAACATCGAGATATACACCACCATCTGTTGATGTCTATCAGAACTATTTCAAACATTACTTTTCAAATAGACATATCAAATGAATATTATACCATAGTATTAGCAGTCTGACACTTTCGCTTGCTATTAATCAGTATGTGAGTTCTTAGTCAGCCCCTTTAGTCATCAAAAAAAGTTCATTTATTCACACAACCCATGGCGTGCGGGCGCGGGAAATTCAATTAAACGTCATATTTTACATGATTGCAAAGAAAAATTTGAAAAGTCTTTCACTCGATGTGTATTACAATAATGATTACACGTTGAACAATAAATAAATAAAAAATATAAAAATAGCTATTTATGACAAAAATATTAAGTGTTATTTTAATGTGTCATCAGGAAATTGACTCTCGGGCGTGACTAGACTAGAAAACTTAGAGAAAATGTTTCTTCGATATGTAACAATAATGATTAAACATTTTACAATAAATAAATAGGAAATATAAATATCAGTATTTATGATAAAAGTATAATGCATCATTAACTTTAAAAACATTTATACAGGGTGAATACTAGAAAACCAAACATAGCCCGTCAATACGGGCAAATTGTTATTCACAGACTGTTTTAACTGACAACAATGGTTGTGGTATCAATAGAAAAATAAAATATACATGTATATTAAATTAAATTCTATTATTAATACCGATAACTATGGAATTGTACAGAATAACAAATTTTTGCCATTTTATCTGCCAGAATCGTTAGCTATATTTTTTTTTTATTTAGACACACTGTCCAACAGGAAAAAATCCCAATTGAGGACAGGAAAAAATAATAATACATAAAATAGCATAAGTTAATATAAATTAATATTGCTCAAAATAAAAAATAGTATATATTTAACATTACGTATTACATTATAAAAAGATTTAGGTTGCAAATGAAAAATGTCAACATCCGAATATTAGTATTATAAGTTGAGCACATTCTGTATATATGGGACAAGAATAATCTATGTTTGTACGAGGGGTAGGAAGATAGAAGGTACTGAAGTTCCGTGAGTGAAAGGATGAGATGTGGAAATTAAGGAGACACAATCAAGACGAGTCGTTAAGTTCACCATGAATTAACTTACTGAGATGAAAAACAGAAGTCAATTCACGGCGATGATAAAGACTGGGCATATTAAAGATGTGCAGTAAGGTAGAGTAAGATACTGAATAGTCCGGGTAAATTTTATTTATTTTGAAATACAGGTATTTCAAAAACTTTTTTTGAATTCTTTCGAGATGATCTTGATGACTCTCATAAGTTGGGTTCCATATTAATGAGCAATATTCCATTTTGGAACGAATGGAACTGTAATATAGTGTTATGATGGGCGTGATACTGATAAAATCTTTGGTATTACGGATAATAAAACCTAGCAATCGATTGGACTCATAAATATTATTAATATGTTGTGAAAAACTAAATTTAGTGTTAAAAGTCACTTCGAGGTCTTTAGCATTTTCTTTGCGATTTAGAACTGTAGTATGAATACTATAATTAAAAGTTATAGGATATTTTTTATTTCTTTTTTAAAATTTTGTAACGGCTATTTCATTTTATGGTTTTCTCATGACAAAAACCTATTATATCAACAAATTTAAGCTCATTTCATGCAGTTTTTAATTCTAAATATTTTACGTACCTATTTATACTTTTGTTTTTAATTTAATAGGGCAGAAATTACAGCCATATAAAAATTTTACCATTGTATTTCTTATAGTCCACAAAAATAAATACCCGGTATCTTTATTTACATAATAGTTAAGTTTTATTTATTTATTAATACAGGATGATTATTCGGTCTGTTTTCTTTTAATAACTCGATTATTTTAAATATTATAGAAAATTGTTCAAACAAAGTTTGTGTATAAATATGCAGTATAAGTTTTTCTACGGGTGTTCCATTTTTACACAATGATATGTAACTTTATATTTTCAAATAAAACATGCTATATATTTTTTCAAATTTGAAAAGTACATGAAACTTGCTATTTAACAGTGCGAAAACAATATGTTATATTATTTAAAAAATACAGATTATCTGTGAACATATGGGCCGATTTACTAAATTCACAGTCGATTGGCCCCTTTTCGTTGCTAGATTAATTAAATGCTGAAAATTATGTATTTTTACAAAATAATCTGCCAAAACTTTTAAAAGAAACTCCCTTAAATGTACGTCAAAAAATTGTGATTTCTTCTATACTTAATCAATGCATTTGAAAATATGTGGATTGGTCGAGTCGGTCTTGGTGTCAACCTCAAGGAACTCTATAATCGTGTCGTGAGGAATCAGAAACAAAAATGTTATATTTTTCCAAATATAACAACAATAAAATAATCTAATGCACAAAACATGCCCGAATTTTCCAAGCGTAACTTTTGTACATAAGGTGAGGTTATTGTTGTTTTTCTTTTTTAAACTATTCAAGCTAAATAACCGGCGTTATACTACGCGTCCCACTTTTGTTTTAATTTACAATGTTATCATCTGACCTATCCCCGCAAGCATTCAATACCAGAAAATATGATTACTAATTCTACCGTGCAGACAAATGGTTTTACGGTGGAACCAAACAGCTGTGGTAAAACTTCAAACAGTTCTAATGTTATTTGTCTAACAATATGCGACGGAAAATTAATTCATACAATCTGGTCGGTCTGTAAGATAGTAAATGTATTGATTTAAAGAATGTTAATTCTTGTGGATATCATAAGAGGGCCTGCGACGTTAGCACTCTGTATAGCTTATGCACGTTTCCAATGTGGGAATGCGTGTAAACAGTCATAAAATGCTGAAGACAACGGCGGTAGCACTTTTTATAAATGTTAAACTATTATAATTTAGGAATGCATATAAACAATCATAAAACACTATCCACCTAGGGGAAGCTCGGCGTAGCCGAGTTTTCGCTAGTCCTATATACTAAAGGGTTAGATTCACTATTCTTTCATCACGACAATCGCCCATCATTTGAACAAGGCTACAGCTTTAACTGTTTGTGCGATTTTCGTACAACTTTTACCAAATGGTAGAAAATTCTTTGCTCGAGTGCCCTAGCCTTATGTGTTTTTTCTGTAGGATGCATAGTTTTTGTGGAAAAAATTAATTAATGTGAATTTTTGGATTTTTGTTTTTAAAACTGAGACAAAGCTCAAGTACTCTTTGAAAATTTTAAGATGAATATCGCCAAGAAAATATTATGACACATTTTTTGACATTGTCAATTTGAAACTTTTAATGTAAATATTTATGTAATGAAGAATATTTGAAATAAAGTAAATTTAACATGATAAATAATGACAATAGACAATTATTTCACACAGGTAAAAAAGGTGTAATACATTATATTTAACCCTTTCGTCCCGAGTGGTACATATATGTACCACAAATGTTTAAAAACACCTGAAAGTCAAAAATATACCTTACTTACGTTAGGAATATGTACCGTACCGGTATTTATACATTTTACTACAAGTTTAGGTGCATATCAGATGTTTTCGCGCATGCTTGTAGCTAGTATAGTGATGTTTACCATATGAGTTAGTTAGTGCTGACAGATATTGTGCAATTTTTGTGGTCATACATTGTATTACAATAAATATTATACTACTTTCGGACAATTGTGAACTACTAGGCAGTGAATACATACAGGTATATGATTAATATTTTGCAATTTGTTTTGTTTTTGTCGGTTTTCTCGTGTGGTACATATGTGTACCAGTCGGTTTTTTCACTGGTACATATATGTACCATCAGATTTGATTTTTAGAATATTATTATTTAGGTGCAAAATGAAGAAGCGGAGCTTGAGCCAGACAGAGTTGGAAGATTTGATTGATAATATGTCTGACTTTTCTGCTGGATCTTCAGACTATTACGAACCGAGTGACAGCAAATCTGAAAGTGATTCTTCAGACTTATATGAAAAAAGTCCTAAAACGTCTTCAATGCGTAAAAAACTTTCAAGGCCTTGTACAGAGTCTACATATAAGGCAGATACTGACGATGAAGAATCAAATATTGAAGAAGAACATGAGGATGAAATTTGCATTGAAGAGCCTACAAATCTACTTCTTGATTGGAAAGTTCCATGCAATAATTTCCAACCTGCAAAAACCGTTCCTCCTCCAAGATCTTGCAAACTTTTAGAAGATATTGGAAGAAATTCACGCCCAATTGACGTTTTCCATAAAATGTTTCCGCATTCATTATATCTTCTAATTGTTAATTGTACAAATCAACGCCTCATGATTCTAAATGAAAAGAAAAATCAAAAAAATAAACTCACTGATAAAGGTGAAATACAAAAAATTATAGCAATTATGTTTATAATGTCATACAATCGTCTTCCGGCTCTGAAAAACTATTGGAGTCAAAAAGAATCTATGGGAAATCGATTGGTTGAGAGAATAATATCTCGTGATAGGTTTATGATTGTAACATCGAAACTTTATTTTGCCCCACCGGAAAAGCCAGCAGATGCCACGAAGACATACTATGTCGATGAATTAATATCTTGTTTGAAACATACATTTAGCAAGTGTCGCCAAGACAGTCCGTTTCAAAGCATAGATGAATCTATGACAAAATTCAAGGGACGTTCGTCCCTCAAACAATATATGCCCCTAAAGCCAATAAAACGGGGGATCAAATTATGGTACCGTTGCGACGCAGATTCAGGCTATACGTACGATCTAAACGTATACTCTGGAAAGGAATCTCAACCCATAATAGATGATGCTCTTACTCTTGGAGAGCGAGTTGTGAAAACACTTGCGGCTACAATAAAAGAACCGGACGTTTGTTTATGCTTTGATCGTTTTTTTACCAGTGTAAATTTATTAGAAACAATCAATTACCCAGCACTAGGTACCTGTATACGTAATAGAAAAAACTTACCTGTCTTACAAGAAAAACTCAAACGAGGAGAATCTGTATTTAGAAGCAATGATACGGGACTTTTATTTGTAAAATGGCAGGACACAAAAGAAGTCCTGCTTCTGAGCAATTGCCACAAACCCGACATAACTACAGTTCTCAAGAAAACTAAAACAGGTGAACAAGAGTCTGTTAACTGTCCGGAAGCCATTTCTTTCTACAGAAAAAAAATGGGCGGTGTAGACAGAGCAGATCAATTTCAAAGTTTATACGATTACGACCGAAAATCCACTAAATGGTGGAAGAAGGTATTTTATACCTGTATTAGCATGTGTGCCGCAAACGCTTGGATTATATATAAAGATTTGAAACGAGAAAACGAAAAAGTTCCCTTTTTAACATTCTTGATAGATCTTGCCGAAGAATTAGCTGCAGAAGGTACAAAAATCACAAATTTGCCATTGCCGAAAAGGGGTCCTTCTTCAAAAAAGCAAAAACGGTTTGGAGCTGCGTTACACCTTCCAGTAGAAGACTCTACTAGAAGAAGGTGCGTCCGTTGTGCACAAAGTAAGCAACAAAAAAGAACAAAAACGGTGTGCCAAGAATGCAGTATCCCATTATGCAAAGACTGTTTCATGCTGTACCATACAAAATAAAAGACAGATCTATATTTGATGTTATATAAGCTCTGATTATAATAAAACTTTTTTGATTACAGTATTTGGTCATACCGGGTGGTACGTATGTGTACCACATTAACTACCTGGTGGTACATATATGTACCACACCCTCATCTCAATTATTTCACCACCCCAAAACGATTTTTTTTATTTTTATATTAAATAATTCTTATTTTGTTGCCAGTTTATATAAATAAGTATTAATTTTTTTAAAAAAAATCTTTTTTGATATTCCGGGACGAAAGGGTTAAAAAATAAAAATTTTGACGTTACATATTGGTATTTGGTCAGTGTTGCCAATTGTGCAATAATTAACAAAATAAGAGAAACCGAGGTCACGACACATTTGACATAATTAATATGAATATTGAAAAATAGAGTAATATAACAACGATTTATTATAATTTTAAATAATTATAAACATGAGAAAATAGTTTACATTAGTTGTAAGTATTAAAACATGAAATATTTTTGTAATACTAAAATTAAATTTTCAGGTTATCAAAAGAACATGAAATGTGAATAATCTGTGCTTATTACAAGAACGAAAAATTGTTTTACAGGCTAATTATAAAATAATTACATGTGTTTTATATATATTTGCCCCAATTAAGTGGTAATTAATTATTATAAAATTAATCTCAAAAAATTGTGGGTAATTGAAATGTGAAGAAAGTTTGAAATATTTCTTTTATACATAGAGTGTTTTAAAATGAAATATATATTGTAATATTAATAAATGTATATAATTTAATTTATTTGATAAATATTGTATGTCTAAAATGTCTAGAAATTATAAAAATGTGCACTATTAATCAACAATTTCTTGATGAAATATACGTCATCTTGTCGAGTCAGCAGACAAAAAGGATAAGAATAATACTTTTAGGAAACGTATTTCATTTACAAATAAAGAAACTTTAATATTAGAAATTGTATTTATTATACAAATAAAATTAGCGCGAAATTTAAATAAATATCAATAACACATTCTCTTGGCCTTGAATCATATGATATTTATTTTCTCCATTTAAATGGTAATTAATAAATATTGAAACTTTAAACAACCTCATAAATATCAGTGTGTGTGTGCCAAATAATTCCTTGTTATAAAATTATAGCCATTTTTCTTATTATACTCTGTTTTTATAAGGTAGGTACATGTATTATTCTCATGAGATCTTTCTTACACATCAGATTTTTCTATTCCAATCGGGTGACAGTCTACGTAAAAGGCTATTACCATATAATACGAATCAGATAATATATTATTATATATAACCGCTATAATGAAAAGTAATTATTGTTGATTGCAACAATGAAATTCTTAACAATACAATCATTAATTCAATCAATAATAAGAATTGATACAGAAAAGTTTTTATATTTATCATAATTAACATAACACAACATTTAATGTTCATATTCATCGATTTTTTAAATGATTTAAATGCCGCCAAGAAAGGTTTTCACATTTCTATCGATTCCAATCGGGCGGGTGACATTCTACGTAAACGGCTGTTATCAGATAATACCAATCAGTTAATACATTATAATATAACCGCTGTCACACACATACATAATGCAATCATTTAAAAAAAAAAAAAAAAAAAAAAAAATATTGTTCCCTGTTGGGATCGAACCCGAAACCGAAGATTTACTGTTGCTCGCATAACACCATTCATAAAGTTAGAAATTAAAATTATAAACTTATACATAATTATACGTCTTAATTATCATTATAAGTCACACATATTATTGTAGACAATCAATGAAAAATAGAAAAGAAACGTTACATCATCTCTGACAGAAATTATTCAATGTCAAAATTTCAAAAGTAACCTTGGCTCACCTATGTTCAAGTCACAAATTTCAATTTCAAACTATCTTAATAGGAAGAAATAAATTATATTGTTTATAAACAGTACGTAATAATTTATTTTGTGAACTTGTATATACAAGTTTCTTCCTAAAACAACTTGTGAAAGGAAATAGAATATTCTAGGGAGTTTTTGGCGTATCCCCTGATATGTTTAAAACATTATTTTAAAACTATTTTCATTTTATCACTTATATTATATCATAATGTAACTAAAATAAGTGTTTACAGAACTTATTTCAATTTATTTACATATATTATACTAATAATAAACTGGTAACATCGAGATATACACCACCATCTGTTGATGTCTATCAGAACTATTTCAAACATTACTTTTCAAATAGACATATCAAATGAATATTATACCATAGTATTAGCAGTCTGACACTTTCGCTTGCTCTTAATCAGTATGTGAGTTCTTAGTCAGCCCCTTTAGTCTTCAAAAAAAGTTCATTTATTCACACAACCCATGGCGTGCGGGCGCGGGAAATTCAATTAAACGTCATATTTTACATGATTGCAAAGAAAAATTTGAAAAGTCTTTCACTCAATGTGTATTATAATAATGATTACACGTTGAACAATAAATAAATAAAAAAAAAAAATAGCTATTTATGACAAAAATATTAAGTGTTATTTTAATGTGTCATCAGGAAATTGACTCTCGGGCGTGACTAGACTAGAAAACTTAGAGAAAATGTTTCTTCGATATGTAACAATAATGATTAAACTTTTTACAATAAATAAATAGAAAATATAAATATCAGTATTTATAATAAAAGTATAATGCATCATTAACTTTAAAAACATTTATACAGGGTGAATACTTGAAACCCAAACATAGCCCGTCAATACGGGCAAATTATTATTCACAGACTGTTTTAACTGACAACAATGGTTGTGGTATCAATAGAAAAATAAAATATACATGTAAATTAAATTAAATTCTATTATTAATACCGATAACTATGGAATTGTACAGAATAACAAATTTTTGCCATTTTATCTGCCAGAATCGTTAGCTATATTTTTTTATTTAGACACACTATCCAACAGGAAAAAATCCCAATTGAGAACAGGAAAAAATAATACTACATAAAATAGCATAAGTTAACATAAATTAATATTGCTCAAAATAGAAAATATTATATATTTAATATTACGTATTATATTATAAAAATATTTAGGTTGCAAATGAAAAATGTCAATATCCGAATATTTAGTATTATAAGTTGAGCACATTCTGTATATGGGACAAGAATAATCTATGTTTGTACGAGGGGTAGGAAGATAGAAGGTACTGAAGTTCCGTAAGTGAAAGGATGAGATGTGGAAATTAAGGAGACACAATCAAGACGAGTCGTTAAGTTCACCATGAATTAACTTACTGAGATGAAAAACAGAAGTCAATTCACGGCGATGATAAAGACTGGGCATATTAAAGATGTGCAGTAAGGTAGAGTAAGATACTGAATAGTCCGGGTAAATTTTATTTATTTTGAAATACAGGTATTTCAAAAACTTTTTTTGAATTCTTTTGAGATGATCTTGATAACTCTCATAAGTTGGGTTCCATATTAATGAGCAATATTCCATTTTGGAACGAATGGAACTGTAATATAGTGTTATGATGGGCGTGATACTGATAAAATCTTTGGTATTACGGATAATAAAACATAGAAATCGAGTGGACTCATTATAAATATTATTAATATGTTGTGAAAAACTAAATTTAGTGTTAAAAGTCACTTCGAGGTCTTTAGTATTTTCTTTGCGGTTTAGAACTGTAGTATGAATACTATAATTAAAAGTTATAGGATATTTTTTATTTCTTTTTTAAAACTTTGTAACGGCTATTTTATTTTATGGTTTTCTCATGACAAAAACCTATTATATCAACAAATTTAAGCTCATTTCATGCAGTTTTTAATTCTAAATATTTTACGTATTTATACATTTGTTTTTAATTTAATAGGGCAGAAATTACAGCCATATAAAAAATTTACCATTGTATTTCTTATAGTCCACAAAAATAAATACCCGGTATCTTTATTTACATAATAGTTAAGTTTTATTTATTTATTAATACAGGGTGATTATTCGGTCTGTTTTCTTTTAGTAACTCGATTATTTTAAATATTATAGAAAATTGTTCAAACAAAGTTTGTGTATAAATATGCAGTATCAGTTTTTCTACAAGTGTTCCATTTTTACGCAATGATATGTAACTTTTTATTTTCAAATAAAACATGCTATATATTTATTCAAATTTGAAAAGTACATGAAACTTGCTATTTAATAGTGCGAAAACAATCATAATATGTTATTTAAAAAATGTAGATTATCTGTGAACATATGGGCCGATTTACTAAATTCACAGTCGATTGGCCCCTTTTCATTGCTAGATTAATTAAATGCTGAAAATTATGTATTTTTGCAAAATAATCTGCCAGAATTTTTAAAAGAAACTCCCTTAAATGTACGTCAAAAAATTGTGATTTCTTCTATACTTAATCAATGCATTTGAAAATACGTGGATTGGTCGAGTCGGTCTTGGTGTCAACCTCAAGGAACTCTATAACCGTGTGGAATCAGAAACAAAAATGTTATATTTTTCCAAATATAACAACAATAAAATAATCTAATGCACAAAACATGCCCGAATTTTCCAAGCGTGACTTTTGTACATAAGGTGAGGTTATTGTTGTTTTTCTTTTTTAAACTATTCAAGCTAAATAACCGGCGTTATACTACGCGACCCACTTTTGTTTTAATTTACAATGTTATCATCTGACCTATCCCCGCAAGCATTCAATACCAGAAAATATGATTACTAATTCTACTGTGCAGACAAATGGTTTTACGGTGGAACCAACAGCTGTGGTAAAACTTCAAACAGTTCTAATGTTATTTGTCTAACAATATGCGACGGAAAATTAATTCATACAATCTGGTCGGTCTGTAAGATAGTAAATGTATTGATTTAAAGAATGTTAATTCTTGTGGATATCATAAGAGGGCCTGCGACGTTAGCACTCTGTATAGCTTATGCACGTTTCCAATGTGGGAATGCGTGTAAACAGTCATAAAATGCTGAAGACAACGGCGGTAGCACTTTTTATAAATGTTAAACTATTATAATTTAGGAATGCATATAAACAATCATAAAACACTATCCACCTAGGGGAAGCTCGGCGTAGCCGAGTTTTCGCTAGTCCTATATACTAAAGAGTTAGATTCACTATACTTTCATCACGACGATCGCCCATCATTTGAACAAGGCTACAGCTTTAACTGTGAGAGCGATTTTTGTACAAGTTTTAACAAGTGGTTGGAAATTCTTTGCTCGAGTGCCCTAGCCTTATGTGTTTTTTCTGTAGGATGCATAGTTTTTGTGGAAAAAATTATTTAATGTACATTTTTGGATTTTTGTTTTTAAAACTGAGACAAAACTCAAGTATTCTTTGAAAATTTTAAGATGAATATCGCTCTTTTGACATGTCAATTTGAAACTTTAAATGTAAATATTTATGTAATGAAGAATATTTGAAATAAAGTAAATTTAACATTATAAATAATGAGAATGGACAATTATTTCACACAGGTAAAGAAGGTGTAATACATTGTATTTAAAAAATAAAAATTTTGACGTTACATATGTATTCAGACAGTGTTACCAAATGTGCCATAATTAACAAAATAAGAAGCCAAGGTCACGACACATTTGACATAATTAATTTGAATATTGAAAAATAGAGTTATATTAGAACGATTTATTATAATTTTAATTAATTATAAACATGGGAAAACAGATTACATTAGTTGTAAGTATTCTAAACATGAAATATTCTTGTAATTCTACAATTTAATTTTTAGGTTAATGCAATTAAGTAACCAAATAAAAACACATATATTCCTAAATATAGACACATTTGACATATCAATATTTTTTAAATAAGATAGAAGGATTTATTACCATTTAAAGAACTACCGTCATGAGAAAATAAGTATTCAAAAAGAATTAATAAAATGAAACATTTTACTTAGTTTAAAATGGAAAAAGCGCGGTAAACTATTATTCCATAAACAGCGTTAAAGGATACTACTATTACAAAAATTAAGTGTTCAATAGTCTACACGTACTTATAATTATAAATGTCTGCATATATTTTAGATGTACCTAATGAAATGGACAAATAATGCAATTTTCGAAAGGAGTTATGAAATGGAACCTGTTGGAAGTCCAAACAAAACAATAACATGAAATTTCAATAATATGTGTTGATTACGACAGGGAAAAGTTGTTTTTAGGCTAATTTTAGAATAATTACATGGATTTTATACATATTTATTCCATCTAATTGTTAATTAATTAATATTATAACTTTAACCTCACATATATTGTCAGTGTGTGATTGAACTATCAAACATTTAAAGTTTCAATTATAAATACTAAAGGTACTGTAGATATTTATGTAAAATGATATATAAATAAAATATAAAAGGTAATTTCAATGGGGACTTATACAATTCAAATATTTTGGTCGCCATCTAGTGTGTAAAAAAGTATTTATTAATTAGTTATGTAGTGAGCAAGATTTAGCTCGAAGTTTGACGTTTATCACGTGATCCATATTTGGTCCCACGTGATCACAACAATCATTGTTTGAAAATGATGCTGTAAAATTTATATATTTCACCGGCTTATCAGTAGAACATTTTAATGTTCTATATGATTTGTTAAATCCCACAGTTATGCCAAAGTTGAAATACAGGTATTTCCAAAAAACGCCAAAGAAAACTAAATTTAATAATTTAACATCCAGAGACAAATTATGTATGACTTTAATAATATTAAGACGTGGATATACACTAAAAGAAATTTCATTATTTTTTCCGTGTCTCTCTCAACAGTGGAATTTGTAGTGTTTACATGGATTCAGTTCATGTTTTTTCAAATTGAATCGATGAAATCGGATTTGTTTTCCCTCCGTGAGAATCAGAAATATTCGATTCCGCAATGTTTCATTAATAACAATTACTACATATAATAACTTAACCAAACTTTGCTGACTAAATAACAAATTATGGGATCAACGAGGAGGTGCTCAAAAGGGAAAGCATTTGATCGACTCTGCCATGGTATATCACCTCGCTCTTTCTAAAAAATTCTTGTCCCTTTCTAAATTGTGTGGAGGGAGGTCCGCTGCCGATCCGCCGCCGATGACGTCAAAATCATAAGTCCTCATTTTATGTGTTTTCTCACGTAGAAATGTGTAAAAGTTATGTACTACAGTTTCCAGATTTAAATCAAATAATACCAATCAGTTAATGCATTATAATATAACCGCTGTCACACACATATATAATACAATCTTTAAAAAAAAAAAAAAAAACTGTTGCTCGCATAACACCATTCATAAAGTTAGAAATTAAAATTATAAACTTAATTATACGTATTAATTATCATTACAAGTCACAAAAATTATTATAGATATTCAATGAAAAATAGAAAAGAAACGTTACATCATCTCTGGCAGAAATGATTCAATTTCAAACTATCTTAATAGGAAGAAATAAATTATATAGTTTATAAACAATACGTAATAATTTGTTTTGTAAACTTGCATATACAAATTTCTTCCTAAAACAACTTGTGTAAGGAAATAGAATATTCTAGGGAATTTTTGGCGTATCCCCAGATATGTTTAAAACATTATTTTAAAACTATTTTCATTTTATCACTTATATTATATCATAATGTAACTAAAATAAGTGTTTACAGAACTTATTTCAATTAATTTACATATATTATACTAATAATAAACTGGTAACAACGAGATATACCGTGCCACCTCTTGAACCCATGGCGTACGGGCGCGGGAAATTCAATAAAACGTCAAATTTTACATGATTGCATAGAAAAATTTGAAATGTCTTTTCTTCGATGTATATTATAATAATGATTACACATTGAACAACAAATAAATAAAAAATATAAAAATATGTATTTATGACAAAAATATTAAGTGTTATTTTAAAGTGTCATCTGAAAATTAGCTCTCGGGCGTCAGATCAACTAGACTAGAAAACTTACAGAAAATGTTTCTTCGATATGTAACAATAATGATTAAACTTTTTACAATAAATAAATAGAAAATATAAATATCAGTATTTATAATAAAAGTATAATGCATCATTAACTTTAAAAACATTTATACAGGGTGAATACTTGAAACCCAAACATAGCCCGTCAATACGGGCAAATTGTTATTCACAGACTGTTTTAACTGACAACAATGGTTGTGGTATCAATAGAAAAATAAAATATACATGTAAATTAAATTAATTTCTATCATTAATACCGATAGCTATGGTATTTGTACAGAATAACAATTAACATGTTGCGTGAGAAATTTGGGTGGGCAGTTTGGGTTGGCAGGTTGAGTGGGCAGTTTGGGTGGGCAGTTTGGGTGGGCAGGTTGCGTGGGCAATTTGGGTGGCAGATTGCGTGGGCAGTTTGGATGGGCAGGTTGCGTGGACAGTTTGGGTGGGCAGGTTGGGTGGGCATGTTGCGTGGGTAATTTGGGTGGGCATGTTGCGTGGGTAATTTCGGTGGGCAGTTTGGGTGGGCAGGTTGCGTGGGCAGTTTGGGTGGGTATCTTGCGTGGGCAATTTGGGTGGGCAGTTTGGGTGGGCTGTTTGGGTGAGCAGGTTGCGTAAGCAGTTTGGGTAGCCAGGTTCCGTGACCAGGAGAGGATAGATAGAACGTACGTGTAGACCATCATAAAACACTATCGACGGAGCCCTAGGGGAAGCATGGCGAAGCAACTGGGAGGAACCAGTAGCTGTGGCAAATATTCGACAAGACGTTGGCCTTATAATGAACGCTCATCCTAATAATTCTAAATATATTTATCTAACAGTATATGAAGGTAAATTATTTCATACGAACTGATCAGTCTGTAAGATTGTAAATGTATTGATTTTAAGTGGATATCAGCGGCGTTAGCACCTTGTATAGCTTATATACGTTTCCAATGTAGGAATGCGTGTAAACAGTCATAAAATGCTAAAGACAACGGCGGTAGCACTTTTTATAAATGTTAAATTATTATAATTTAGGAATGCATATAAACAATCATAAAACACTATCCACCTAGGGGAAGCTCGGCGTAGCCGAGTTTTCGCTAGTCCTATATACTAAAGGGTTAGATTCACTATTCTTTCATCACGACAATCGCCCATCATTTGAACAAGGCTACAGCTTTAACCGTTTGTGCGATTTTTGTGCAAGTTTTAACAAGTGGTTGGAAATTCTTTGCTCGAGTGCCCTAACCTTATGTGTTTTTTCTGTAGGATGCATAGTTTTTGTGGAAAAAATTATTTAATGTGTATTTTTGGATTTTTGTTTTTAAAACTGAGACAAAGCTCAAGTACTCTTTGAAAATTTTAAGATGAATATCGCCGAGAAAATATTATGACACATTTTTTGACATTGTCAATTTGAAACTTTAAATGTAAATATTTATGTAATGAAGAATATTTGAAATAAAGTAAATTTAACATGATAAATAATGACAATAGACAATTATTTCACACAGGTAAAAAAGGTGTAATACATTATATTTAAAAAATAAAAATTTTGACGTTACATATTGGTATTTGGTCAGTGTTGCCAATTGTGCAATAATTAACAAAATAAGAGAAACCGAGGTCACGACACATTTGACATAATTAATATGAATATTGAAAAATAGAGTAATATAACAACGATTTATTATAATTTTAATTAATTATAAACATGAGAAAATAGTTTACATTAGTTGTAAGTATTAAAACATGAAATATTTTTGTAATACTAAAATTAAATTTTCAGGTTATCAAAAGAACATGAAATGTGAATAATCTGTGCTTATTACAAGAACGAAAAATTGTTTTACAGGCTAATTATAAAATAATTACATGTGTTTTATATATATTTGCCCCAATTAAGTGGTAATTAATTATTATAAAATTAATCTCAAAAAATTGTGGGTAATTGAAATGTGAAGAAAGTTTGAAATATTTCTTTTATACATAGAGTGTTTTAAAATGAAATATATATTGTAATATTAATAAATGTATATAATTTAATTTATTTGATAAATATTGTATGTGTAAAATGTCTAGAAATTATAAAAATGTGCACTATTAATCAACAATTTCTTGATGAAATATACGTCATCTTGTCGAGTCAGCAGACAAAAATGATAAGAATAATACTTTTAGGAAACGTATTTCATTTACAAATAAAGAAACTTTAATATTAGAAATTGTATTTATTATACAAATAAAATTAGCGCGCAATTTAAATAAATATCAATAACACATTCTCTTGGCCATGAATCATATGATATTTATTTTCTCCATTTAAATGGTAATTAATAAATATTGAAACTTTAAACAACCTCATAAATATCAGTGTGTGTGTGTGCCAAATAATTCCTTGTTATAAAATTATAGCCATTTTTCTTATTATACTCTGTTTTTATAAGGTAGGTACATGTATTATTCTCATGAGATCTTTCTTACACATCAGATTTTTCTATTCCAATCGGGTGACAGTCTACGTAAAAGGCTATTACCATATAATACGAATCAGTTAATATATTATTATATATAACCGCTATAATGAAAAGTAATTATTGTTGATTGCAACAATGAAATTCTTAACAATACAATCATTAATTCAATCAATAATAAGAATTGATACAGAAAAGTTTTTATATTTATCATAATTAACATAACACAACATTTAATGTTCATATTCATCGATTTTTTAAATGATTTAAATGCCGCCAAGAAAGGTTTTCACATTTCTATCGATTCCAATCGGGCGGGTGACATTCTACGTAAACGGCTGTTATCAGATAATACCAATCAGTTAATACATTATAATATAACCGCTGTCACACACATACATAATGCAATCATTTTAAAAAAAAAAAAAAAAAAAAAAAATATTGTTCCCTGTTGGGATCGAACCCGAAACCGAAGATTTACTGTTGCTCGCATAACACCATTCATAAAGTTAGAAATTAAAATTATAAACTTATACATAATTATACGTCTTAATTATCATTATAAGTCACACATATTATTGTAGACAATCAATGAAAAATAGAAAAGAAACGTTACATCATCTCTGACAGAAATTATTCAATGTCAAAATTTCAAAAGTAACCTTGGCTCACCTATGTTCAAGTCACAAATTTCAATTTCAAACTATCTTAATAGGAAGAAATAAATTATATTGTTTATAAACAGTACGTAATAATTTATTTTGTGAACTTGTATATACAAGTTTCTTCCTAAAACAACTTGTGTAAGGAAATAGAATATTCTAGGGAGTTTTTGGCGTATCCCCTGATATGTTTAAAACATTATTTTAAAACTATTTTCATTTTATCACTTATATTATATCATAATGTAACTAAAATAAGTGTTTACAGAACTTATTTCAATTTATTTACATATATTATACTAATAATAAACTGGTAACATCGAGATATACACCACCATCTGTTGATGTCTATCAGAACTATTTCAAACATTACTTTTCAAATAGACATATCAAATGAATATTATACCATAGTATTAGCAGTCTGACACTTTCGCTTGCTCTTAATCAGTATGTGAGTTCTTAGTCAGCCCCTTTAGTCTTCAAAAAAAGTTCATTTATTCACACAACCCATGGCGTGCGGGCGCGGGAAATTCAATTAAACGTCATATTTTACATGATTGCAAAGAAAAATTTGAAAAGTCTTTCACTCAATGTGTATTATAATAATGATTACACGTTGAACAATAAATAAATAAAAAAAAAAAATAGCTATTTATGACAAAAATATTAAGTGTTATTTTAATGTGTCATCAGGAAATTGACTCTCGGGCGTGACTAGACTAGAAAACTTAGAGAAAATGTTTCTTCGATATGTAACAATAATGATTAAACTTTTTACAATAAATAAATAGAAAATATAAATATCAGTATTTATAATAAAAGTATAATGCATCATTAACTTTAAAAACATTTATACAGGGTGAATACTTGAAACCCAAACATAGCCCGTCAATACGGGCAAATTATTATTCACAGACTGTTTTAACTGACAACAATGGTTGTGGTATCAATAGAAAAATAAAATATACATGTAAATTAAATTAAATTCTATTATTAATACCGATAACTATGGAATTGTACAGAATAACAAATTTTTGCCATTTTATCTGCCAGAATCGTTAGCTATATTTTTTTATTTAGACACACTATCCAACAGGAAAAAATCCCAATTGAGAACAGGAAAAAATAATACTACATAAAATAGCATAAGTTAACATAAATTAATATTGCTCAAAATAGAAAATATTATATATTTAATATTACGTATTATATTATAAAAATATTTAGGTTGCAAATGAAAAATGTCAATATCCGAATATTTAGTATTATAAGTTGAGCACATTCTGTATATGGGACAAGAATAATCTATGTTTGTACGAGGGGTAGGAAGATAGAAGGTACTGAAGTTCCGTAAGTGAAAGGATGAGATGTGGAAATTAAGGAGACACAATCAAGACGAGTCGTTAAGTTCACCATGAATTAACTTACTGAGATGAAAAACAGAAGTCAATTCACGGCGATGATAAAGACTGGGCATATTAAAGATGTGCAGTAAGGTAGAGTAAGATACTGAATAGTCCGGGTAAATTTTATTTATTTTGAAATACAGGTATTTCAAAAACTTTTTTTGAATTCTTTTGAGATGATCTTGATAACTCTCATAAGTTGGGTTCCATATTAATGAGCAATATTCCATTTTGGAACGAATGGAACTGTAATATAGTGTTATGATGGGCGTGATACTGATAAAATCTTTGGTATTACGGATAATAAAACATAGAAATCGAGTGGACTCATTATAAATATTATTAATATGTTGTGAAAAACTAAATTTAGTGTTAAAAGTCACTTCGAGGTCTTTAGTATTTTCTTTGCGGTTTAGAACTGTAGTATGAATACTATAATTAAAAGTTATAGGATATTTTTTATTTCTTTTTTAAAACTTTGTAACGGCTATTTTATTTTATGGTTTTCTCATGACAAAAACCTATTATATCAACAAATTTAAGCTCATTTCATGCAGTTTTTAATTCTAAATATTTTACGTATTTATACATTTGTTTTTAATTTAATAGGGCAGAAATTACAGCCATATAAAAATTTTACCATTGTATTTCTTATAGTCCACAAAAATAAATACCCGGTATCTTTATTTACATAATAGTTAAGTTTTATTTATTTATTAATACAGGGTGATTATTCGGTCTGTTTTCTTTTAGTAACTCGATTATTTTAAATATTATAGAAAATTGTTCAAACAAAGTTTGTGTATAAATATGCAGTATCAGTTTTTCTACAAGTGTTCCATTTTAACGCAATGATATGTAACTTTTTATTTTCAAATAAAACATGCTATATATTTATTCAAATTTGAAAAGTACATGAAACTTGCTATTTAATAGTGCGAAAACAATCATAATATGTTATTTAAAAAATGTAGATTATCTGTGAACATATGGGCCGATTTACTAAATTCACAGTCGATTGGCCCCTTTTCATTGCTAGATTAATTAAATGCTGAAAATTATGTATTTTTGCAAAATAATCTGCCAGAATTTTTAAAAGAAACTCCCTTAAATGTACGTCAAAAAATTGTGATTTGTTCTATACTTAATCAATGCATTTGAAAATACGTGGATTGGTCGAGTCGGTCTTGGTGTCAACCTCAAGGAACTCTATAACCGTGTGGAATCAGAAACAAAAATGTTATATTTTTCCAAATATAACAACAATAAAATAATCTAATGCACAAAACATGCCCGAATTTTCCAAGCGTGACTTTTGTACATAAGGTGAGGTTATTGTTGTTTTTCTTTTTTAAACTATTCAAGCTAAATAACCGGCGTTATACTACGCGACCCACTTTTGTTTTAATTTACAATGTTATCATCTGACCTATCCCCGCAAGCATTCAATACCAGAAAATATGATTACTAATTCTACTGTGCAGACAAATGGTTTTACGGTGGAACCAACAGCTGTGGTAAAACTTCAAACAGTTCTAATGTTATTTGTCTAACAATATGCGACGGAAAATTAATTCATACAATCTGGTCGGTCTGTAAGATAGTAAATGTATTGATTTAAAGAATGTTAATTCTTGTGGATATCATAAGAGGGCCTGCGACGTTAGCACTCTGTATAGCTTATGCACGTTTCCAATGTGGGAATGCGTGTAAACAGTCATAAAATGCTGAAGACAACGGCGGTAGCACTTTTTATAAATGTTAAACTATTATAATTTAGGAATGCATATAAACAATCATAAAACACTATCCACCTAGGGGAAGCTCGGCGTAGCCGAGTTTTCGCTAGTTTCATACTATTACAAATATTGGAGATTGTCTTCAACTGCAATCTGATATCAACAACATCGGTCAATGGGCACTGAGTAATGATTTGTTATTTAACATCGACAAATGTTGCGTGATGACCATTAGTAGGAAAATATTTAGCATAGAATTCAATTATACTATGAAAGATCAAACATTGAAAAGAAAAACAACAGTAAAAGACTTGGGTATAAACTTCAACAATAAACTCCAATTTACACATCACTTAGAGTTGCTAATATCTGAAACTTACAGAATCTGGCTTTGTGCTTCGCTCATCACGTAACTTCAAAAATGTAAATACCATATTAACATTATATTTTTCATTTGTCCGATCAAAGTTAGAATATGGTTGTATAGTCTGGAATCCATACTATGCAACTCATATAAACAAAATTGAAAGTGTACAGAAAAAATTTTGTAAACTGCTTTATTACCATTTGTATCGCACATGGCCGAATGTGAAATATGAGGACCTGGTAACCATCTTTGATCTCGAACCATTAACGGTAAGGCGCAACAAATGTCAGTTGCTATTTTTATATAAATTAATTAACAATTTAATTAGTAGCCCTTTACTTTTAGCTGAACTCAATTTTCATACACGGCCATGTAATACTCGTTCAGCCATATTATTTCTCTGTGATCTCTCAAGAACAAATTGTCACTATTCTAGTCTTGACTTAAGCGATTCTATCTCTAAATTCAGTGGCAAAATCGACAAATGCTTGAGAAATCATCCTGAAAATAGTTGAATTACAAATTTATTTCCTTTATGTATTTTTCTAATATTTTTGTTTCATATTAACATGTTATAATTAATTGTAAAATTGTATTAACACTGTTGTCTTGTATATTTCATACTAATATTACTCTGTAATTGGGAATTTTTTCCTGTTGGGTGATAAATAAATAAATAAATAAAATAAATAAAAAATAAATAATCCTGTTGAGTGGAAAATAAATAAATAAATAATATATTCTTTAAGTTATAATAAAATTTAACTGAGTTTTTCAAGAAAAACTGTTAAAATCTTCAAATGAGAATACTTCCGGTTGACCAATTATAACCAAAATCTAATCAAGTCTGCATATGGTTGTAAGAAAAAGGATTACGCAAGAATTTCAATTTTTGGAATTCTAGTATTGGAGATATCGCCGCCGAAACCGCGGTCACATGCACACACACACACACACACACACACACACACACATACACACACATACACATACACACACACACACACATACAGAAATCATCGTAAAAATAGTAAAATCATATTGTAAAGACCCTAAAACGTGCTTATTCAATGAAAACTCACCACCGAATTTTTTGACCAAAGACAATACCTTCCTTACCTAGAGGTGACGGAAGGTAAAAAAAGATTTAAAAGTATAATATATGGACTAACAAACTATTTATAGTATATTTATTATGGTGGACCTTAAAAGGGAGCAAGTCGAATTTTAACCGGGCCGCCCCCTAAAGTGATTCCAAATAAATAAATAAATAAAAATTATACTGGCAATGATTTCGCTTAATTTCAATATTTGACCGTGCCTAAATGCACTTGATTTTTCGTCATTTAAATAACATTCGGTTTTGGCACATTTTGGAACTTTATTTTTCTGCGAGATATTAAGAGGTTTCAAAAATTCATTCATTATTGGAATATATACTAGAATGACCCGAGAATATGTGGACAAAATTTGAAGTCCCAATTATTATTCTTAATTCGAATGGAGTATAGCTTTTTGGGCTTTTGTGCGATAGTTTAACCATCTACAGTTGTCTTAATAATAATGATTAGGACTTCAAATTTTGTCGACATATTCTCGGGTCATTCTAGTATATATATATTCCAATATTGAATGAATTTTTTAACCTCTGCAGAAATTTTAACTTGCAGTAGTGAATCGGCACAGCATATGGCGCGCCACGCCGTACCACACACAGCTAGATTACGATTCTACTGATTCGTGTGTTTTCGTACATAATCGGTTCGTTATCAAGTAGCTTGAATTTGCTTGAAATTGCTTGATCAAGTCAAGTAGTAACGATAGAAAATCAAGTCAAGTAATGAATTTTTGAAAAGCTTGATTTTCAAGCAAAGTCAAGTAATTTACAAAAATATCAAGCCACTAGATATGATGGAACCCTAGTGGTGGGAACGATTAATAAGATTATTAAAGTAGCTATTAAGAAGAGTTTTAGGACGGTCATGTCTAAATGGTGAGGAATTATATACTGTTGGAATTCCAGATTGTGATTTGGTGGATAATTTCGCGTTAAACAAACGTTTTCGATATCTGCAGAAGTTACGCGAAAATTTGCGGAAAAAATTCCGAATTGAATATTTAGGACAGTTACGTCAGACTACAGATAAGAAAAAATCTGATGTGACCAGCACAATACCTCCCGCCATTTACCTATGGGGTATAATTTTTATATTACTTTATAAATTTATACATAGAATATACAGAAAAAGTATTAAAGCAAACCTGTAGAAAATGGAATAATCTTTAATTTTTATAATGACAAATTGCGAAAAAATTACATTTAAAGGTATTTTTTGAAGAAAAACTATCTTGAGCTTCAAGTAAACTGCCATTTCCGGTTATCCGATTGCCACACCAAAATCTAATGGCTTCTTTCCTTATTAGAATAAGGTAGAAATACATGGTTTCAAAACTTTCTGAATGATAGTATTTGAGTTAGAGCGTAAAGAGGATCCACACACATACACACAGACATGATTGTGAAAATGTTAAAAATGGATTCTAGGGACCTTGAAACGTGGTCATTTACCAAAATCTCGATATGCGATTTTTAGCACGATCCTATGCCTCCCTTACCAGGGGTAGCGGGAGGTAAAAATCTCGACATGTAGCCGAAAATGAAATTGTTTTAATAGGTAATGACAACAGTAAGAGACCATATTGGCCATTAGGTAAAGTTGTAGAACTGTTAAAGGGTAAAGACAATAAAGTTCGAATAATGCATATACAAATACTGTACGGGCAAGTGTTGCGGCCGATACAACGCATCTACTCTTTAAAATGTCTAGGTCCAGTAGTCAATGTATCAGAGACTGTGCCACAATCAACAAGTCCAGACACTCCACAGCAGCCGTCAGCAACAGGGAGTCCACTAACCAAAACATCACAGATAACGGTCGACATCTACAGAGAGAATATTCAGCCAGCGACGACGCCAGAAGATTTGCTGTTATAGAAACGCAGTTAATATTGCCCAACTGCAGCTTAGAAAACGTATTATTTGAAGGAGTAATTAATTGTTATTATAAAGTTATGTTGTAAAAAAACCAATTTTGAAACATCACGAGTCTTTATCGTGACAGTAGTGTTTGTCAACACCTAGCTTTCGGTGGGAGAATGTTGATGTACAAAATTGTTTTAAATTTTTTTGTGAATTAAGTGGTCTGTTGTTCAAAAAAAAATAGAGTCAATCAATTTGTCGGACATTTTGTAATTTGCTATAAAAACTGAATATAATAATAATAATAATAATAATAATAATAACGTTTATTTGTAATTCACAGAATAGTATTACAACTTCTATATTAGCAAAAATTGATAAGAATAAATTGTTAAATATATATAATTTTGTAGTAAATGCCCTTCAAATTAGAGCATTCATTTTAAATCAATAATTATGAATTTTTGTTTCAAAATATAATTTTTTGTAAAAAAAAAACTATATGTCTCAAAATATTGCTATGTTATGTTTTTTATTGTACATAAATTAATAACAAAATCCATTGTAAAAATTCTACCAACCTCCTATTGTAATACTATTCTGTGAATTACAAATAAACGTTATAAAAACTGAATATAAAACTACTATTTTCGAATCAGTTGTATGTGGTTTATTCACAGGTAGTGATTTGCTGCGTACGACACAACAGAGGGTCTATTTGTAGTGCGTTCGGCTTGCTAACGCATTTCACTCTTTTGTCTCCAAGTGTTCTTATAATCGTTCGGGTATGTACGATGGAATAAATAAATCTCAATCCTTGACCATTCGGGTAAACGGAGTGGAGTTAAAAGAGTTAACTCAATTTTCACTTCACCTTTTTACATGGGATTCAAGGAGTGCACATGCGTATTAGGTTATTTTTTGGCGGCTAATAGCAAGTTTGAGATTGAGTTTAGGGTTATGTGCTAATTATTGTGTAGTTAGGGTGCCTCAGTGTCTCGTTTTGTTTATCTCTTTTTCATTAAGATGGATTATACAAACATGGAAACTGCTGGGTTCTTGTAGCAGTTTATATGTTTATTACAAACAGACACCTACAAACATATTATAAATATGTTACAATACAATAGCGTGTTATTTCAATCGTTTCCGTCGAGTGAACGAACAACGTCGCAAAGCAACGGACAACAAGAAACACTACCAATGATAGCGTTACCAACTATATTGCAAACAAACGTTTCACCAAATACTTAAATTAACATTTTACAACAATTACTTAAATATTTAAACTAACAATATAACAGAAACAATAGCTATTTTTTGGCGACGAATATTCATCAAGGATTGCAAGCCGTTTTTGTTACTGACGTCATCGTTTTGAAACTCGCCAAAATATATAGTTTTAAAATAATGACGTAACATATGTCAAATGTATATCGTTTGAACTGTATTTGTAACTATGGATAAAGATACAGAAGTACAAATTTTGTTAAAGTAGATTCAAGATGACTATGAAACTAATGTAGGGCACATTAATTTTCTGCGTTGATAGGTATTTAGAAGAAGATGTGTATCCATTATTAATATTAATAAATTAATTAATACCAGCAGCAAAACAGTTGATGATCACGCTGTGGTGGTTAGGTAAAGGTGAAGCATTAATATCAATAGGCAAAAAAATTAATGTAGCAATCTCAACTGTTTTTTTCCTGTACGATGTTTGTATTCCAAAGAATAATAAACCTAATGGAAAATTATGTTGTTTGGCCAGATCACAATGTAATTAAACAAGTAGAAAATGAATTCCAATTAAGAAGTGGTTTTCCTGGTAGGTATTCACGAATTGTTATTTAAAAATTATTCAAATAAATATAATGCTTAAAATTTCTGGAATAATCGGAGCTATAGATTTAAAGCTCCAACTGAACACCAAGAGGATTATATATACAAAAAATCTGATGTGGACACCACACGACTTCCTTGTACAATTATTAAACTATACCTACATATTTTTTTAATAAATAAATTACAAAATATTAATTTTAACTTCAAAACAGTAAGATATATAGCGACCATAAAGAAAGTTTTTAAAGAGAGTTTTGATTACAACAAAGAAATATTTGATTACAACAATGAATATGACTAATTTCACAATAAAAATATAATATTTCTTATTGTACGAATCATAAAATTGCACGTATTTAACGTAATTTGACATGAACGTTTTTTTATGTTTTTGTCCTAATCCATAGCAAGCTTTATTACAAAAACAAAAAAGTATACAATTTTTAAATTTACATATCTCGCTTATACAAAGGGCTAATTTAATAATACTTGATGTGCTAGACGCAGAAATTAATTCTGTAAAACTTTTATTTGAAGGATTTATTTCTAAAATCAAAATAAAATCATTTTATTCAAGAAAAACTGTTAACAACTTCAAGTAATGTACCACTTCCGGTTAGCCTATTTTAACCAAAATCTATCATGTTATTTCGATTGACATAAAAGTCTTGTATACCAAATTTGAAAAGTTTTGGATTATATTTTAAAACAGTTTTTCATTAAAATCTATTCTAGGCTTCATGTAAAGTGCCACTTCTGGAAATTGTGTAATAACCAAAAAGGGAGGTGCACAACTAGATGTTATAGAAGTCCTAAATACAAAATTTCAACTTTCTACGGCGTACCGTTTTTGAGTTATGCGAGATACGTACGGACGTACGTACGTACGTACAGACGTCACGACGAAATTAGTCAAAATGGATTCAGGGATGATCAAAATGGATATTTCCGCTGAAATCTGAAAACCGAAATTTTTCGCGATTACAATACTTCCTTTACTTACGTACAAGGAAGTAAAAATGTCAAATTTAAAATTCAACATTTAATTTTGCACGTATGTTTGAAGATCGATTTTTTAAAAAATATTTGTTTGAATACAAACTATGTTCTGCTTTTAAAACATATTTTGATAAATTCGATATTATTTATTATTGTTATTATATAATGATATCTGACACTTCTTAAAACAGCGTTTTAGTTTAGTTAAAACCGTGATACGGGCCATTGAATTTTAAATAAAATAGGAAGTAAAAACAACAGCATTCAATTAAATTACAAGCTATTTGCACGACCAACAAACTATTTATAGTTCATCCAGGGATCATGTTCCGAAGACTCGTTATCGTTTTATTATGGGTTCACAATAGCTAAAACCGCAATGCCAAAATATTTCGGTCCGTACAGTCGACCAGTTCAGTATTTGCAATGCTGGTATATATTTTACGCCCAGTATTCGACTGTAGACCAAGACTGCACTTTTCAGATTTTCTAAACCGATTACCAGGGCTGTATTTGGTAATATTTAAAATTTTAATGCGTTAATCTTTTGAACTTAGAATTTCCCTAATTTTCTTATAGCTTATTATAAGGTCTGTGAACTTGTCTCCAAAGGATTATAAAACCGTTATTTGTGGCTATGTAGGTATATAAATAGGTGGTGAGTTTAATTATTTTCACTTGTCATTTGTACCTCCTAACTAGTGTACGAAGGCTGAAAGTGTTTTTTGTTTTGTTAAATTAAATTCAACAGTCAACAACGTTAACAATGTTTCGCCCGTGGGAAGAAAACGAAGAATTAGAAAGTGCTAGTAAAAGTGTATTACCATCGCCTAATATATTTAAACCTTTTTTGCACGAACATGGACAACAAATCGTGTTGAATGTTTACAATGGACTTTTGGAAGAATATGAAGAATCAGTTGCTCTTAAGAAAACTTGCCAACTAACAAAGGTATGTGATAAAACTGTTAAAAAAATTATCAGAATAGGTGGTCCGGTACCTAAAAGAGTTCGAAAAGATTCAGATACTGACAAAATAGATGATTTTACGAAACAATATATAGTACGAACAATACATAATTCTTATGCTAATAATATTGTTCACACATTACCATCTTTACATACAACATTAAGAAAAGATATTTCTTTTGTACCTTCTCGATCATGCCTACATCAGTGTTTAAAGAAAATGGGTTTTGTTTACAAAAAATTAGATCAAAGACAAGCAGTACTAGAACAACCGCGAATAGTTAAGTTACGGCACAAATATTTAAATAAAATTAAATCGTACCGCGAAGCAGGGAAAAATATTGTCTATCTAGATGAAACATGGTATGACACGCATGATGTTGTTGAGAAAGGATGGGTTAATGATAAAGGTAAATGTTCGCTAAATGCACCTGTATCGAAGGGACGACGGATAATTATTTTACACGCTGGTGACGAGAACGGCTGGATTAAAAATGGACTTTTGTTATCAGCAAAAGATTTCAAAACTTCTTTTGCAGACTATCATGAAAATATGTCGGCTGAACTCTTCGAACGTTGGTTTGAAAATAATTTACTTCTTAATATTGCACCAAATTCAGTAATAGTCATGGATAATGCCACCTACCATTCGCGACAAGAGAATAAAATTCCGACGACAGCAACAAGAAAGGCTGAAATAATAGATTTTTTAGTAAAGAAAAATATGCCAATACCAGAAAGGGCAACAAAAAATGATTTACTTAAAATTATAAAAGAGCAGAATTTTGATAAGTCTTACGTTATAGACAATATGGCACAACAGGCAGGGCATAAAATATTACGTTTACCACCTTATTATTGCATATTCAATCCGATTGAGTTAATTTGGAGCCAACTAAAAAACAATGTTAGATCAAAAAATGTATCACCACAATTAAATTCTAGTGTAGTTCAATTAGTCAGGGAAGAAGTTGAAAATATTGGCCAGCAACAATGGAGTAACTGTATTCAACATATCATAAAAGAAGAAAATAAATTTATATCACTTTACAAAGACGTGAATCCATAATTATATCTTTAAGGGATTCAGATATGTCCGATAACAATTCTGAAGACGAAGACGAGTGCACTATGTCCGAATAAATATTCATATATTTTTTTAAATGACATGTGGTTATAGGCCTCTTGGGGAAATCGCCACTATAAACAAAGATTAACGGTCCGCAATTAGTACCTCCTGGGTGGTCACGGAAATCTGATTATACAATATATTTTTTAAAACAGTTAAATATTAAACAATTTTTTTTACTGTTTTGAAAAGTAAAATGTGTGAAATGAAATATTTCAAACCCCTACTCAAATTTTTCATTACAGCCCTGGCACATGCCAGGCTATTGGGACCCTCTATTGTACTGCCGTAATAAAACGATAACGAGTCTTCGGAACATGATCCCTGGATGAACTATACACATATATTTGACGGGTTTCCAGGTACCGCCCATGATGCAAAACCTAATGCTAAATATGTTATTCTAACTGCTATAGCAATAGTAAACTTGGTCAAAGCCACCAATAATAACGACTGCTACCACAAGCCTTGTTTTGAAAATACCAAAGTTAAATATTTCATTTCACACTTATGTTTAAAGAACGATGTTTTTGAAAATATTATTTGAAAGCAGAATATAGTTGGTATTCAAATAAATATTTTTTAAAACAATCTTTCTTTAAACATAAGGGTGAAATTAAATGCAGAAATTCGGCATTTTTAAAACGTTTTTAAGTATTTGAAATATTTCTTTCCAATTGTTAACAACTCTTTTTTCTCTGTTATGTAAATAAGTACAGTATTAATACAGGGTGTTAAAAGAATCCTAATTCAGATTGGGCTATTAACATGGAAACCTATGTTAAAAGTATTTCATTAAATATCAATTTGAAACGAGATATTATCAAGAATGTTATGAAAAGAAATCAAAGCTTTTTTTCTTGAATAATTTATTTTTGCAATCTATGGGGTCTCGTGGCCGTGTGCCTTAGTGTTTGGTCGCGAATCTGAGGATCCGGGTCGATTCCGCCCGACGCTAAAAATTAGTTTCAATTTTAATGACACAAAATTGACCTCTATGGTGCACTCTTCACGCCAGCTAAGATTGCCCGTGAGGTGACGCCTGGTAAGCGCCCGCACGGTACAAATATTTCATCATTACCGATATCTGCGTACAAAGTAGATTGGCACACCCGGCAATGGGTATATGCCGTGATGATATACTTATTTATTATTAATTTTAAATAAATTAGAAAACTACATATGACAATATACTGTATTCTTCTTTATTATTTTTAAAATTATATTTCAAGATCACTTTTAACAATTTGACATTGAATTGAATAATGATCAAAAATACGTTTCTCTGCTCATAGCCTACTTCGAGTTAGGTTTTTTTTAACACATTGTACATACGTATGTTTATTTTTTTAGATTTTGAGAACTGCTGCTTCATACTTCACTGTTTTTACTTCTATGAGTGATGAAAGTTAAATTCACGCCTAACTGCAATAAAAATACTAATAGAAAACTGTAAAATGTAGAATTTGCGACACGTGGTGAAGTTGTTCTAAATATTTAAATTTTTTGTGAACACTTGGCACACTTCACAAGATTTCAGTCTTTGAATCAACCTCTAGGTCATTTATCAAAGACTGGCCCACTCAACCAGAACCACAGACGCGTTTCGCTCTTATTGGAGCTCTTCAGTGTGGTGTACTGACGCCTCTTTCGAGGCACTGAGACTAGTTGAGTGGACGGTTTATAAACATCCCAAAAAGATTTCAAGCCAGCAGAGGTAACTAACCACATGCAGAGCCATCTATCAGGAAAACCGCGAGCTTGGCTAGCAGAGTTATAATAATAGAAAACTGTACAATGTACAATTTGCGACACTTGGTGAAGTTGTTCTAAATATTTAAATATTTTGTGAACATTTGGCACACTTCACAAGATTTCAGTCTTTGAATTAACCTCTCGGTCATTTATCAAAGATCTAGCAGCCATGTATTTATATATGTTATAGCTGCATCTAGCAGCCATGTATTTATATATGTTCGATCAAGCTACCAAAAACCAGTTGAATGTTGTAGAAAATAAATAAATAAAGTGTTTTTAGTTTTCTCCATTCCAAAATTCCAGTTCGTCGTTATTTTTGTTATTTTATATTATACAAGTTTAAAGTTTAGGTTATACACAGTATATCAAATATCATATACATATTTCCTATACTCTACACTTTCAACATGAAAAACAAACCAGAAAATTGTTTTTTCAGAGCAGGAGTAGAAAAAGATATTTTATATTTGGGAAAATTTGTAATGAAAATACAGTATTTTTATTTAAATATTTTGTGAACATTTGGCACACTTCACAAGATTTCAGTCTTTGAATTAACCTCTCGGTCATTTATCAAAGAGGCGTCAGTACACCACACTGAAGAGCTCCAATAGGAACGAAATGCGTCTGTGGTTCTGGTTGAGTGGGCCAGTCTTTGATAAATGACCGAGAGGTTGATTCAAAGACTGAAATCTTGTGAAGTGTGCCAAGTGTTCACAAAATATTTAAATAAAAATACTGTATTTTCATTACAAATTTTCCCAAATATAAAATATCTTTTTCTACTCCTGCTCTGAAAAAACAATTTTCTGGTTTGTTTTTCATGTTGAAAGTGTAGAGTATAGGAAATATGTATATGATATTTGATATACTCTGTATAACCTAAACTTTAAACTTGTATAATATAAAATAACAAAAATAACGACGAACTGGAATTTTGGAATGGAGAAAACTAAAAACACTTTATTTATTTATTTTCTACAACATTCAACTGGTTTTTGGTAGCTTGATCGAACATATATAAATACATGGCTGCTAGATGCAGCTATAACATATATAAATACATGGCTGCTAGATGCAGCTATAACATATCTCCCTCCTTAGAGAGAAGAAAATTAATGACAGGTAATGAAAGGGATTTCGTTACTTGTCATTTTACAAAGAAACGATATAAGTTAAAGTGGAGGAGGAATGCGTGTTATCAAAAATTCATTTGTTTTAAATATGCAGGTTTTAGTCTGTCTATTGATATGGTTTCTAATTTATCTTTTATTAAAATTTTGAAAAATTTTTCGTACCGCTTAATTACTTTGTAGGGCCCATCGAAAGGTTGTTGCAAGGTTGGGCCTATTGCATTATGTTTTATGAAGACGTGGGATGTGCGAAATAGATCTGGGTTTATGAAATATGGTTTGCTTTTTAAGATTGGGGCTGTGTGCTTTAATTTGCTGATTGCTTGTTTTAATTGTTGAAGATAGTAGGGTATGTTAGGGTCTGTAATCATTGGTGATTGTGTGAAGAATTCACCTGGAATGTGTAATTTGGTGCCATAGACTAGTTCTGCTGGGCTGCATTTAATAGGTTCTTTACAAGTCGTGCGAAGACTTAGTAAGATGATTGGTAAATTAGTTATCCAATTTATTGGATTATTATATGCTTTTAGTGAAGTTTTTAGCTGCCTATGGAATCTCTCGATCATGCCATTTGATTGTGGGTGGTATGCTGTGGTTTTTATGTGGTGTGCGCCTAATAATTTGAGTAATTTTTTAAATAGTGCTGATTCGAATTGCTTTCCTCTGTCTGTCGTAATAACAGAAGGAACTCCAAATCTAGATATCCAACCGTTTACTAATGCTTCAGCTATTGTTTGTGTGTTGCAATCTTTGATTGGAATTGCTTCTGGCCATCGTGTTACCCGGTCTATGCACGTGAGTACGTGAGAAAATCCTTGTGAATTAGGTAAATGAACTAGGTCGATATGAATGTTGTCAAAACGGCTGTTTGGTTCAGAAAATGGTTTGAGTGGAGCGTGAGTGTTCTTCGTTATTTTGGCACGTTGGCAGTGTACGCATTGTTTTGTCCAGGATTGTATGTCTTTGTTCATTTTATACCAAACAAATTTAGAGTTTATTAATTTTATTGTTGTTTTAATTCCTGGATGGGATAGTGAGTGGAAATGGTTGAAAATGTCCATTCGAAATTCTTTTGGTATGTATGGTCGATATTTACCGGTAGATATGTCGCAAATTAAAGTATGGTTGGAATTTGGAAGTTTTACGTCTTTAAATTGTAAATTGTTTGTTTTATTTGTCTGTAGTGTCTGTAATTCTTTATCGGTTTCTTGGGCTGTTGCGATTTTGGTGTAATCGATGTTTTTGTCTGTATGGATTGAATTTATTTGGATTCTGGATAATGCGTCGGCTACTGCGTTGTCTTTACCTGACACGTGTCTGATGTCGTTTGTTAACTGTAAAATAAAGTCTATGTGTCTAATTTCTCTGGAAGTGTAGTTATGGGAAATTTTGTGAGCCATGAAGGTCAAAGGTTTATGATCCGTCAGAATGAAGAAGTTTCTTCCTTCTACGAAATATCTAAACTTTTTCACTGCCAGATACATAGCTAGTAGTTCACGGCCGAATGTGCTATATTGTTTCTGTGTAGGGGTGAAAGTGGCGGAAAAGAAAGCTATTGGTTTCCAGTCTTCCCGTATTTGCTATTGTAAAACTGCGCCTACTCCTGTGTCTGAAGCATCTACCATGATCGATATTGGGGCGTTGTGTGCGGGAAATGTGAGTGTTACTAAATTTGTTAATTGTTTTTTTATGTCAACGAAAGCTTTGTTTGCTTCTGGAGACCAAATTATTTCTTTTGAGCTGTTTGGTTTATTTGTTATGAGACAATTAATGGGTTTTAATATTGTCGCACAATTAGGGATAAAGCGATGATAAAAGTTTATGAGGCCGAGGAATTCTCTTAATTTTTGTTGAGTTGAAGGTAAGGGAAATTTATTTATTGTGTCGATTTTAGATTTTACTGGTTGAATACCATTTTCTGAAATATTGTGTCCTAAGAATTCTATTTCTTGGACTCCGAATTGACATTTGTTTTGATTGATTAATATGCCGTGTTTATCAAGTCTTTGGAAAACTAATTCTAAATGTTTCAAATGTTGTTCAAGGGAACTACTAGCAATAAGAAGGTCGTCAATGTATGCGAAGCAAAAATCTAAACCTCTGACGACATTGTCAATGAACCGCTGAAAAGTTTGAGCGCTATTTCTCAATCCAAATGGCATGACTAAGTATTCGAATAGACCGAAAGGTGTGGTTATAGCTGTTTTGGAAATGGACTCTTCGTCCATCGGTATTTGATGATACGCTTTTACAAGATCTAATTTTGAAAATATTTTTGAATTATATAAATTTGTCGAAAAATCTTGAATATGGGGAATCGGATAACGATCAGGAATAGTGATGGCATTGAGAGCTCTATAGTCCCCGCAAGGTCGCCATTCGCCAATCTCCTTTTTCTTGACCATATGTAATGGGGAAGCCCAGTTACTGGAAGATGGGCGAATGATTCCCATTTTCAACATTTTATCGAATTCATTTTTAGCAATGGATAATTTGTCCGGAGCTAAACGGCGTGGCCGTGCGAAAACAGGTGAATTGTTAGTGATGACACAATGTCTGACATTGTGTCTAATTTGACGTTTAGAATTAAAAGGTGAAGATAGAGAAGGAAATTTTGATAAGAGTTGGGTGAAGCATGTGGAATGTTGAGTAGTAATATGAGATATTCGATTTGAATTGTTTTGGATGTTTTGGCTTGTCTGCAATAGTCGTTTTGAGGATAAGTCGATTAGCAAGTTAAAGTGCGTAAGAAAATCCGCGCCGATAATTGAATGTTTGACATTCGCGATAATGAACTTCCATGTAAACTGCATTGTTAATCCGAGATCTATTTTTAATGTTTTAGTACCGCAAGTTTTGATGGTTGAGTTATTGACAGCTTGTAGTGTAAGAAGATTTTGCTGTCGTTTCTCACACAATGAATTTTTGATAACACTCACCTCAGCTCCGGAGTCTATTAGGAAGCGGTGGCCAGAGAGTTTATCTGTCAGATAAAGGAGTTTTGTTGTCATTGGATGGGTGTTAGTGCTAGAAATAGATGGTAAGATGAGTTTATTGGTTATATTCTTGATCTGGTGTAACAAAACCTCTGGTTTGTTTAAGGAAGAACTTTGTTGACATGGTGCCACACATTTTCTTGCCTTGTTGCCGAAGTTGAGGTGATACCAGCATAAATTCGCGCTTGGTGGAACTGTGGGGAAAGGTAGAGTCTTCTTTCTTGATTGATCTAATACCAACTTCTTTAATTCAGAGACTTCTTGTTTCAGTTCTTCAATTTGCTGTGTGTCTTTGTTCACGGAAGATAGTACTGGCTGTGTAATGTTCAACATCCTATCTGCGATTTCAGCTTTATCTGTTAAAGAGATATTATTATTTGAAGCAAGGATGAGCTGGATATTTTGAGGGAGTTTTTGTAAGAACAGTTCTTCGAGGATTGAGTCGTCCAGACGCAGTGTTCCGATTAGCTGCTGAAGTTGACGTAAAAGTTGTGATGGCTTTTTATCACCTAAGTCGGTAATATTGAATAATTGTTGAATTCTTTCATGCTTTGACAGTAATAATAACAATAACTTTATTTAGCTCAGTTGCTATACAGTGAAGTTCGATGAATTAATGTTTCCTTTAACTTGGTGTATGGAAGTTCGGTCGGGGGGTTTTCGATAAGGTCTCTGACTTCTGCTGCATACTGAGGATTGAGTAATGCGATTAATTTGTAGAATTTCGTTGTTTCAGATGTTATACGATGTGACATAAATGTTGCTTCTACTTGGGAGAACCATAGTGTCGGGTCTGCAGGCCAGAATTCGGGAATCTTGAAGGAATTGGTTAATGAAGAGATTTCAGGAAGTGGAAGTTCAGCAGGTTGTGTGTTTGGAATAGGAGTAGGTACGCCGTCCATTTTCTGGGGTCACCAATTATGTAGAGTATAGGAAATATGTATATGATATTTGATATACTCTGTATAACCTAAACTTTAAACTTGTATAATATAAAATAACAAAAATAACGACGAACTGGAATTTTGGAATGGAGAAAACTAAAAACACTTTATTTATTTATTTTCTACAACATTCAACTGGTTTTTGGTAGCTTGATCGAACATATATAAATACATGGCTGCTAGATGCAGCTATAACATATATAAATACATGGCTGCTAGATGCAGCTATAACAAAAGTAATGCTTTGCAGCACTAGTGCTGCAAAATTTTGCAGCACGCTTCGGTATCCTAGCAATGAATTTTACTTACAAATGTTGTATAGAATGTTTGTTGTTGTCATAGATACGCATCACAAATACAAAAATTGAAAATAAATGTCAAATTATTTTTAAAAAATAATTCTTTATTTCCTTATGTTTTATCTTGCAGGAGTAGAAAAAATAGTGTGTATAACACGTGTTGAAAGTCCTTTGTCGAATACAAACGATTGCAACCTTCGCTTCGCTCAGGCTGCAACTTTCGTTTTGGTTCGACAAAGATAGACTTTCAGCACTTGATATACAAATAACTATTTTGATTGTAAACTGTAGAAATACACAATAGTAATATTGTACATGCATAATGTTCCAAGATTAAATAGTCAAAAAAGAAGTCTATGTAAACATTATTTCTATTGAAAACGCCTTCATTTGTAAACTTGATTACGTCAGTCCAGATAATATATTTAGAAGAACATTATTACAATCATCTTGATATTTGATTAGAAATTCGTCACAATATTCTATTCTCCTTTGCGGATCAAATTTTGTAACAGTCTATATGTTTATAATAATTAAAAATTTGGATAAAAGTTTGGTCTTCTTAAAATTTTCAATAGAGACAAAGAAGAAATATTGTAATAATAAGCAACTTATATTGTTCACGCATTTGGATTTGCCAAAAATAATCCAGAACATCAATTTGAATATTTTTGAATGCTCTTCTATTTTCCACACGCATTCTTTGTAATGTTTCCAAATTCGTTATTTTTTATTTTAGTACGCGTGATTTACGATATGTCTCATTAGGATATCTTTCCGCAAATAAATTACATGCTAGAAATGCATTTAGATGGGTCTCATTGTAGCACATCAATAAATTAATATAATCTGTATTTGTTAAACTTGCTGCCATTATTAAATTAATTATTAAAAAAGTAAAAGAAAATTACCGTAATTACATATAATAATGAGTAATAAAAGATTTACGAAAATGATGGATAATTTTATTTTGTTTTAATAATTGAACGTATGCCCAAACTACTTAAAAAATTAAAATAGAAATGAAGTACTAACTTTAAATAAATTTTTATCAAATTCTTCGTAATGTAAGGGTATTGTTGAATTCAAGAAAAAAATCTCTAGTTTATGACTTCGATTCATAGTTTGAATATTACTGGCTTTAAAACAATGTTTATGCTAAAATATGTCCTTACAGAATATCTTAATCTCTTTTTACCTTCCGTCACCTATAGGTAAGGAAGGTATTGTCTTTGGTCAAAAAATTCGGTGGTGAGTTTTCATTGAATAAGCACGTTTTAGGGTCTTTACAATACAATTTTACTATTTTTACGATGATGTCTGTATGTGTGTGTGTGTGTGTGTGTGTGTTCGTATGTGCGTGTGTGTGTGTGTGTGTGTGTGTATGTGACCGCCTTTCATGCACGATATCTCCAATACTAGAATTCCAAAAATTACAATTCTTGCATATTCCTCTTCCTTACAACCATATGCAGACTTGATTAGATTTTGGTTATAATTGGTCAACCGGAAGTACCCTTATTTGACGATTTTAACAGTTTTTCTTGAAAAACTCAGTTAAATGTTATTATAACTTAAAGAATATATTATTCTCTATACGATTTGATTGCATTTTATATTTCATATTCTACAGATATAGAGTTAAAGAATAATATAGATAAAAAAATTCATATAAATTTCATAATTCAGCTATGCTAACTTAACCATGGAAACTGCTAATATATTCAGGTAATTCAAATTGACAGATGTCAGTATCAATAAAATGTAAATCAATGAAAGAATAAGGGAAGTAACTCTAGTGTTAGAAGTTTCTAGATATAAGAGAGACGATTACATTGGTTTGAACATGTAATGAGGAGAGATGAATATATTAATAGAAGGTGGAAGAAACATAGGAAGACCAAATATAAGATGAAAAGACTGTATTGCAGAAGACTTGAGAGAAAAGGAACTGAATGAGGACGACACGCAAAACAAAAATGAGTGGAAGAAGAAAATAAAAAATAGCGACCCCCTAACGTATAGGAGAAACTAAAGAAGAAGAAGAAGTCAGTGTCAAGTGCAATTTGCATAGTTTTTTTATGAAATAACTTTACTGGAAATATAGGATCTTTTGCAAAAAAATTATGTACAGGGCGCATGCAGTGACATGACTTTGCTGCCTTTGGCAAGCAGATATGGGGACCCGTATCAAAATGACAGCAATTAATTATGTCCATAACTGACAAGTGTCATAATTTTTCATTCAAAATTTCATGATTTTGTTATTTCATGTGGTTTGTTTGTTATCAGGAGTGTGGAATTCAGTTGCCGAGAAAGGGAATCATAAAATACCAAAAATTTAGAATCTTTTGCAAGAAAATTTATGTATGAAATTTCTACATAATACACAGGATTGACGGAAGGTATTGTGCTGGCCACATCAGATTTTTTTGTATATCTTTTCATATTTATGAATAAAAAGCACTGTCCCATTATCATGATACACCTTGTTAAATAACTTTTAGATTACAGAATACATAATACTGAAAAGTAACTATGAATGAGCTTTTTTATAGCAACAACATAAATACATACTACTTTCATAGTAACTCGATTACAATATTGAACTGCTTACGCACGCACAATAATATCAATGACCGGTTTTATGAACGACAGATAAATTTACTTCCATAGTCAATAAAATTTATTGATATATTTGCATTTTTGTAGCCGCTTCGATCCTACAGTCAGATAATGGTCGAGAGTTTGCTAATCGTGTGCCAAACAAATTAAGTTCGTCCTCAAAATTGTCTATGGCTAACCACGCCACAGTCAGCCTCAGGGTAGAGTTGAAAAAGGAAATAAAGACATTGAGAACATATTTTTGATGAATGACTCCATTTTTTTCAGAATTTGATTTATAATAGGAAAATAATGAAATTAACTCTGAATAGTTTTATGAAATAATTATATTTTCATAAATTATATTATATTATTGGCGATCGATTTCGTCTTACGACATCTTCAGGCCACAGCTGTAAATACATGTACATATAAAGTTTTGTAATTATTACAATTTATGAAAATAAATAAAATATATTGTTAGAAAGGAGACGACAAGAATTTTATTGGTAATTAGTTTGAACCTACGTCATCTTCAGGTTACAGTTGTAAATACATTAGGAATTTATATAATATTTGTACAAAGTTAAATATATATCTAAAATGTTTTTGAAAAACAATTTAAAGTATATAAAGATAAATTATTAAATTGAAATGACAAGAATTTTCTTTATAGTTATAAAGTATAGTAGATATGAAGTATATTTGTTGGTTAAGTGAATGCAAATATCATAAACATTAATTATAAAAAGAATTAAAACAATTGAAATGAAATAATTAAGGGAAGAAAATACTCACCGTCAATAATGTTGAAAATTGAGATGAATTGAAATTGTGAATTTAAATTAAATATAAAAAATATAAAGACATTGAGAAACACGTGTTTCCCCAGCCAGAGAAACAAGATTTATGAGGAAAAGGTTTGATAAAGGAAGTTAGGTGATTATTTAAATGGCGCGAAATTTTTGAAAATATGCTGCTCTGGGAAGTCCGTAATTTCATTCAGAAGTGGTTTATTTTCTTTTAAGTGTTTTAAAATTTCGTATTGTTCCAGAAGAATTAATTTATGGTAATCTGATTCGGAGTGTAAAAGTTCTATATTGTTAATAGTGATGTTATGGTTTGTGTCGAGAATATGTGTGTTGATAGCTGATGGTGGGTTATGTTTTTTTAAGTGTTCTTGGAATCTAGTCTTTAAATTTCGGGTTGTCATGCCTATGTATGAATTATTACAGATGGTGCAAGTAATTTTGTATATACCGCTTTTTTCTAAAGTGTGTGTCTTGGGTGTGTTATTTTTTAAAATTTTAAACAGATTAGGTTGTGATTTTGATGTTAACGTGAGATTAAAATTATTGAAAGGTTTTTTTAAAGATTTGTGAAGGTTTTTGTAGTATGGAAGCGAAATAAAGCGGTTTTGGTGTGTTATATGTTTGTATATTTTAGTTTGTAATAATTGTTTGTGTTTGATATTATGAAATATTTTTGTTATCTGTTCTGTTGTATAATTATTGTTAATGCCTATTGTTGTAATTGTGTTATATTCTTTTTGAAAATTTGTTTTGGATAATGGTGTGGTTAGTAGTCTGTGAAAGAGGAAGTTGAAAGCTGTGTTTTTTGTTTGGGGGCTGTGGTATGAATTTTCAGGAATTATAATGTCTGTGGAGGTGGGTTTTCTGTAAATGTCAAATGATAAGTTGTTATTATTATCTTTTTGAAGTGTTAAGTCAAGGAAATTAAGTTTGTTTTGTTGTTCTATTTCTAGTGTAAATTTTATGTTTGATAAAGTATTGAGTGTATTGTCAAACATAAAATTTACACTAGAAATAGAACAACAAAACAAACTTAATTTCCTTGACTTAACACTTCAAAAAGATAATAATAACAACTTATCATTTGACATTTACAGAAAACCCACCTCCACAGACATTATAATTCCTGAAAATTCATACCACAGCCCCCAAACAAAAAACACAGCTTTCAACTTCCTCTTTCACAGACTACTAACCACACCATTATCCAAAACAAATTTTCAAAAAGAATATAACACAATTACAACAATAGGCATTAACAATAATTATACAACAGAACAGATAACAAAAATATTTCATAATATCAAACACAAACAATTATTACAAACTAAAATATACAAACATATAACACACCAAAACCGCTTTATTTCGCTTCCATACTACAAAAACCTTCACAAATCTTTAAAAAAACCTTTCAATAATTTTAATCTCACGTTAACATCAAAATCACAACCTAATCTGTTTAAAATTTTAAAAAATAACACACCCAAGACACACACTTTAGAAAAAAGCGGTATATACAAAATTACTTGCACCATCTGTAATAATTCATACATAGGCATGACAACCCGAAATTTAAAGACTAGATTCCAAGAACACTTAAAAAAACATAACCCACCATCAGCTATCAACACACATATTCTCGACACAAACCATAACATCACTATTAACAATATAGAACTTTTACACTCCGAATCAGATTACCATAAATTAATTCTTCTGGAACAATACGAAATTTTAAAACACTTAAAAGAAAATAAACCACTTCTGAATGAAATTACGGACTTCCCAGAGCAGCATATTTTCAAAAATTTCGCGCCATTTAAATAATCACCTAACTTCCTTTATCAAACCTTTTCCTCATAAATCTTGTTTCTCTGGCTGGGGAAACACGTGTTTCTCAATGTCTTTATATTTTTTATATTTAATTTAAATTCACAATTTCAATTCATCTCAATTTTCAACATTATTGACGGTGAGTATTTTCTTCCCTTAATTATTTCATTTCAATTGTTTTAATTCTTTTTATAATTAATGTTTATGATATTTGCATTCACTTAACCAACAAATATACTTCATATCTACTATACTTTATAACTATAAAGAAAATTCTTGTCATTTCAATTTAATAATTTATCTTTATATACTTTAAATTGTTTTTCAAAAACATTTTAGATATATATTTAACTTTGTACAAATATTATATAAATTCCTAATGTATTTACAACTGTAACCTGAAGATGACGTAGGTTCAAACTAATTACCAATAAAATTCTTGTCGTCTCCTTTCTAACAATATATTTTATTTATTTTCATAAATTGTAATAATTACAAAACTTTATATGTACATGTATTTACAGCTGTGGCCTGAAGATGTCGTAAGACGAAATCGATCGCCAATAATATAATATAATTTATGAAAATATAATTATTTCATAAAACTATTCAGAGTTAATTTCATTATTTTCCTATTATTGAGAACATAGTTGCAATATGTATTGCGGGCAGAAAATATACTCAGTCTTGGATCATATAGCTTACGAAATGGGTACGAAAAAGCCTATGCTTTACAATGCTTTTCTTAAGAACGCTTAAGATCAAGTGAGATAGATTTACACAAGTACATAAGAGAGAAAAGTATACAACAACTTTCTGAAGGTTACGCGAAATGCGCAGACGCCGTGGTTCTGCGATAGAGATTGGCGCTGCAACAGCCGGACGTGCAGATGTGACGTCTCCTTGGTTTTAGTCTGTTGCTGAAGTTGCCATTTTTGAGGTTTTTTGGTAATCACGGTCTTGTTTTGGTGAACTGGTGCATTATTCGTGATCGGTTATGTGTTTTTGTGAGCGTGAGTGTGTGTGTGTGTGTGTGTGTGTGTGTGTGTGTGTGTGTTTGGGGTCCATTAAACGCTGGAATTAGGTGTAATAACAGGAAACTTTCCAATTCTCTATGGCCTTATCTTGGTGAAAAAGAGGGAGCTAGAAAATGAACTCCTAAGCCACGAAACACTAGCTCCGCGGTTATTGTACGTGGGGAGGAGTCACTGGGTGCCGACGAAATTAAGAGGAGGGTGTTAGTAACGATCAGTAAGAGGGTGGCAGACGTAAAATTTTGCGTTGTACGACGTGTTAGAAATGGCTTAGTCATTGAAGCCGCGTTTGACGTCGACTTGAGACTCAGTAAAGATATGGGTAAGTTCGGAGAGTTAGGGCTCAAACTGGAGACCCCAAGAAAAGTAGGGCCGAAAATTATAATTTATGACGTGCTGGATTACTTTGGGAAGCAAGAAGTTATTGACGATTTATTTAAGAAAAAATTAGTCGGGGAGATGGGGAAGCCGGAATTCGATGCACGTACGCACATCTCCTCTGCACATAAGGGCCAATATGTGTTGGAAGTATCAAACAGGATGAAACAATTTCTATGCGAGATGGGCCGGGTTTATATAGGGTGGAACTCATGTAGAGTGCAGGAGATAGACGCTGTACAGCGCTGCTTTAGATGCTGCGAGTTTGAGCATATAGCAGCTAAGTGTAAGAAGAAAAAGTTGTGCTGTAAGAGGTGTGGTTTGGTGGCGCCATGTAAGGCGATCGAGACTTACCGGAATTGCTTGAATGCGAAACAGGACGCGTGTCACTCGGTGACGTTACAGGACTGCCCGGAGTACCTGAAAGCGGATGCAAGAATGAGGGAACGTATTATAGTTAATTAATGCATTATTCAACTTAACTATGACCGGGGTAGGGAAATCTTGTTTGACCTGGGTCAGGAGTTGTTAGCAGATCGTATTGAGGTAGCCCTCGTCCAGGAGCCGTATACGGTTCTAGCACGTGTTTGTGGCTTTCTGTCTGCTGTAAGCATTTACACGCATGTAGACGCGGAGGTTCCTAAGGCGGCGGTGGTCGTGGTTGACGATTCGCTTGACGTTATGGAGATTCCCGAGTTGGTCACAACCACGGACGTATGCGTTGCCATTGTTGGACCTTTTAGTAAAATTTTTGTTTGCTCGGTGTAATGCCAATTTGGGGGAGCAGGAGGGGGGTGGGTGTTATATCAGGCATGATATCATCGGAGAGTGATTAAGTGTGCGAATGAAACTTCGTTGGTAGTGGCATTGGAAGCGAACGCAGTTTCACCGATGTGGTTCAGTAAAGGGGACATTCGGTACGGGGACAAGCTCGAGCGATATGATTATAATAGTCGATGGAAATCATCCGCTAAATTGTTGGATAAAAGGACGTGTTATAGAAACTTATAAAGGTAATGATGGACTATTCGGAAGTGCTAAAATTCAAACATCGAATGGAATTTACTAGAGACCTGCAGGGGTCCGTGATGTACGCACGCCCTATTTAAGTACAAACGATACATTTTTTATGGAACATTAGTATCAGATTTGTATTTGTTGAAGAAAAACTTTCATTTTGTTACTTTACTTTATGTTACTTTTTTGATCAAGGAGCATGCTCGCTGTCACTCATATATGTTCAACTTATCTAATATTTTTGACAGACATACTGTTTACCCTATTCGTTAAATAAATCTTTATAATAATTGTATCTTGCTGTTGTTTATTTATGCAAATCATTATTTCAACAAAGGTAACTTTGTCTCAACAGTATTGTTTTGTAACACTAAAACGAATATAGCACGTCTTATTATATTTCAGTTATTGTGTGTGGTCAGTGGCGTGCTAACTTCACATCTAGCACGCCTTTATATAGTACTAATTATAAGAGAGATACTATAAGTTAGTTTTCCTTAAGTAGGGTTTTGTAATGACTCTAAAAATATATCTCCCCTCAACCCTTTTTAATTATTACATGTGGTAAATGGCGTGCTAACTTAACACCTAGCACGCTTTTGTAGAGTACTAATTATAAAATATGTACTATAAGTTAGTAGCTGTTATGACAAATTTTGAGACGACTCTAAAGATTTATCTCCCCTCAAGCCTTTCTACTCATTGCGTGTGGTAAAAGGCTTGCTAACTTCACACCCAGTACGCCCTTGTGCATTACTAATTTTAAAAGATGTACTAAAAGTTAGTATTAATTGAGGAGAATTTTGTGACGATTCTAAAAATATAACTCCACCCACCCCTTCTTAAAGCCTGGTCACATAGCTTATGTCATGTCATGTCTGTGTTATGTCCTTATGTTGAGATATGTTAAATCTGATGGAACAAGTCACATAGCTTATGTCACATATGTCATGTCTTTTGATATAACATAACAGTTGATTTCAACTCAACTTTCAGCGTTATGTCTATGTCTGCGCCGGCGCAGTAGTTAATAATAAAAGAATGAACAAGTAACTTGTCAACATTAATTCCGTGTCATCATCATATGCTACTTGTATATCCTAAAATTAACATATTGCTTATTTTTGTACTCATAATTATTTTAATACTTACCATATTAAAGTTTATAAAATTTAGGGGTTATTATTTCGTATATAACCCCTTTACGTCACAATAATTTTTGAATTTTCTCAAAAGATGGCTCCACAAACCGTTAAATCTATAGACATAACATAATAAATCGACATAACACAGACATAACATAACACAAGCTATGTGACCCTAGCTTTAGTTATTGCGTACTATAAGTTAGTATAAAATGTGGTGAGTTTTGTGAAAATTCTAAAAATTTAATGGGAAGCATTTCAAATAGTTTCAGGCAACTCTGAATAAAGTATTTAATACAGTTTCAAAGAGTCCTAAATTAAAACATTTGGAAAAAGTTTCAAACAAACTCCCCGTGAAATTTAATATAAACAATATTTGTATATAATATTTTTCCTGAAGATTGTTGTTTAACCGGAAATGATATCACACCCAAAAATGGATGTAGATACTAATCCAGCAACTCGATTTTTGAATTTTAAAGGTCGATTTACATATGTAACCAAATTTCGCTACTTAATATTTCATCAGAAGGCGAGATTCATAATAAATTATGGATCCAGTTCAACAAATAGAATTTAAAGTAACTTTATAGTTCTAAAATCATCTCTACATTGGCTTTAGTTTAATGTACAACTTTATACAAAAGTTACTTTGAAAAATTATAAAACAGAATTTTATTTTTTTATGGAAAAGTTCCCTTTAAATTTTGAAGTAACTTTAAATTCATTATGAAACTGGCTATAAGTATATTACCATTCCTTTAAATAAATGCTTTTGCATTAGGGTAAAATAATAAATCATTTAGAATGTTACGAAATATAATATTTATTTATTTCTTAATTATCATATAATTTATTCTTGTACAAAAACAACAAAACGGCTTACAAAAATAAAACAACAAAAATGGAGTATGATATTAAATATAATACAATAATTATAAAAATAAAAGTACATTTTATAATAAAAATATTAGTAATATTAACAAAAGGATATAATATATTGCACAAAAAATTATAATGTATAAAATAATAAATGCGGTTCAACTTCAACATTTTTTTTAACATTTACAACTTTTTTATCCAAATCAATAAAAGGTTCCACATAGAGTCAATTCTCCTGCTGTAACAGGTATAATGATAAATTGCCAATAAAATTAATAGCTGCTCTTAATATATAATTTTTATGAAAAACGTGCAAAGCACACGAAATATTGTCCAAATTAGTTTTGCCACAAAAATTTGTATCGATAAAAATATAATTCAATGCTTTAATATTCTGTGCAATTATATTGCTACATTTGCATTTTGTTTCTTTTTAAATTTTTTTCAACCCAACGCCTGATCTGGCTATTTCCCCGAACTAATAGTGCGCGTGAAAATCGTGGCTGATGCAAATAATATTTAATGTTTTGAAAGAAAAAGCTAGAAAAGAAAATTGGAATAAAATTGAACCGGAAGTAAAGACATATGCTGACAGAAAAATGAATGGTTTTTAAAAAAGGCTGGACTGATATTTTTGACTTAAATTAAAAAAGTTACTCAAATAAATTGTGTTTGGGTATTTAAAAATCATCATATATATCCGAATGGTGAATATTATTTAACAGTAAATGGTTCCTGCGAAGAATGTGATGCATCTATTTATGCATACAACATCGGTGGTCTCAATGAAAATTCTGATATCTGTATATCAGCGTAGATCACTAATGTAAATATGCTACTTCATTCTGGAATTAAGAAAAGGAAATTAATGGGAGAACATCGTGAGAAAATAGGCAAAAATTTATGTGATGGAAAACTAGCAATTAATTGGCGACGAGAACAAGCGAATATATTAGGCGACAATACTACAGATAATAGTGAACCTAGTACATTATATTCTCTATCGGTTTTACGAAAATGTGAACAAGAATACAATGATGAAAGTTTTAGAATGTTACAGAGAAATGAAGATCCAATAATCAACCTACAAATGTTAAAATATTCGCAACCATATATAGTGTGCATCAAGAAAATAGGTTTAGATCCTTTTTTATACACTACTGGTCAAATGAGCAAATATCTGTATATAATTCTTATATAAAAAGTATAAGAAAGGACTGCTTGGTTGCTATCGATGCGACAGGTTCATTAGTTAAAAAAATAAGAAGACCGTACAATAATTCGTCCGGTCATATTTTTCTTTGTTCAATAAATTTAAACAAACAACAAAGTCAAATTCCAGTTAGTCAGATGTTATCAGAATGCAGAATCTCATGATGCTAAAAGCATAAACTTCTGGTTAAGTAACTGGCTAAAAGATTAGGGCTCATTTACCACAAATAGTTGTTTGTGACCATTCCATGGCTCTAATAAATGCTATATCGTTTGCCTTTACCCGTCTGCCATTAGAAACATATCTTAATGTATGTTTTAAACTGCTGCAAGGAAACGAAACAAATGTACCATATACTTGTATTAGAGTGGACAACATCCATGTATTGAAACTTATTTGTAACTGGAAAAGTATTCAAAAACCCAAATTATTGCATGAATTTTATATCCGTTCAATGATTTTGCTAATAAAATCTAATAGTTTAGAAGAAGAATCGGCAATTTTGGAAAGCTTAATAATTATATCAAATAGTGAATATTCTGGTTTACAAGAAAATACAATTGTTCCATGCGAAATACATAAAAGAAAAATTAAAGAATTGATAGCCGGTTTGGCTACTATTACCTTCGTAGATAATGAGGAAGATAAATCTCAATCTGAATTATATGCACATGATAAGTACTTAATAGAATCTACTGACACCTTAGATTGGCTTCATACGATTAAAGATAGTGCATTAAAAAAGTGTAATTATATAACTGATAGCGAAAACTTTTATTATTGTCCTGAATTTACAAAAGACTTAGAAAATTTAGTAAAGACTATTGTTTTATGGTCCAACGTGATGAATTCCCATTTTGAAATAACGACAACTATTCCATCAGCCATAGAAAGTCAATTTAATGATTTGAAAAATAGAACTTTTAAGAGTTATAATCTGCCGATTCGACTAGATACATTTCTTGTTGTACATTATGAGGCATTTCAAGGAGCTATATGTGCTATATTCGTTTTAGTGTTACAAAACAATACAAATCTGATACTAATGTTCCATAAAAAATATATCTTTTGTACTTATCGGGCGTGCGTATTTCACGGACCCGACCTGCAGTAGAGTTAGCTAAGCTTGATCTACGTGCCGAAGATGGAAAGTGTTCAATTCATTTGCGAGAAGAGATGATAAAATTAATATCAAGTAATCAAGTGACTAATTTTGGTTGAGAAAGAAAAATGAAAAACAACCAGAGAAACGTCAGAAGAAAAATAATAAAAATATAAGCCGTCCAAAATAGTAAAACATTATTCAGATAATAAAAAATAGAATTAACTGAATTTATATTAATTGGATGTTAGAGCTGCAAATGCTGTAGGAGATTTAGTTTAAAAAGAAAAATTTATTATTTCTGGGATCTTATATTTATTTACTTATCGTTAGAGTTTAATTCTGATTTCAGTGTCATATGTTCATAACCTCACATAACGATTTTTTTAAAGAAAAATGCATACAAAGTTTGTATCCATTCACATTTAAATTCGGCTATTATAAGAGTGAAAGAATAGAATAAATGAATACATGTTATTTTTTAAACGTATATTGCCACGAATGAAATAAAGTGACATTTAAAAATAGTATGATCAATTAACGAACAAAATTGACACGTATATTTCTGTCATGGCAATCTAATTCTTTGTAAAAATATAACATTCATTTCTTCCATTCTTGCCACTCTTATAAGAGAAATATTTCAATAAAATTAATATAAAACATTATATGCGTTTTTCTCAAAAACAATTTTTTTATGTGAGAGTATGAAAAAATTATATTATTGAATTCATAATTAAATTCTGTAATACACAAGCAAATAAAAAAGATAGTTCCATTTAAAATAACAAAGTTGGTCTATACAGTTTGTGAACCACTGGTTAAAAGAAATAATTTTACGCTCATTAAAATAGTTTAGCAAAATAGATTTTTTTTGCTAATTTAACTGACCTCGTAGTTCTTATATTTCTCGAGTTAGTAATAGTGGACAAAATAAAATGAACATCTGTAAACAGGTGCCCCATAAATTCAGGTACATATTAGAAAAGGCATATGGTACTTAACCTACCGATTACAGAACAAAAAGATATTTTTTCAAAATTCCTATAATTAAGGGTTGTTCACTTAAAAACTTTTTGTACCTCTGGATACTATAATATTTGGAATAAAGTAATTAGTTATAACTATTACGTAAAATAATTTAACAATAAAATTCATTATTGCAAATACGTAAAACTTTGTCACACCAATTAAGTTTGAGGATGTGTAAAAAACTATTAAAACTACCTATTCAACCAGTACCCCAAAACTGTTTCCCTCGAAAATCTCAAAAACTAATTTTCGAATTTTGAAAAAACCCTTTTTGTTCCATAATCAGTACGTTAAGTACTTTCTTGTACTCATTTGCGATTCATACTTGCTATCATTTTCTCACGACCCTTTGCTTCCGACTTTTTCAGCTACATGCACTCTATATGTGTGGAGTAGACTCTACTCAGTAGAGTACTACATAAGGTAGGTACCGATTGCGTCCCAGCTATTTCCTGCTCTCCTGTTCATTTTTCGGCAAAAACTGTAAAATGAAAATTTGTAAATAATTCAAAGTTGCAAATAAAACTGTTTTTACATGTTTTATTACGTGTTTGACATCTTCACAATTTTCAAAATCTTTTGTGGCCAGCACAATACCTCTCGCAATTTCTAACATTTCTTATACACACAAATAATTTAAATTGTATCTATCTTTCGTTATACTCATCTAATATGTTCAAGATTCTTCAAATTCATTGACGGTATTAGGCGATATTTCTTACGGAAGTATTATGTAATATTAAAATACCTATAATTTTAAATATTTAATTAATAAGACATATTAAATGTACTCGTACGTCCCAGAAAAATGTATAAATCTATAGGAGATATAATAAAAAATTTAAATGTGCAATATTGCGAATTTAATTATCTTTATTATTTGTAATAACACAAATTTTCAAAAAATATAATAAATTTTATTTTAGAAACCCACTTCCGGTTGCCCAATTGATACCAAAATCTTATCAGTTCTTCCCATTAATGTTTGTTTAACATGTCTTAAACCGTTCTTCCAACACACACACACACACACACCCACATACACACGTATAAAGAATGAAATATTCTTTAATATTTATAATAACATAAAATATCAAAAAATCATATTTAACTGTTTTTTTTAAAGAAAAACAGAAAAACTTCAAATTAAGGTACTTTCGGTTAATCAATTGTGTTAGCGGCATTTTGAGTTATGCAAGTATTATGTTTATTTATTCCCTCTTTAATCTTTTAATTGCAGCTTTATATTGAATTACATGATCGTATATATTAAATGATTGTTTATTTAGGTATCGGTCAGTTGTGCTAGAGCTGCTGAAGCGACAACATCAGAGTATAGAGGATGTATTTATTTATTCTTGAGTAACGGTGAGTGCTAGAGTTGTGGTTACTATCGGACTGTAGTTATCCCTCACGCTGTTGAGGAAGAGCTGTTGAGCTGGTTATCCCTCACGCTGTTGAGGAAGAGCTGTTGAGCTGGTTATCCCTCACGCTGTTGAGGAAGAGCTGTTGAGCTGGTTATCCCTTACGCTGTTGAGGAAGAGCTGTTGAGCTGGTTATCCCTCACGCTGTTGAGGAAGAGCTATTGAGCTGGTTATCCCTCACGCTGTTGAGGAAGAGCTGTTGAGCTGGTTATCCCTCACGCTGTTGAGGAAGAGCTGTTGAGCTGGTTATCCCTCACGCTGTTGAGGAAGAGCTGTTGAGCTGGTTATCCCTCACGCTGTTGAGGAAGAGCTATTGAGCTGGTTATCCCTCACGCTGTTGAGGAAGAGCTATTAAGCTAGACCCAACGGACTTGGTTATCTCACACGCTACGGTGTTGTGAAAGAGCTATTCTGAGGATTAGCTAGACTAGACCCAAATCCTAAAGCTAGGCCGAGACCTTGCGTTGTACGTTGATCCTAAGCACTCACTGAGAGAGATACTCATCTATTTTTATCTGTTACAGACTATTGGCGTTCGCACGAGAGAGTCTGGACCATCCAGGGATTAGGGATAATTATATTTGTTTGGATCTGTTTACCATTATGTATTTTTGAGATCTTTCATGAATTAATTATATTGGTTTCTAATAATTGTAACCAAAATCTAATCAAGTCTTCATTTGGTTGTAAGAATGTGGAATACGAAAAACATGTAATTTTTGGAATTGTAGAATTGGAGAAAGTCGTAAAACACACTCATACATGCATACAAACATAATCGTAAGAATAATAAATTCGTATTCTAGGGACCCCCTCCCCCCACACACATGCACACACAGTTTCGTATACAACTTTTAATACTGTAAAAATTTACCTCCCGCTACCCTGGTAAGGGAGGTATAGGGATCGTGATAAAAATCGTATATCGAGATTTTGGTAAATGACCACGTCCCTAGAATCCAATTTTAACATTTTCACGATGATGTCTGTTCCTCTTTACGCTCTAACTCAAATACTATCATTCAGAAAGTTTTGAAACCATGTATTTCTACCTTATTCTAATATAGAAAGACGCCATTAGATTTTGGTGCCAATCGGATAACCGAAAATGGCAGTTTACTTAAAGCTCAAGATAGTTTTTCTTAAAAAAATACCTTTAAACATAATTTTTTCGCAATTTGTTATTATAAAAATGAAAGATTATTCCATTTTCTACAGGTTTGCTTTAATACTTTTTCTATATATTTTATGGATAAATTTATAACATAATATAAAAATTATATCTCAGAGCTTAAGCTTTAAAACACATCTCAATGGTTACATAGTTCAGCTCAAATGTATATAACTGACAGACAAATGTCACTGTCAAAAAAATAATCATTTCAAATTAATAATATTAACGGAAAATAGGAAAATAATCGGACACGCAGTCTGTGAAAAAATATTTGTTATAAATAATTCTCACATTGTTAAGTTACCTACACGTTTTTTAATTTTTTTTTTGAAAGCTAATAATTATTAAAAAAGTTGATAAGTTTTTTTCTTTTTTCCTACGTTCCAGTTAATAATATTGAGTTGATATACAGGGTGTTTCCTTTAAAACAACCAGCGCTTTTTTGGGCGAACTAATGACTAGAGAAAAATGTTATATACAAAAAATTACCAGGAAAAAGGGCTTAATTTATGAGGAATAATAAATAAAAAATTCAACCAGTGGTTCTCAAACGGTAGAATAAAATTATATTTTTTTAAATGGCAACCTATATAAATTTTTTGTCCATTAGATAGAGAATTTTTTTCTGATTTTAACGATATAAATATGTGTTACGTTCTAATTTGGTCCTTTGTTCCAATTTCCTTAATTTTATACCTGCCGTTCCTTCGTTTTCATTCATGACCTTAAAAACAATGTTTTATGCCGTAATGATATTATTTATACTTCATAGTTCTATTAAATTCACTTACTTAATGTTTCTTTAAATTTGGTAGCTTCATTTGTTCAAAATTAAATAGTCTATTTTTCAGTTTATTATTCTAGTTTCAGTTTTAGGTTAATTTTTGGTGACATTTCTTAATTAGATTTGTCTTTGCGGTGATCGTATAAGCTGAGCGCTACGTTCACAGCGTAGTGTGGCGGCGGTAAATTTTGAAGTTGTTTGGTAAATAAATAGATTTCAAATTGGTTGGATTTATTGTTGTATTAATTTAGTTTATTTATTTAAAACATTAACATACAACTATTATCCCATCCTACTATCCTTAAATTACCCCTATCCTATACTAAAAATTATGAGCGTGACACGTTTTATTTAAGTAGATTTGTTGTGCGCAAGGCTATGGTTACCATCTTTCTCTCTTTCCGGATTTTAAGTTATTTTCCCTGCCGTAAGTAAGATCCGGGAACTGGTCGTAAGTAACTTCAAGCGGGCGAACGTGTTGAAGAAAATTTAAGTTGCGAGTCAGCAATCACTTAAAAGTAATTCCGGTCGAGTAGAAATATTCGTTGGGAATATTACCCTTATTTGGGGATCAGTCGCCGGATTACGGATTTCGTTAGGAGGTTTTTGGTGATTTGTGAATCAACCTCCCGCGGAGTTCCCACGTGGGGATCAAATTAAGTGTACGTGGTTCGTGACTTAATTATTTTGTTCGTAACATTTTGCAACATCTCGCCACGGGCTGAAGGCATCGTCAGGAGATAGTTAGCTTACGGAGTGGACATCTCCAGCTGGTGTGGCGCTACTTGCCATCGTCCGCCTTCCGCTGACCGACTGCGGTCATCCCCACCGCCATTCCTGGTTACTCACCGCCACCGTAGATAAGTTTTACATTCATATATGTTTTTTTTTCTTATAAACTTTTTTTGGCGCACTGAAGACGACTGAAACTTGTTTAACCGTAATTTTGTTTATTTTTTTTTGTGCATTCTATTCTGGAGTGCAATATTCTCCTTTTTTGTTTTTCAGAGTATTCAGAGTATTACTATAATAGTAATAATAATTATTGTTAGTACTATTTATTATCATATTACTTCACGCTACGTCGCGGACTATTCGTTCTCGAACACCATCTGGCTCTATTTGCCCTGCGTCGATCGGTTGGCCAACATTCGGCGTATAGCTGTATTGTCGGGTTCGGGTACATCCGCGTCGTCGCATTTATTTATACATTTTCATATTTTAAAGTTAAATTTACATTTATTAAATATTATTATTCGTAGCTCTGGAGTATTTATTTGTACAAGCCTTTTCTTTCGTTTTCAGGCAATATTTTATGTCTGCACGGTAGGTAAGATTTTATTTTACAACCTTTTCGTAATTTTCCGGACAAAAATTACGTGGCGCCCATTCAACCCCTTTCGGGGGTTGATCACCGAACTTAACCCGCTCACACCTCCACTGTGTAAAGGCTAGCGGCCGCACACCAAACCAGCTAGGGTGCGTTGTTGTAATCGCCTTGCGCGAAGCACGTCACATATGATATGGGGTTGTACAACAATTATTTCGAGAAAAATGATATTAAAAATCAGAAATAATTTTACAATATTGAAGTAGGCTATGCAATAAACAAATGCAAACAAATGATACAGGTGACAGATAGTTTTGTTACTTACGTTATTAAGTGTTTGTTTTCGTAATTGTTTAATTACTTATTAATAAAAAATGGCTTTGCAGTTGCAAGAATTAACAAATTTAGACTATTTTAATCTTACTGTTATGTATGGAGAGTGTGAAAGAAATTTAAATTCTACGATACGAAGATTTTCACGGCTTTATCCCCAAAAAGTGCAACCCACTCGTGAATTATTGAGAACAATTTTTCGAAATGCCCAAATAATATACTATCGTAACCTAGGCAATAATCGTATTAATAGTTGTTTATTGCATAGCCTACTTCAATATTGTAAAATTATTTCTGATTTTTAATATCATTTTTCTCGAAATAATTGTTATACAATCCCATATCATATTTATATCGTTGAAATCAGAAAAAAATTCTCTATCTAATGGACAAAAAATTTATATAGGTTGCCATTTAAAAAAATATAATTTTATTCTACCGTTTGAGAACCACTGGTTGAAATTTTAATTTATTATTCCTCGTAAATTAAGCCCTTTTTTGTATATAACATTTTTCTCTAGTCATTAGTTCGCCCAAAAAAGCGCTGGTTGTTTTAAAGGAAAAACCCTGTATACAAATATATTTAATTACAACTCGTTATACCCATGGGTCGTATGGGGGTTCCCTATGTTACCATCTATAATTGACAATTTCTAGCCCTGATGAAGATTGTAGTCACAGTCGAAACGTAGGGCAGGAAATAAATAATTTTTCACAGACTGCGTGTCCGATTATTTTCCAGTTTTCCATTTTACTACCAGTCGATCATCGTATTCAGCCCCCCAATAACAGTAACGTTTTAAAATTGTTAATAGAACACTAGTTTTACGGAAACGAACTTAATATACATAATTTCTAGCATTAGTAAATATGCAGGTATGTATTTAAATAAAGAAATAAATAAATATATTATCACGGCATATTATCCATTGCTGGGTGTGCTAGTCTGATTTGTACACACATTTCGGTAATGACGATGATATATTTGTATTGTGCGGGCGTTTACCACAAGGTTTAATTTTATGCCATATAAAATTCGAATTATTTGGCATTGATCGGGATCGAATCGGATTCCCCAGATTCGCGACCAGGCAGGCGGCAACGTGACCCCATAGGTAAATGGCGGGAGGTATTGTGTTGGTCACATCAGATTTTTTATATAGTATCCCATATAATTTTTAATGCATTAGATACAGAATTTTTTCCTGATATCAACGGTATAAATATTTTATAGGGTTGTATAAATATTTCGATAAAAATAGTATTAAAAACTAGACATTAATGGTCCGTACTACGATCACGGTTTTAACTAAAACTCTGTTTTAAGAAGTGTCAGATATAATTTAATAGCAATAATAAATAATATCGAATTTATCAAATTAAGATTTAAAAGCAGAACATAGTTTGTATTCAAACAAATATTTTTAAAAAAATCGATCTTCAAACATACGTGCAAAATTAAATGTTGAAATTTGAATTTGACATTTCTTAAAACAGCGTTTTAGTTAAAACCGTTATCGTAGTATGGGCCAATGTTACAATATTGAAATATAGGCACGATTAATTTAATTAATTTTTAATACTATTTTTCTCGGAATAAATATTTACAACCCTGTACAATATTTATATAGCCGATATTAGAAAAAAATATCTATATCTATTGGACCAAAAATTATATGGATTAGCATTTAAAAAAAAAAAAATTTGTTATACCATTTGAAAACCACTGATTTAGTTTTCGGTTTGTTATTATAATAAATTAGCCCTTTAATCATATTTTGTATATAACATTTTTCTCTAAAATCATTAGTTCGCCCAAACACGCACTGGCTATTTTAATGGAAACAGCTTGTATAAAATGAAATTACTTATGCGGGAAATTTCTCGGCTGTGATGTGAATATGGTTTTAATTACTCGAAATCTCAGTCAAACAGTATTCTTACAACACCGACGTTTCGGTGCACACTTGCACCTTCTTCAGGGAAATAAGATCTTACAGATTGTTACATATTATGTAGACAAAATACATTCGCATGAAACAAAATCATTCTGTTGTCCATTTTGAGAGCAAATGAATTTGTGGGGACTCGTGGCCGTATGCCTGAGTGTCTGGTCGTGAATCTGGGGACCCGGGTTCGATCCTGACCGACAACAAAAATTACTTCGAATTTTAATGGCACAAAATTGACCCCTGTGGTGCACTCTGCACGCCAGCAATGTGTGCCCGTGAGGTGATGCCTTGTAAGCGCCCACAGGGTACAATATTTCATCATTACCGATATCTGTGAACAAAGTAAATTTGCACACCCAGAAATGGTTAATATGTCCTGATGACATATTTTTACCTCCCGCTACCCTTGGTAAGGGAGGTATAGGGATCGTAAAAAAATCGCATATCGAGATTTTGATAAATGACCACGTTTTAAGGTCCATAGAATCCAATTTTAACATTTTCACGATGATGTTTGTGTATATGTGTGCGTGTGCGTGTGTATGTGTGTATGTGTGTGTGTGTGTGTGTGTGTGTGTGTGTGTGTGTGTGTGTATGTGTGTATTTTTTTTTTTTTTTTTTTTTTTTTTTTATTTAACAGAACTTTATTGACAGCATGCTCCATTACAGAGTAATACTACATGCTTTAACATACTTAATCAATTCTAACAATACATTTCTTATCTTAACTTAAATAATTCAATATCATTATAATATAATCTAGTACAATAAATTGCTTTTTTATAATATATCAAAATTAATTTTGTTCACAAATTTCAAAAATAGTTTTAAATGTTTGTTCATAAATTCTTCTTTTGATATGTCCCAATCACCTCCTCGTCGCAATAAGGAATCGATTAAATTTTTTCTTTGAATTCTTAGTTTCGTACAATTATACAGTAAATGGTCCACCGTTTGATCACCATTGTTACACGAACACTCCGGAGTTTCACTTATTTTAAACCTAAATAAATAACTTTTAAGCCTACCATGTCCCGTAGTCATTATTGTAAAGTTTCTAGTCACAGGAATATCAAGTTTTAGTCTTTTTTTAACATCCGGGAAAAATGCCCACGTTTGTCGTCCTTTGTTACTTCTGGTCCATTGATTTTGCCACTTTTCCAAAGATTTAGTTTCAATCTCAGATATTATTTCACTTCTTGGAATTTTGTTGTACTTTATCCTTGTATTAGAAAGTGTCGTTGCCTCCTTAGCTAATTTATCCACCATTTCGTTTTCCTCTATTCCGCTGTGCGCTTTAACCCACTTGTAGCATATTGTCCATCCTTTACCTGATAGCAAATTCATTTTCCTTCTAGCTTCTTCGATTATTCTACTGTGATTTTTTCTATTTTTTAAAGAGTCTATTGTAATTTTACTATCTGAATGTATTGCTAATGTTCGATGTACATCTTCTACGCTGTTAAATTCTTCAATTTTTTCTAAAGTTCTGAGTATTGCTAAAGCTTCGGCCTGATTATTACTGCATTTTTTGTATATTTTCTCTTGGACAGTGGTAATTATTTGATTTTCTTTAAATATTATAACTCCTAGTCCTACTCCTGATTCCATCTTACTTCCATCAGTGTAAGCATTAAAAGTAAAGTGTTTATTTGGTTCTGCTTCATTTATTTGTGGAATTTTAGTTGGATGCAACCATTCTTCTTTTGGAGCTAGAGTTTCATACATATTGTATATATTGTTTATATTTTTCGTTGTTCTGTAGATCTCATTTATTTCTTCTAACTTAATAATTATTGGTGTTACTCCACTAATTATGCACGATGCCTCATATGATAATGTTCTGCACGCTTTTGCTATACGTATATTAATTAGTCTTTGTACTTGTATTAATTTTTGTTCATTTTTCTTCTTTTTTAGAGCGTTTATCCACACCGGAATACCATAAGACAGAAGCGGGAGTATAGCGCCGTTATAAATTATTTTTATTACTTCATGTTTTAGTCCCCATGTAACACGAGCTGATTTTGATAATGCGTTTATTAATTTTTTACATTTCTTAGTTATATGTTCTACATGTTTATCAAAACTAAAATTTTCTTCTAAAATTACTCCCAAATATTTTATTTCTTTAGTTTGTTTTATTAAAGCATTATTTAAATAAATATCAACCTTTTTCCCAATAATAGTTCTTTTCTTAGTTACCAGTAATACCTGTGACTTTTGTTCATTAAATTTCATCTTATGATCATATGCCCATGTTTCACATGCATAATCTAAAGCGTTTTGAAAATGCAAAATAAATTCTTCCAAATTATCAGCTTGTCTTATCGCGTCTGCTAAATCACTGTCAATTTGTAGAATGTCATCTTCCCTAGTAGCTAACTGAAACGTAGTCCTTAAAGATAGGATTAAATTTTCTTTGAAATTTTGAAACTTTTCTGGTTTAATTATATATCTTTTCCTATAAAACTCAATTTGTTGAAATTTGTTAATTTCATTTATTTGAAATGTTATTAGGCTGTGGTCAGATGCACTTTCTTCTTTTCCACATTCCCAGTTTTTGATAAAAGAAAGGGAATCTGTGTTTGCTATAGTTAGATCCACATAGCTACTTCCTCTTTGTGTTGAAAATGTAGGGACATCACATTCTTCATTAATAATATATAGCTGTTGACTCAATAAAAATTCTTCTAACTTTTTTCCTCTTGGGTTTGTAAACACATCATACCATGTCTTTGAGCGAGCATTACTATCAACACATAGAATGCAGGGAGTTTGCCCTGCAAATAATAGTATGCGTTCTACTTTTCTTAAATCTTCTTCAATGTCACTGTTGCCATCAAAATATAGGCTTGCTGCATAAATTTTTAGGCTACCATATGTAATTTCCACAGTAACACAATCTTTATCTGTTAACTGTTTTATTAGCATAATGTCTAAAACGTTGCTGTTCGTGATAATTGCAGTCCTCTTATTAGCATCTCTAGACTCATATACTTTGAATTTAGTAGGTATCCCCGTTACTTTATTGTTAAATGTAAGAGGTTCTTGCATAAATACAATATCTATGTTTCTTTCTTCAATCAGCTCTATTAGATTATTTGTTGCTTTTCTTGAATGCTGAGCATTAATTTGAATGCAATTTATTGAAAAATTGCTCAATTTCTTCCTGTTTTTTGTT